>JACEEZ010015414.1:130605-135605 GCA_016584305.1 Chionoecetes opilio | reverse complement strand
CTCTTTCTCTTCTCCCTCGTCTTCCTCCTCTTCCTCTCTCTCTCTCTCCCTTTTCCTAATTTCTCTGAAAATCTCCTTTCGGCTAAAGAGAAGTGTCTTCTTTGGCAGGAAAAATACTGTTGTAATAAAGCTTCCTCTTTTTTTCTTTCTTCTTCTTCTTCAGCCGCCTTCCCCTCTACTGCCGCCTAAAGGCGGCGTCACACTAGCACTTTTTCCGTCTAGTTAGTCGATCTCCGTTGGTTTTTTCTCGCTCTGACTAGTTTTTTCTCGCTCTGACTAGTTAGTCCGTCTGAATCAGTCGGTCTGAGTCAGTCGCTCGTGATCGTCTTTGTATGGAAAGTTGAAGTCAACTTTCATAGTCAAATCAAAATCCACAGTGATAACTTTAAAGATATTCGTTATAAATCAGTAAGTTTTTGCAAATTATAATTCAATACGTTTAAAAGTATTAAAAATATTCAAGTGACTATTGTACAATGCACATGTAGATACATTTAAAAGCCGGTTCTATATAACAGCCAACAGTCTCTCGCATGACTCGATTGAAAAGATTTACTACAAAGACTCAACTCACCGAACACACCCTGACACACAGTGGTGTTAAGAATTATGAATGTTTAGAGTGTGGGACAAGATTTGCTAGAAAGAGACAGCTCACCAAACACACCCTGACACACCGTGGTGTTAAGAATCAGGAATGCCTAGAGTGTGGGAAAAGATTTACTACAAAGAGTGACCTCACCTCACACACCCTGACACAGTGGTGTTAAGAATTATGAATGTTTAGAGTGTGGGAAAAGATTTGCTACAAAGAGTGACCTCACCATACACACCCTGACACACAGTGGTGTTAAAGTAATCGTCCAGACCATTTCATCATTCCTGATTTAATGCAATCAAATCATAGCCATTAACGAGTATATCAACAATACGTCGTCACTTTTTGTATCCAGTCAGCCGTTTTTAAATAATCCGCAATCAAAATCTGCAAATTCCCCCCCGAGTTCTCAAAACACTCCTCAAGGCTTGCAGACGCTCAGGCTCAGGCTCGGTGACGTAGCGAAAGGGAGGCTCCTCTTCCCGCGCGCAGGTCAGAGGCACGTAAACACAGAGATAAATATAGTACTTGAAGATATTTGGGTGTTTCTGATGGATTTTTTTTGCTATATGCCACATGCATGCATCCTTTATGGGTGCAGCATGCTTCCTTCCCACACACACGCCTGCACACCGACACCCTTCCCACACACACGCCTGCACACACGCCTCCTTCCCACCCACACGCCTGCATATACGCCTCCTTCCCACACACACGCCTGCACACGCACCTCCTTCCCAAACACACGCCTGCATACACGCCTTCTTCCCACACACACGCCTGCACACACGCCTCCTTCCCCCACACACCCCTGCACACACGCCTCTTTCCACACACACGCCTCTTTCCCACACACACGCCTCCTTCCCACACACACGCCTGCACACACGCCTCCTTCCCAACACACACGCCTGCACACTGACACCCTTCCCACACACACGCCTGCACACCCGCCTCCTTCCCACACACACGCCTGCATACACCCTCCTTCCCACACACACGCCTGCACACACGCCTCCTTCCCACCACACGCCTGCACACACGCTTCCTTCCCACACACACACCAGCATACCGACACCTTTCCACACACACGCCTGCACACACGCCTCCTTCCCACACACACGCCTGCACACCGACACCCTTCCACACACATGCCTGCACACCGACACCCTTCCCACACACACGCCTCTTTCCACACACACGCCTGCAAACACGCCTCTTACCCACACACACGCCTCCTTCCCACACACACGCCTGCACACCGACACCCTTCCCACACACGCCCTGCACACACGCCTCCTTCCCACACACACGCTTGCATACACGCCTCCTTCGCAAACACACGCCTCTTTCCCATACACACGCTTGCATACACGCCTCCTTCCCACACACACGCCTGCACACACGCTCCATCCCCACACACACGCCTGCACACCGACACCCTTCCCACACTCACGCCTGCACACACGCCTCCGTCCCACCACACGCCTTCACACCGACACCCTTCCCACACTCACGCCTGCACACACACGCCTCCGTCCCACACACACGCCTGCACACCGACACCCTTCCCACACACACGCCTGCATACACGCCTCCTTCCCCCACACACGCTTGCACACACGCTTCCTTCCTACATACACGCCTGCACATCGACACCCTTCCCACACACACGCCTGCACACACCCTCCTTCCCACACACACGCTTGCATACACACCTCCTTCCCACACACACGCCTGCACACACGCCTCCTTCCCACACACACGCCTGCAGACACGCTTCCTTCCCACACACACGCCTGCACACCGACACCCTTCCCACACACCACGCCTCATTCCCACACACACGCCTGCACACACGCTCCTTCCCACACACACGCTTCCTTCCCACACACACGCCTGCACACCGACACCCTTCCCACACACACGCCTGCACACACGCCTCCTTCCCATACACACGTCTGCACACCGACACCCTTCTTACACACACGCCTGCACACACGCCTCCTTCCCACACACACACGCCTCCTTCCCACACACACGCCCTCCACACACGTGTGTGTGTGTGTGTGTGTGCAGGAAGGGTGTTGGTGCGCAGGCGTGTGTGTGGGAAGGAGGCGTGTGTGCAGGCGTGTGTGTGGGAAGGGTGTCGGTCACAGCGCCTGATTCACTGTCTGACACCGAAGTACAATCGCTCATCATAACATTTGCCGACAGGTGTCAGACAGAGTGTCTGCGGTCGTCCCTGTTCTGACGTCATCAATAACAGTCGTAGCCCTGTTGGAGGGAAGATTTTTTTTTTCGCGCGCTTTTTACAAAAGTCGTGTTTTTACGGAAATAAGGCCTGGAAATCAATTATTTTTGGTGGATTAGGTGTTTTGAATGTGCATTCAACATAATTAGGCAAAAAAAAAATGGGTCTGGACGATTACTTTAAGAATTATGAATGTTTAGAGTGTGGGAAAAGATTTGCTACAATGGGTCACCTCACCACACACACCCTGACACACAGTGCTGTTAAAAGAATTATGAATGTTTAGAGTGTGGGAAAAGATTTACTACAAAGAGTGACCTCACCAGACACACCCTGACACACAGTGGTGTTAAGAACCATGAATGCCTAGAGTGTGGGAAAAGGTTTTATACCCCATTCTGAGCTCACCAGACACACCCTGACACACAGTGGTGTTAAGAATCATGAATGCCTCCTAACCTAACCAAAACTTAACCTCACTTATCTGAATTTAGAAAATTAATTTCACAAAAAATAAACATACAGGCACAGGAAAGCACAGCTAAAGAAACGGCAATAGAAGTAATAAGTACCTAAATTTCCTATTTCGGTAACTATGTTTTTGGGTGCATAATCCGCAGAAGTTGGCGGGCTCCACAAGCCTTTCAGCTTACTTTTTTTTACGATGTCATGAAAGAAATTGTTCTACTACAACTTAATGCATTACAAGGCACGTTATTATAACCGTCGGTAATAATGGACGAGAGTTTCGCGGTCGTTTTCAGAGACAAAGACTATTTTTTCTTGGCCTACAATAGGTGCGTGTTGTAATGGAGATAGTTTTATTTTGCGCAAAGAAATTTTTTTTTTTTTTTTTATTAAATAAATAAACCTAACCTTACCTTATATATTTTAATGAAACCTAACCTAACCAGATTTTAATGAAACCTAACCTAACCTTATAGGTTTTAATGAAACATAACCTAACCTTATAGGTTTTAATGAAACATAATCTTAACCACAAAGTGGTTAAACCACAAACCACAAAGAACCATGTTTGTTTACAGTCGAACAGCTGACTGGTGATGCAGGCGAACGAACGATTCTGTGTGTGTGACGGCTTGCAGACTTTGCAGTCAGAAAATTGTTAGTTTGTAGAAAGTTGCTGAAAAAACTAGACGGAAAAAGTGCTAGTGTGACGCCGCCTTAACCCTCCCATTCCACCCACCCTTCCATCCCTCCATCCACCCCTCCTTCCCTCCACCCACCCTCCCACTCCTGTCTTGCTGAAATATGGGAAGTTGCGTGACTGGAGGCGAAGGTAAAAAAGAAACCAAAAGAAATTTCCGTCAATATTTCGTTCATGACGCCCCTCCAGGAGACATTTGTGGGGACGTGGTGAGGAGAGAGAGAGAGAGAGAGAGAGAGAGAGAGAGAGAGAGAGAGAAGAGAGGAGAGAGAGAGAGAGAGAGAGAGAGAGAGAGAGAGAGAGAGAGAGAGAGAGAGAAGAGAGAGAGAGAGAGAGAGAGAGAGAGAGAGAGAGAGAGAGAGGAGAGAGAGAGAGAGAGAGAGAGAGAGGAGGATAAGAACTTTGATCCTATCTAGACACTTTGCAAGTACCAACTACAAGTTTATTGACTATACAAAGCGCCACCACGTCAGCACGAACTAGGCGGACTCGAACCGCTGACCGAATGCGCAGGGACGCTGCACATTGCGAGCTCACGTCTAGAGAGAGAGAGAGAGAGAGAGAGGGAGAGAGAGAGAGAGAGAGAGAGAGAGAGAGAGAGAGAGAGAGATGAGAGAGAGAGAGAGAGAGGAGAGAGAGATGAGAGAGAGAGAGAGGAGAGAGAAGGGGAGAGAGAGAGAGAGAGAGAGAGAGCGAGCAGCGAGCGAGCGAGAGAGAGAGAGAGGAGAGGAGAGAGAGAGAGAGGAGAGAGAGAGAGAGAGAGAGAGAGAGAGAGGAGAGAGAGAGAAGAGAGGAGCAGAGAGGGGGGAGGAGGAGAGGTAGAGAGAGAGAGAGAGAGAGAGAGATTGCCCACGCGATGGCAGTATGAGGGGGGTGAGGTTAAATCAAACATGATATTGAAACCATTGTAGAGCGCATCTGCACTGCCACTTCCATGGATAGTGACAGACTAAGTATAAACCTTACATTAATTGTATAAA
>JACEEZ010015414.1:17500-118538 GCA_016584305.1 Chionoecetes opilio | reverse complement strand
TCCAAATGTTGGCCGTGATCGGACTTGGGGGGATGGAAGATGTTTTGAGGGCGTGTCCGACCCGATGGCGTGGCAAGCAAAAACAACCTAAAAACAGCCGTAGCGGTTAAACCGTGCGAGATAGACTTGACTTTGCTGACGGCCCAGTCTTATATATATATATATATATATTATAATGTGTGTGTATATATATATATATAAACAGTGTGTGTGTGTGTGTGTGTGTGTGTGTGTGTGTGTGTGTGTGTGTGTGTGTGTGTGTGTGTGTGTGTGTGTGCGTGCGGTGTGGTGTGTGTGTTTTTGTGTGTGTTACAGCCACTCCGCAGGACTAGGAAGAGGTCCCTTTCTGCTAGTATATATATATATATATATATATATATATATATATATATATATATATAATGCTGCTCCGTGTGTGCCACGTCTGGACTCAGCTGGACAGCGAAGCACCTCCGATGTTTCTTCCTGGCACAGAATACACTTGATCCAGTCTGTTGTTAGACAATGTGTTGATGTACCAGGCTGTACAGGGTCCACCACCTTGTAGATTTTCTCCATCGTTACACTGTTATACACCTGAAAGCCAAAACAACGATATGTTACACCAATCTTTCTTATAACGCCCTTACTAAAATTACACAGATAGTGCTTTATGATAATCGAATAAGGATATAGGGCATTATCAACCATAGTTGACTTATATAAACTATTGATAAGATGTACATAATACCAATAAATCAGTTCTCCTATCACTACAATGGAGCTTAGCTAACATTTCAGAGGGACTATAACAGCAGATGGCGGCCATCTTGGAAAATGGCCACCAATTGCGTCACAGGGCAAATCGCCAATGGCCCTATAGCCAAATATCTTCCCATAGGCATGCCCTAACAGTGTACCAAGTTTCATGCTTCTATCATCAAAGTCACAATTCAGCCAAATAATTCACATATCTGCTGTACTAAAACCCGCGCTGCCAGACAATAACGTCTCAGCTCTCCATCTCTACATATCATCCGCCCCGGTACGACGCAACACCGAGGCGCAACACCAAGACGCAACACAGATCAACAGCCCCATCCCCCACCCTTCACGCCCTGAGCCGACTCTTCACAATTTGGCACAACACCACCCCCAGCATCTCGTCATGGCCCAGCGCAACACCAATACCCTCCAGCAACACGGCAACACAACCCCCAGCCCCCACCAACGTCAACACCACCTTGCTTCAGAGCGCATCACACTGACTCAGCTCGCCACCACTCAGCGGACCTCACCAGAAACCTGACGAGGCTCTCCCTACCGCTACCACTATCACCTACGGACCTGAGCGCGCACACCACCACAACTGCCTGAGTATATCGTTCATATTTCTTATTTGTATATTCATGTTATTATTTATTTTTATATGACCTCTTTAACAGATTGTGTTTCTCCGGCCACTGAACATCCTTCATCCAGTCACCCAACCACCTGGTGTGTTCATCCTTCATCCAGTCACCCAACCACCTGGTGTGTTCATCCTTCATCCAGTCACCCAACCACCTGGTGTGTTCATCCTTCATCCAGTCACCCAACCACCTGGTGTGTTCATCCTTCAGTCACCGGACCTCACCTTATCATTCACCAATGCTAGTAGCTAACAGCTAATTAATATTTTACAGTTTTAGGTGGACAGCTCTTCCTTTAGTGTCTAACACAGTGGTGAGCAGGTAACATTTCGTGTTAACACAGTGATGTTCAGTTACACAACACATTTACGGGCAATTTCAACGTTAGAAGGATAATAGTGCTGTTTTAACCTACATTTACATTTACAATGGCTACGTTCAGTACATCTGCTTAGACACCGTCATGGCGCTTAAATCGTGGTGTTCAGCAAACAGCTATTTATCCTTCATACTATATAGACTAGGAATATTATGTGAAAATCACATGAGGGGTAACGGTTTGTTTACAAGCTATCACCCATACTAGGATTGAACCATGACATCTCCTGAGCAATATTAGCCTGGATGACACTTGATATTTTGATTTGGGTAATTTCACAGTGGGTTATTTTGTGAAAGAGGTCAATCGCGAAATATCTGATTTTCTCGCAAATACAAAAATGTCAAATAAATGACCAATACTGCAGTTACAAACTTATTTTTGGTGTCAAAATGAGCAGAATAACAAGCCATATTGTAAAAATATTGGTTTATGCTATAGAATTGGGAAATGTTAAAAAGAATGGCAAAAACTACTGTAATGGATTCCTAATCCTTTGAATCCTTTATAAACGATAGACGTATCGACTAGATCTGTTGTTTATTGTTGCATCTATGATTCGATATCACGGGCATCAGTAATTTTCATCGAGGCCAATTTGGTGAGTTTAACATTTATATGCCTGCTTCAGAGGTTATTTAAGCTTTTATGTGTTCATTAATTAGTCATATAACAATCTTGTGTGGCTCGTGATACATGTGTTATGGTATAATTCGTTACTTACGGTTGTTATATGAAAGAGGCTTAGGCTGATGCAATGTGACACTGAAGCCGCCGTCATTACTGTGTTTGTTATTGTTTCGCTGCTACGATGATGATTATATAATATTGTTATAACGGTGCTATGGTGATTATAAAATATTTTTAATTAGACAGTGCAGTGTTCCGCTGTACTAAACTGCTGTCAGTTGCTATATTTTTTAGTTAATTTCATAGAAGATTTTCAAAATCTACAGGAAAAGTTATCACGTTTTACAATATTTGACAGTGAGAGCGCAACGCAGGCGACGAGTTGACCTGTCTGATGACAATGGATCTTGCCCCTGAAAACATCAAGAACGCTTTACTGACCGCTGAAACCCATGGAGAATCAAAGTTCAAAGAATTTGTGGAATCACGGATTTGCAAACAAGACGTCGGCTTTCATGTAAAATTGAAACAGTCACAGAGTCCTACACTGACGACAATGTACACACTAGAAACGAGGAAGGATGCTAGTCAAAAGGGTCAAACCATCAAAGCAGACAGGCTTCTGTTACAGCGGCTTCTTGTGGCACAGGACTCCGGACGTGATATAGACCTTAAAAGTCTTCCGAGTCATGAACTAACACCGGTACCACTGTCATTGGCAGACACGGCAGGACACCTACGTCCTACGAATAAAGCTGCGCTCGGGAAGATCTTGGAGGATGGAGTAACTGTTGAGGCCCTGCCAAAGTCTTAGCTTAAGACATGCTTTATCATAGATGGTCAGGCATTGGTACAAGCCATTGGAAAACCAACGGGGGCAAAGTCATTTGGAGATCTGGCTGATGTCTTCAATGCATCAGTGTTCAGTCATTTCAATGAGCACTGCTCAAGAGTCGATGTGGTTTTCGATCGATATCGTATCACATCAATCAAGTCTGGGACCCGGGAAAGGAGAGAGGGGCGAGTACGTTCTATCCGGCGCAAGATCGAAAGCAGAGAGATTCCACTCCATGCCAACTGAAAGCAGTTCATGGACTTATCAGAAAACAAGGCAAATCTTACCAAGTTTCTCAACGATCAAATGATGTTGGAGGCAAAAAAGAGCCGACCCACTTGTGAGTTGATCACTGCAGGTGGGTTTGAGGAAGAAATCAAAGTAGCATCGTCATAGGGGTCTGATGTTGAACAGCTGCAATCATCTCACGAGGAGGCCGATACACGTATAATATTGCATGGCAAGGCGGCCTATATGGATGGATACGAACGGATCAGTTTCGTGCAGGGACACCGACGTATTGGTACTCCTCACACACTTCGCGGGACAATTAAGTGGAAGCTCTGGATGAGAACTGGCACAAGGCAGGAACGGCGTTATGTGGCTGTGCACGACATATAGTTGACACCGACCATGCAGCGTAACATCCTGGTGTACCATGCGGTTACAGGATGTGACACAGTCAGTCAACCAAGCGGACACGGGAAAAAGACGACATGGAAGGTATTCCAGCAACACGGAGCATTGCTTGATGACCTCGGACGTGGCACGCTGTCAGAATCCACCATACGGAGTGTGGAAGAGTTCTTCTGCCGCATTTACTCACCAGCTTCGGACGAAACTAACATCAACGATGTGCGATACCGCATGTTTCAAAAAGGCACCAAAGAACAAGAAAAGCTTCCGCCAAGTCGAAAATGTCTTGAACAACACATCAAACGCGCACACCACCAGGCTCAGGTGTGGTTCCAGGCAGATGTACCAATCCCTGAAATCGAGTCGCTCATTGGAAGGGGGTGGTAAGAGGATGCTACGAGGAGACTACACCCACACGTCAGTGTGGACGATCCTCTGCCAAATGAGTTCACAGACATAGTCTGCTGCAAGTGCAAAAATTGTGCACCTTCCAGATGCTCTTGTAGGGCCAAGAACTTGAAGTGCATAGCTGCATGTACCTGTAATAACGGAGTGTGTCACAACCCATACAGTGTGGCAATTGAAACGGACTCTGAGTGACTTAAGCACGACATTCTTTCATTTCACTTCATGTACATGTAAACTTGCATATATGCAATGATGCGCCTTTTTCGTCCATCGTTCACTGTTGCGTTACTTAAATTTTCACTAGATGTATGTTATGTTTGTAATAAGTATTAATTCTACTCATTATTATAGCAAAACCAATTATTTTTTACAATATGGCCTTGTTATTCTGCTCATTTTTGACCACAAATATAAGTTTGTACCTGCATTATTGCTCATTCTATTGACATTTTTTTATTTACGAAAAATCGAAATTTCGCATTGGCCCTTTTCATATAATATTCCTAGTCAGACTCATTATTATACTTAAACCTCTCAAAAGACACGAAAAGTTGTAATAATTTTACCGTCCAAAATGCGACATCGTCTTATGCTCCTAAGGGCCCCGCGATGTACTGACTGTGCGGCAATATTTTTTTATGTTATCAATTTCACCAACGGTATTCTTTTTTCCTGCATTATAATATATCATTGGGTTTGCAAGCGAGTATTCTCCTTATGAAAGACAAATCTAACAGGGGAAATGCAAAAAATAGCGGATTTACCGACTCCAAAATATGAGTAAAGAGAAAAAGAAATACTTACGTCACCACTTTGTAGCTCGAAACTTCCCTGATCAACTTTTTATGGTTTATATGCCAATAAAAGCGATTTTTATGAGGATCCAACGCTACCATTATAATTTTCTATGCCAGTATGGGCCAGCGGGACACGTTTTAAAGGGACGACGATCCGCGTCACAGGCTGCCTGCTGAGTGGAACTAGAGACAAACCCTTTATCATTTTCTACATCCACTCACACGAGAGTTGACAATTAGTTTATTTTATAGTTAAGCTTGATCTTTGACGCAGAAAATTTTGACGCAATTCTGATAAATACTTTTTTTTTTGCGAATTTTTAACTGTTTTTTGACGCAATTCGCGTCAAAAGCTCAGATTGCAGACGGGCCCGTTTTGACGCGATCGCATCACCGTGCGTGAGAGGGTTAAAACAATATTTTTACAGTATGGTTTGTTATTCTGCTCATTTTGACACCAAAATAAAGTTTGTAACTGCATTATTGGTCATTTTATTTACATTTTTGTATTTTCGAGAATATCCGATATTTCGCGATTGGCCCCTTTTCATATAATACTCCTTGTCTATACTCATTATTATAGCATAAAGCAATCTTTTTACAATATGGCTTGTTATTCTGCTCATTTTGACATCAAAATAAAGTTTGTAACTGCATTATTGGTCATTTTATTGACATTTTTGTATTTTCGAGAAAATCTGATATTTCGCGATAGACCTCTTTCACAAAATAACCCACTGTGAGGTCCCAAATCAAAATATCAAGTGTCATGCAGGCTAATATTGCCCAGGAGGTGTCATGGTTCAATCCTAGCATGGGTGACAACTTGTAACAAACCGTTACCCCTCATGTAAAATTTTGAGATTATATTCCTAGTCTAATAGGCGAAGTTCTAGACCGCAGTATTCCCATAACTATTTCCCTTCTACACACGGTAGAGGTAGATTTTCTTCCCGAAATATGCAACATAGGCATTACTCAAGTACACCGCATCAGGTGAAGCGGCAATATCAAAGGCATAATAGCTACAAATACGCAAATATTAGGTATTTTTGTTTCTTTTGCAAAGTCCCAGGACATACTCTGTCACATTGTAGATCAATAGACTACAATCAGTACGCATTTTACAGGAAACAGTACTGTATATATCACAATTCCTGGACACATAGCTCTTAACGAGTGCCGTAGTTTGCAACAAAGGCAACAACACTTAATACCTCCAGCCGACGGGGGAAGAAGGTATAGGCGCCGTACAGGATGCCCCTACGTAACACATGTCCCTCATACAAACACACACAATGAGAAAATAAGACAGCCTTCAACAAAAATTAACATAGAAAAGCAATGTTTTCCTTTACCCATACCAGACAAGGTTAATCCTATCTTTACAGCTCATATTACTAAGCAAGCATTTACAGGGCACCTTCGAAGTGATATTACAGCAAATGATGATGATTTAGCCGAGGTACTTATAGGAACATCTACGAAGTCCTCACTGTGCCTGTCATACACAAGGATAAGCAATTAACTGCTTTCATGGACACAGGTGCAGGAGCAAATATCATGGACATAGATACGCTGAATCATAGACCACTGTATACCTGGACTGCACACGCGACAATGTTTTGAATTGCGGGGCTGCATAGGGGCCTGCGGGGCGCCCTACAAAGAGATATAGTGGTCTATTGACTATCATATAGACTGGTTTATCAGTATATATGATATACTGTAATCTTCGTAAATGTTTGTTCTATAATATTATCAAATAAAAAACAGTAAAACACGCTAAAGAAATGCCATTACGAGACTATGAAGAAATATGCATGAACTTAATATTCACTTAACTCTTCGCCATTTAAAACTTTGCGAGTCAACTTTTATCATGAAGGGTATCGATAGAAGCGCAATTTTATTAGCGTTCCATTGCTATATTTCGTTATCTGATAAATTAATTAGAACCATGCATAAATTAGCGTTAAATAAATAAATAAAATCATCAATTGGGTAATTTTCCCGATTGATGATGTTATTTATTTACTTATATATTTCGTTTTCTGATAAATGAATTAGCACCATGTATAAATTAGCGTTAACTAAATAAATAACCTCATCAATCGGGAAAATTACCCGATTGATGATTTTATTTATTTATTTAACACTAATTTCATGCATATTTCTTCAGTCTCGTAATGGCATTTCTTTACACCGTGTTTTGCTGTTTTTTATTTGATAATATTATAGAACAAACATTTACGAAGATTACAGTATATCATATATACTGATAAACCAGTCTAAAATAGTAGAACGGTTATAATTTCCATTTTTACCTTGTAACTCTTGCACGATAGAAACTCTCATGGATGACAGAAATTTGATAAACTATGTATAACTATTCACATTAGATTACTATTTTGTAGGAGTTAAAGATGCACTTACTGTTGCACTATGTTCTTGAGTGAATTACCTACTTACATTCCTCAATTGAAGCAATTTTTACGCACCTATTGTTGCATTACATGATTTACTTGCCTGAACTACTAAAGCACTTACTGTTGCACTGTGTGTGGAAATTATCCACTAAAACCGCTCTCTAATCGGGAGGATGGTATGGTGGGATCCCCCTCCCCTGTCAACAGGAGAGGTGAGTAAAATTTCACTATGTATATATTATTATAGAATTGGGTATAAATTAAGATATATTAAAGATAGTAATTTAATTCTGGTGGTATTAACTAGTACCACAATTAATCAGAGGGCTAACATAATATAAGAGTTGTGAGGAAAATATTGGAACCTTCCACGGGTAGGAAGATACATTATTGGAACGTTCCACGTGTTTAGCTCCTGCCGACTTGATCAGAGTTTTCAGTCAAGGCAGCAGTCACGCTCTAGAATCTAGATTTTACACTATCAAGGTGTAGTCACTCTCTTGATTGTACACTAAGGTGTAGTCACGCTCATCATCTTAATATATGAGCCAACATAACCGATCAATCGGTTAGTGGAAAAAGGACGTGGTATAACACCATAAGCCAGTATCGCGCCCGGGATTAATTCAACGATGGGCCTCTGGAAAGTTACCGTCGCCGACCACAGTCGCCGCCATTAGACACGTGCACCATACAACCAGCCACCAGTGCCCCACACCAGCCACTTCTGCTTCTCGCAAATAATAATCAAGCCTTCAAACATTCAACCCATCTACCACTGATGAGTATACCTTAGTTAGTGACTAAATGGGGTAGGCTCTCAGTATAGGTAGTTCTTGGGTTTCACAAGGTGAGTTCACATCAATTTAATTATAATTCCTACACTGTGTTCTTGAATGAATTACTTACATTCCTCAATTGAAGGAATTCTTACGCACTTATTGTTGCATTACAATATTTACTTGCATGAAATACTAACACCCTTATTGTTACTCAAGTTACATTTTTTTACTTGAATGGATTCCTTACGTATTAAATCCATACATGTATTACATTCACTACAGTAATATTCATTACTTACGTTCTTCCTGTTGTACCACGATCACTACTTGAATGATAGGATTGTGTACTTACTAACATACTAAACTAGGTAATATATGCATGCCAAGCAGTTGCTCTAGACTTATTTACACATCTACGTGATGTACGTGATACACGTCATGTAGATGCACACATCTACATGATGAACCATTTTACATGGTTCTCTGTTCAATGTAACTTTACCATCAACATCATTGCTGATCTCTGAGAACTCCGTGCATGTATCAGACACTTTGTCTCCTTTCATGGCAGATACGGTCAATATCATGTCAAACTGTACCCAGTTTTTTTTTCCAATTTTAACGGTTTCAGCTCTTGCATGTAACATTTGTCCTAATGAGAATTTCTGTATTATTCCACATTATACCAAATAAGCCCAACTTATTTTACAGCTCGAAATGCTTCACCAGCTACCTTGGCATTTACCTTGATAACATTTACCTCCATTCGGAAGCTTATACTATTCCACTCCCAGGGAAACTTAAATGTTGGTGTACATTTTGCTTTCTCACTGCCGTGGAGAACACCAAATCTAAATTTTGTATTCGCCTGAGTGACAGTTCCTGTCCTCATGCATACATAATCCATACTGTAATGGTAAATCTATACTGTAAATGGGGAGGCGGTAGCGGAGTGGTTAGCGTCTCCGACTGGCATTCTCGGTGACCCGAGTTCGATCCCCGAAGAAACCCAAAACCTTTCTGCAGCGTCGAGTGGCCTAAGAACACCCACATGCCCTGCCCATCAACTCTACTTTCGATTGCGAGTGCATCGGAGGACACAGGGGGGCGGCATGAGCCTCTAATCACAGGCGTCACTATAAGAATCCTGCCTGCGCTAACACGGGCGAGGACCAACCATCAGAGCCCTCAAGTGAACCTCCAGAGCCTACCACCCCACCACTAGGTCACCACTGCCTACAGGCGCTATAGGCACAAATGTAATAAAAAAAATAAAAAAAAATAAAAAAATAAAAAAATTATAAAAAATAAAAATCAGGCTTCGTTAGCACATGATTCTTACAAGGATCAATACAAGAGTGCTCATCACTCTATCTGTTATATATACATACATCACCATGTTTTCTGAAGTTAATTCAAATGTGTACACTTCATTTAATTTATCTGCCAGTCAGTTTTTACACTCGCTGATGTCAAAATATTTTCTACAAAAGCATTGAATTATTATAATTTATGAATGATTTTTGGGAAACTTCGAATTGGCCCACAACAATGCAACCACATTAATGTGTATCCAGCGATGTCTCTACCTATTTTATTTATCCATTTTAACTATTTCTTATTTACATATTAATAGGTTACTTATACCACAGTTACCCATACTGATACACCCACACAGATTGTATCAGGCGAGGTATTGTCTATTTTTACTGATATTTCTACAGACCATTGCATTATTTTACTGACACAGTTACTTGACACTATTACTCGTACATCAATTATTATACTATGCACACAGCAGCAGCTCTAGTCAGACGAGCCTTCGTCTGTCTGGCTCACCGACAGGCCCACTGAACCCAGGTTAAGAACCACTGCTTTAAAATTACCTCAGCATTTCTACTTTTAACACTCCTGGTAATGAATCCTAAAACAATTACTGTGAGGATACGAACTATTATGACGTATGAGTTGTGGTGAGATCGAAGCCGCTATGCCAGTGCTACCAACCCTTCGTATGACATACGGCAGACGGCACTGAAAGGTTAGCCATTTACCAGATGTCTTCACCAAAATTCATGACACGACTTTTATCTTTGACTGTACATATATCTCTACCCATTCAGTACCCTAATAATTGAGCTGAATGTTTTAGCATGGTATCTATAGACTATATTTATTTTATTTCTGAAGCTTTTAGTCGAAAAAGATTAGACACAGCTAGATGTGAGTCGCAAGAATGCAACGAAGTCAACAGTCACATTTATAAGACTACTTGGGAACATATATTTTTTAAACTTCAAAATAAGACGTTTAACTGAAATTTTAACCATAGCTTTCCTAAGCTATATATATATTATTATATATATATATATATATATATATATAAGTAGTTTGCAAAAAAACACTTGATAGCACAAAGTCAAGGTCAAACAAAGTTGATAGTCAAAAGAATGCGACAAACCAACTATATAGGTAATATACCGTACCGCCTCATACTCCATCATTTTAGTATAAATTGAAACAATCTATTAATAAATATTTTTTAATGAAACCTCAACCATACAATGTTTAACCTAGAAGAAAAAAATTCAGTGAGGTCGTTTTAACACTTATTACTTCATTTGATCACGTAAGTAGTCACTTATTTGGCATCCTACTTGTTAACTAATCAGCAGAGGGATTACGTTGTAGCAGTCACTGTTTGCTCCTTACTCCTTCTTCCCCTGTAACTTCTGTTTCTTCCTGGTGTCACTCGCTCTTATCTCCTCACCACTGGGCTCCACTGACATACACCTCAGACACTGACATACACCTCCCACACTGACAGACACCTCACAGACACTGAGACACCTGAGACCTCACAGAAACTGGCAGACACCTAACAGACAGACAGACACCTCACAGACACTGACAGACACCTAACAGACACTGATAGACACTGAGACACCTAACAGAGAATGACAGTCACGTCAGACACTGACAGACCTCAGACACTGACAGACACCTAACAGAGACACTGACAGACACCTAACAGACACACCTAACAGACACTAACAGACACTGAAATACACCTAACAGACACTGACAGACAACCTAACAGACAATGACAGACACCTAACAACAGACAATGACAGACACCTAACAGACACTGACAGACACCTCAGACACTGAGACACTTCAGACACTGACAGACACCTCACAGACACTGACAGACACCTAACAGACACTGACAGACAGACACCTCAGACACTGACAGACACCTCAGACACTGACAGACACCTCAGACACTGACAAGACACCTCAGACACTGAGACACTTCACAGACACTGACAGACACCTCAGACACTAACAGACACCTAACAGACACTGACAGACACCTCAGACACTGACAAGACACCTCAGACACTGACAGACACCTCAGACACGGACAGACACCTCAGACACACCTCAGACACTGACAGACACCTCAGACACTGACAGACAGACACCTAACACACTGACTGATACACCTAACAGACACTGACAGACACCTAACAGACACTGACAGACACCTAAACAGACACTGACAGACACCTAACAGACACTGACAGACACCTCAGATACTGACACACTGAAAGACACCTCAGACACTGACAGACACCTAACAGACACTGAAAGACACCTCACAGACACTGACAGACACCTCAGATACTAACACACTGACAGACACCTAACAGACACTGACAGACACCTAACAGACACTGAAAGACAACACCTCGCAGACACTGACAGACACCTCACAAACACTAACAGACACCTCAGACACTGACAGACACCTCATATACACTGACAGACACCTCACAGACACTGACAGACACCTCAGAGACAGACACTGACAGACATCTCAGATACTGACACACTGACAGACACCTCGCAGACACTGAGACACTGACAGACACTGACAGACACCTCAGGTACTGAGACACCTCGCAGACACTGACAGACACCTCACAAACACTAACAGACACCTCAGACACTGACAGATACCTCATATACACTGACAGACACCTCACAGACACTGACAGACACCTCAGGTACTGAGACACCTCGCAGACACTGACAGACACCTCACAAACACTAACAGACACCTCAGACACTGACAGATACCTCATATACACTGACAGACACCTCACAGACACTGACAGACACCTCAGAGACAGAGACACTGACAGACATCTCAGATACTGACACACTGACAGACACCTCGCAGACACTGAGACACTGACAGACACCTTAGACACTGACAGACACCTCACATACACTGACAAACACCTCGCAGACACTGACAGACACCTCGCAGACACTGAGACACTGACAGACACCTCGCAGACACTGACACACTGACAGACACCTCAGACACTAACAGACACCTCACAGACACTGACAACACCTCAGACACTGACAGACACCTCACATACACTGACAGACACTGACAGACACCGACAGACACCTCACAGACACTGACAGACACCTCAGACAGACACCTCACCATACATACACACTGACAGACACCTCCCAGACACTGACAGACACCTCAGACACCTCACAGATACTGACAGCGACACCTCAGACACTGACAGACACCTCACAGACACTGACAGACACCTCACAGATACTGAGACACCTCACAGACACTGACAAAACATCTCACAGACACTGACAGACACCTCAGACACTGACAGACACCTCAGACACTGACAGGACACTTCACAGACACTGACAGACACCTCACAAACACTGACAGACACTGACAGACACCTCAGACACTGACAGACACCTCAGACACTGACAAGACACCTCACAGACGCTGACAGACACCTCAGACACTGAGACACCTCACATACACTGACAGACACCTCACAGACACTGACAGACACCTCAGACACTGACAGACACCTCCCAGACACTGACAGACACCTAACACACTGACAGACACCTCAGACACTGACAGACACCTAACAGACACTGGCAGACACCTCAGACACTGACAGACACCTCACAGACACTGCCAGACACCTCACAGACACTGCCAGATACTCATAGACACCTCACAGACACTGACAGACACCTACCAGACACTGACAGACTAACAGACACTGACAGACACCTCAGACACTGACAGACACCTCCCAGACACTGACAGACACCTAACACACTGACAGACACCTCAAACACTGACAGACACTGGCAGACACCTCAGACACTGACAAGACACCTCAGATACTGACAGACACTTCACAGACACTTGACACTTCACAGACACTGACACACATAACATACACTGACAAGACACCTCAGACACTGACAAGACACCTCAGACACTGACAGACACTTCACAGACACTGACAGACACCACAGACACTGAGACACCTGCCTGACACCTCACAGAAACTGGCAGACACCTAACAGACAGACAGACACCTCACAGACACTGACAGACACCTAACAGACACTGATAGACACTGACAGACACCTAACAAGAGAATGACAGTCACGTCAGACACTGACACACCTAACAGACACTGATAAACACTGACAGACACCTAACAGAGAATGAGTCACGTCAGTCACTGACAGACACCTAACAGACACAGCCAGACCTCAGACACTGACAGACACCTAAGACACTGACAGACACCTAACAGACACTGCCAGACCTCAGACACTGACAGACACCTAACAGACACTGACATACACCTAACAAACACTGACAGACACCTAACAGACACTGACAGACACCTAACAGAAACAATGACATACACCTAACAGACAATGACAGACACCTAACAGACACTGACAGACACCTCAGACACTGACAAGACACCTCACAGACACTGAGACACCTGACACACATAACAGACACTGACAGACACCTGACAGACACCTAACAGACACTGATAGACACCTAACAGACACTGATACACCTAACAGACACCTTACAGACACTGACAAAACACATCAGAGACACTGACAGACACCTCACAGACTGACATACACCTAATAGACACTGACAGACACCTCACAGACACTGACAGACACCTTACAGACACTGACAGACACCTCAGAGACACTGACAGACACCTCACACACTGACAGACACCTCACAGACACTGACAGACACCTCACAGATACTGACAGACACCTAACAGGCAATGACAGACACCTAACAGACACTGAGACACCTCAGACACTGACAAGACACCTCAGACACTGACAGACGCTTCACAGACACTGACAGACACCTCACAGACAATGAGACACCTAACAGACACTGACAGACACCTAACACACTGACAGACCTCACAGACACTGACAGACACTGACAGACACCTCGCAGACCCTGACAGACACCTCAGACACTGACAGACACCTCACAGACACTGACAGACACCTCGCAGACACTGACAGACACCTAACACACATCACACTGACAGACACCTCACAGACACTGACAGACACCTCACACACTGACAGCGACACCTCAGACACTGACAGACACCTCAGACACCGACAGACACCTCACCGACACCTCACAGACACTGACAGACACCTCAGACACTGACAGACACCTCACAGACACTGACAGACATCTCAGACACCTCAGACACTGACAGACACTGACAGACTGACAGACACCTCAGACACTGACAGACACCTCAGACACTGACAGACACCTCACAGACACTGACAGACACTGACAGACACCTCAGACACTGACACACCTCAGACACTGACAGACACCTCACAGACACTGACAGACATCTCACAGACACTGACAGACACCTCAGACACTGACACACCTCACAGACACTGACAGACACCTCAGACACTGACAGACACTGACAGACACCTCAGACACTGACACACCTCACAGACACTGACAGACATGACACACCTCACAGACACTGACAGACACCTCAGACACTGACAGACACTGACAGACACCTCAGACACTGACAGACACTGAGACACCTCAAAGACAGACAGACACCTCACAGACACTGACAGACACTTACAGACACCTCAGACACTGACAGACACCTCAGACACTGACAGACACCTCACAGACACTATCAAGACACCTCAGACACTGACAGACACAGACACCTCAGACACTGACAGACAACTCAGACACTGATAGACACCTAACAGACATCTCAGATACTGACAAGACACCTCAGACACTGAGACACCTAACAGACACTGGCAGACACCTAACAGACACTGACAGACACTGACATACACCTAACAGACACTGACAGACACTGACAGACACCTCAGACAATGACAGACACCTAACAGACACCTAAATGACACTGACAGACACTTCAGACACTGACAGACCTAACAGACACTGACAGACCTAACAGACACTGAGACACCTCACAGACACCTGTCTAAATTGTAAGCATTCATGATATTAACTCAGCTTATCGTGAGATCTGACTAGAATACAGTCAGTTTTTGCAATCTTATTTTGGTATGTATATATGTGTCACCATGGTCACCTATACTATACAGTCATAATTATATGCTGACTAATAATGGCTACATACGATCCCTCTGTCTGAATATGGAGGTATTGAATATGAAAACAATACTTATAAATATCAATAACTTATCTGATTGCAAAGATATAGCAATGCGTATATTATCGGCATTATAAGATTTTGGCTCAAAAAGTACAAAATCTTTTGATTTGACCAAACTTGTTACTACAATGGCATTATATGAACATAATTCAAGCTAAAAAAACAAATGGCACTTGGCATACCTCTGTAGAACCATGACATGCAGTCCTAACATGAATGTACCCCTTACAGGTTTTACCGCATTTAGCGGGATTTGTTCGCCAATAGGTGGTCTGTTCAATAGGCGATAAAATATGAAAGCTGCTAAATCCAGACTGCTACCAGGGCAAAATGAGTTCCTGAATACCATAGCTTTCCAATGATACCAATATGTCTTTGCCATCTTGAGTGTACCGGTTGGCTAAAACTGGGGGTTCACCTGACGGACTATATGGGGGTGTGTGTATGGGAGTAGCGCAGCCGCATATTACCCAACTCTATGTATGTGGTTTCCGAGTGAAGACGCTTGGATGTAACTCAGAAACTAACCATAGGATTTTCTCGAAAATACCCTCATTGAGATTCCCACAAAAAGTTACTAACAAGCATTTCGGAAAACCTACCAACCTACCGTAGCCAAAACCTTCTAACCTACCCTAACCAAATGAAAAAACGAATAAATAAGGAAAGTTCCTTCTTCATGTATGTACCTTGCATCCCTTGTAGATGAGGTGGTAGGCCTGGCCGTGTCCTCCTTGGGCTAGAGGTAGGAGGGTGGCTGGGAAAATGGACAGGGATTGCACAAAGGTGAAGGGCAGGGCGCTTCCTAGGCTGACCAGTCTTAGGGCCGATTTCTTAGTCCTTTGGTAAGCTCCCTAACCAAAAGCCTTACCAACCTGGTAACAGTCCTTACTAACAAAGAGATCCGATTTCTTATTCGCTGTTTTCGTGAACCAGGAGCTCCCCAACATGGTAAGGATACCAACGAATCAAAGACGGCAAATTCGGTACTGTTGGTATGCCTGAGTGGCGGAAAATGTAAATATTCCATCCAAAGTCAGTAAATAATTACTATTTACACATATAAATAATAACAACGATTATTTATAATATTCTACTTTAATTTATAAATCATATTTTGCTATATTTGATTATATATAAATTATATTATATTAAATTATATATAATTTAAATTTTTATTTATAATTATTAGGTACTATTATTTATAATAACAAGTTCACATATACACCACTTTTGTTTATCTTACGCATATATACCTACAATATTACTGAATTATAGAAGAATATAGGGTGACAGATAAAATAATTTATTAATGCAGATTGCAGATGGCCGTGAAAAATATGTTGTCTGCTTGACAGCTGGTGACGTGCATTCACCGCGGCCATCCAAGTTCTTTTAAAACTTTTTTTTCTTTCATTATATCCCTCTAACGTGTTGATGCGTTGTCTGATAATTTTTTACATCTTTTTCAGAAGAAAATATGCCCATATGGAAGTAGGAATTAGTGGTATTTGATAAATAATTGTATTAGTAAGCGTTGTTGGGGAGGCACTAGGCTCCCCAACCCGGCGTTACCAAAGGTTCCAATCTATGGTATCGATACAAACCAACAGCGGCCCAAAAGACAACTAAGAAATCGGATTTTGTTGTTGGGGATGGAAATGGCCGCTCATTAGTAAGGACCCCAACGAAAGGGGACGACTGAGAAATCGGCCCTTAATCCATTTATGGTATATTGCCTTGCATGGTTCACTTTCATTGGAGAGACTCATAGAGCTGACCACAACATTTTTCATTGGTTTTGGGTTTCCTATGATAAAGTTTCGAGGTTGCCCTTGTACTTTGGTTTGTTTCTATTGGTTTGTGTACCTTCTAGGCCGATGCCTAGTAGGAGTACCATATTCACTGGCAACTGTATCTCTCCGTTCACTTCATTCAGGTCGATTGGATTACAGCTACATCCTCTCACTATCTTTAACTAAGCCATCCATATGTGTCAAAGACAAAGTCTTTTCACCAGCAGCCCTGCTGTTGTGGGTAATACTACCAGATATATTCCTCTTAATATCTTGTCTGAAAGGTTAGGCACGGAAACTTGCAAAGTACGTGTAGCACTGCATCATCTCACAGGTTGTGATTCAACAAAGTACTTGTAGCACTGCATCATCTCACAGGTTGTGATTCAACAAAGTACTTGTAGCACTGCATCATCTCACAGGTTGTGATTCAACAAAGTACTTGTAGCACTGCATCATCTCACAGGTTGTGATTCAACAAAGTACTTGTAGCACTGCATCATCTCACAGGTGGTGATTCAACAAAGTACTTGTAGCACTGCATCATCTCACAGGTTGTGATTCAACAAAGTACTTGTAGCACTGCATCATCTCACAGGTTGTGATTCAACAAAGTACTTGTAGCACTGCATCATCTCACAGGTTGTGATTCAACAAAGTACTTGTAGCACTGCATCATCTCACAGGTTGTGATTCAACAAGCAAATTCGGCACAAAAGCAGCTGGACTGTTAGCCAATCCGTGTCACTACCTCCAAAACTTCGGAAAGCACCAAAATAGGATTGACTTTCCATTGATAGAAGAGTTGCAAAACAATGGATGAGCTAAGCTGCTAAGATATCACATCTTCCACCACAGCAAAAAGACTATCCTTGACCTACCCTCCAGCAGTCGTTCTATCAAGGGGCATATTCTTAGGGCATTTTACGGGACGTACATGCAACTACACTGTCTGGAGAAAGTGTACCTTGATCCAAGGAATTTTGGCTACAGCGCGGCTGATGGCAACCTTGAGCCGGAACGATGTCAGGTCTTAATGCCAGATGACTTCCCAATGCCATGTAAATACACGTCCTGTGCCACTAAGCAATGTGTTTGTTGACAATATTAACTAATTTGTTACCAGTACTGCAGCTGCCAAGCTTCTGACAAAGGATGTAATAATCCAGCTAGTTAGAACTAGCTGGATTTTCTTTCAAAGTTCAAGTCCTTTTGAATATATGGAGAAACAGTTCTCACACACATTATGCAGTAAACTTTGGTTTGATTCTTTAATTTTACGCGATGTACATGAAGGAGTGTTCGTCAACTAGTGGTTTATAATTCGTAGTCTTGATGGGAACTGCCTTGATCTACCAGGGGGCGCATTCAAAGACGCTTACCTCCATGGTTGCTAGCTTAACATCTGTCATCAGCTGTTTTGGCATTCAAAGAGGAGATTGATGACGTCAGAGTTGTTGTTCACAAGGCAACTGCCTATAGGGTGGTTTTAAGGAAGCAACGTATATAAAAATCCTCATAAATTGAGTATATATGTTTTCTGACTCAAGAACTGAACAGGGCAAGTATACAAACGAAATTAGGCCATATAACAAATCCAGGCGCTTGTGGTGATTTTGTTCTGTGGTGATGTGCCAAGAGTGGTGAGCGCGGCATCTCGACCCGGGTAGCGATGCCAGACAGCACCACGCATGGCTCTGTGGCAGACAGCACCTACACGTATGTGGTCACACTTTTCCTTAATTTAAACCCGAGTCCTTGTCCACCCAGCAGTGAATGGGTACCGGATGTTAGCCGGGGGTTTGTGACCCGCCTCCCGGGGTGGTGGCTTCCCCCAACACTTTGAGTAAGGAGAGCTACGAAGCAATACTAGCGAAAGAGGTCACAAGAAGAAGAAGACCGGCCTATTACTCAGAAGGAATAATGGAATAGCTAGAATAAAAGGAAGTACAAGACACCGGTGTGTTACCCGCGTGTATGTGGAGGTGGAAACAAGTGTTGAAGCGACGGAGGTGACACAGGGGATGAAATAATGATGGAATAAGCTAGAGAATAGAAATAAGTACAACACATCAGCCGCGTATTATAGAAGGAACAAATGTTGGAGGTTATAAGCAAAGGAGGTGGTACAGGGAAATGTGGAATGAAGGAATAATGGAATAACCTAGTTTTTGAGAAGGACGACGAAACTGAAAGTTCATGCGGAATGAGATTGGAGGTAGATGGAAAGAACCTTGAAAATGCAGGCCGCGGCTGCCTTGTGATTGGCTGACACGTTTGAGTCACAATCTGATTGGCTGGCACGTTTGTTTTGACACAATTGTGATTCGCTGGCGAGGCTGTGACGTCATTGTAGTCGCTCAGCCACTCAGCTATGAACAACCATGTACCGCCACTGCCATGTCTCGTCTTTGAATGCCCGTTAACACAGGGGTGTAGAAATAGAGGGATGTTGTTGAGCTAACACCAGTGGACTTTAAGGCCTCTTTCACACGAGGACACTGGTGTCCGCCACCGGTGACGGTAACTAGTTGCGTCCCATACTATTCAATGGAGCCTTTCACACGAGGCCACTGCAGTTACCCGACCGGGTAACTGCGGGCAACCAGTTTTGCGGTGTCTCACTCCCGCAACTAGCGTCCGCTACTCGCAGTTACCGCCACTCTCTGTAAAGCATTGTTTCCAATGGGAGCTTTCATATGGCGCCACCAGTTACCGCCACATCTGGAGAGGCTTCTCCTCTGGTGTAATGCATTCTTTCATGTTTGTGATAGTCCCTGTGATATCTCTCCTGATGTGACTGAGAAGTTCTTCAAATTATGGTTTGCGCAACCGAAAGAAGCTGAAAAACTTCTCATCAGCACACAAATCATTGAAAAGCGTATTATGCAGTCCTCTGTCCATTATCGATGATAACATCTGATGCACATGCATTTTCCTCTCTCGAGTGTCTCTTCGCTTTCTTTTTAGCCAGCAAGGCAACGAGAAAGAACTCTTCGTTTGACGCCATTCTTCCGACTGACAAAGGAGCGGTGTGTGCCGATGAGACACTAAGTGTCACGGCACTATTTGCACAAGGTCACCGGTGGCGGTCACCGGTGCCGGACACCAGTGGCCTTGTGTGAAAGAGGCCTAACTCTCTTTGAATCCCTGCCCAGGCCTATTAAATGAGTAGGTGGAATGTTATCGGTTGTGTCGCGAATTTTTTTCAACCAGCGCGCAACACTTCTTAAGTGAGACTTTTGCCTCCTCTGCAATCTCTTTTGGTCTAAAACCAGCCTTGTGTAGGGAGTAGATAAGGGTGATCTGATCACTTGTGAGTTGTGGCTTACGCCCCATCACCACACTACCTAAACCAGGCTTCACAATGTAGCGCTCGATTTCACAATATCTGGCGCCCAGACAGCAGAGATGACACTACACCCGTCACACTTCATTAATCATTAAGCACTGACAGTTGCAAGGCGCGGTAAAGCACAGTTAGCAAACCCTCATCTATGGGTGAGTTGCTACATATGAAGAAAAAAATCAAAATAATTCACTTGTGGAAATTATCCACCAACCACCCTCTTAATAATTGGAGAGAACTGAAACTCGAGAAATGCCAGTGGTCGCTGGCAGTTTTAACTCAAAGGTTGGTCTACTGTGTTTACCCTCCGCGACTAATATTTTTCATAAATCAATTTCGCGATAAATATTGATGCACCGCATCTGAATACTAAAAAAGAACGTTCTTCTGTTGTTCTAGTAAGTGTATGCATGACATGCATTACGATTGAACGTTCTAAGATAGCAATTTAATGCAAATTACTCGCCTCGAGTAGCAAAGCTTAATATATTTTTTACATGTATATTGTGGCATGTAAAATTTGGGCGATGTTCACACTGTTTTCTAAGACAGTACTGCTGCGTCTGGCAAACGCTTGTCAAAATACAATAAGCAATGCCTTGGAAAAACGAAGAATAAAGAATGCCGAAATCGGCTTGTTGCTGCGACAATGTAGGTTATAATTGTGGAGGCGACACGCCGCGGCGGGGAGTGGTGGCGGGGAGATTGTGGCGGGGAGATTGAATCAAAACATTGCTACTTCACGCGTCGACTCATTGCACTTCCAGGCTTTCTATCTGATTGATACACAATAATAACAGGAACATATGACTGCCTAGGTATAGATAACTTCTAAACATACGTTATTGACTGTATAATATCATAGAGTAACATTTACCTCGCCTCCTCAACTATAACCTACTTGGTTATTTGGTTAAATACATGTTTTACAGAATCAGGCTTCTATACAATATACATATAGAAGAAAATCGTTCTTAAAATTATACTTTTGTGTTTTAAGTGCAGTGGAATAAGCCCATATTTTTCTTTCAAGTTGACCAACTTTTCACCAAATTGTGAGTTAAAACTGCCAGCGACCACTGGCATTTCGGAGTTGCAGTTCTCTCTAATTGGTAGAGTGGTGGTTTTGTTCCCTCCCCCCCTTGTGAGGGAGGTATTGTCCGCTCATCATAGGGGGAGCGTAGGGATGTATATATATAATTATAATGGTAATGAGTATTCATTAAGGTAATTTAAGTAAATGATAAGTACTGGGATAGGATAATTGAACATTCCCATTAGTATTAAGCATTTTCACCTTAAATAATTAGCACCTTGGGTTGAAGCGCGGTCATTGGCTACCGTCATCAGATTTTCGCCACCGACGATTTGACACGTAGGTAGGCACCAGGCGGCCGATGCCCCGCCGCCCACCGGGAAGACAATGCCCTCGCGGGAGTAACATCTCTTACTAAATATACGTGCATTAGTATATAAAGTTCACTCCAGACCCTCACTTTAATAACACCTTTCACTGTGCTTCTCTGCTTATAATGAGGAGAAATGTATATACGTTCATTTTGTACATATAAGTGTTAAATCAGTGGTTCTTAACCTTTTCAGAGGCGCCGAACCCTAACGAAAACTTCTGCACACTAGCCGAACCCCTCAAATATGGGACGGATAAACAAGATTAATACAAAAATGTAATATAAATTGCTTCAAAATTCAAGAGTATATTTGGATAATAAGAAGGAAGGAAGGACTCGGAAGCAGTGACGTATATAGGTCCTTCGAAAGAGGAGGGGGGCACCGAGGTGAATCCAGGATTGTTTTAAGGGAGGGGGACGGAGCGGAGCGAACCTCTTCAGCTGTGGGGTCTGAGAAGGGAGTTAGGAAATTTTTTGAAAATCAAGCATTTTTAGGGGCATTGTAAGACCTCAGAAGGGATATACTGCACTAATCTGAAATTCAAAGGTAAAACTATTTTTCCCTTTGGGACAAAAGGAGGGGCCATGGCCGAGTTCCCCTCATACCCCTCTATATACGACTCTGCTCGGAAGGAAGAGAGGCGTGCGAACCACACACACACACATACCAGAGGTGGGCACTTCCATAAATACTTCCGCAAACCCCAACGTCCGCAAATTGCGGAAGTTCGAATTCGTTTGCGGATTTGCGGAAGAGTAAAAAGTTGCGAACTTGCGTTTGCGGAAGTACTGCCGCAAACGCAAATATGTTCGCAAATTCCCAAGAGGCCGTGGTGAGTTTGAACACGATATTCCTGTGCGGCTATGCGCACCGTCCAGGGTGAGTGGGATACGCTAAGTGAGGCTGCTTTCCCACCAGTCAACCTTGACCGCAGTTATCAGTGAGCATTCATAGACGAAGTACGTATGTGTATCTCCAAACCCTTCTTCCTGCCTCGCTTTGTAGGAATGATGCTTCTCTTTACCATATTTTTGGTTGAAACTCATATAAACATTATGTGTGTGATGTTATGATATCATTGAAATATCTCAATGTTAATGTAAACTGTTAGGTGAGATCCAAGGTCAATAGATACTAGAAACAATGTTTGGCGTTGGCGGGCTCGGCTCTAACCTCACGCGTCCCTCGCCGACTCAGTCATATGACTGTCTTCTATTATCGTGTGCCCTCAACCAAGATTATGATATAACCCCAAGATGTTTAGAAAAACTGACCCAACTATCATCTTACTGACACATTTTCGTATATTGTAATATGCGCACATGTTTTCGTTTGCGGTGCCCACCTCTGCCACATACACATGCACACACAGCTATCCTTTCACAGCACTGCTTGATTTTATGTTAATCTTGCGTATAATTAACTCTGATAAATTATTCGGCATTATAATAATAGCAAAATTGCAATGTGTTTCGGAGGGCCTCCGCCGAATCCCTGAGACTGGCTCACCGAACCCCTGGGGTTCGGTCGAACCCAGGTTAAGAACCACTGTGTTAAATCATAGGACGTGTTAAATATGACACACTGATTATACCGTCGCGTCGTGGATAACTTGGTGTGAAAACCGCCTGACGCCCATAACAAAACACCACCTCCACGGCCGCCGTTCACCTGCGGCCTCGATCACGTGCGACCACTTCGGATAACAAGACATTGCAGTATTGATAAGCCTTCAACCTAATTCAACCCTCCTATCCCCCCGATAAGTATCTTAGTTAGTTGACTGGCTGGGGTATTTTGTCGGGATGAGATAGAAATGGGTTTTCCGAAGATCTCAAATAAATATGCGCTTGTAGCATAAATTTCTGCATCCCTTTTAACGGTTGAGATTTTATGAGAGGGAAAAAGCCGTGCAGCGCGTCGTTGCGCCAACAATTTTGACTTCCACTGTAAACAACAAAACCTAGGTTATGAGGCACTACACTATCCTTTACCATAATAATAATGGTAATTATAATACCACACCAAATAATACCATCATTTACCTAACCCAGAGTTACAGGGAACAAGTTATAGAGCCCATAAGATCATGATAAGAGGCTGGAAGGGGATAATACAGTAACAGAAACATTGTTAAGGCCTCTTCCATTTGTGCCCAAGCTGCATGAACCAGTTCTTTCAGTTCAGGGTTGGGTTCTGGGTTCAGGGTTGGGTTCGCGTGTCACAAATGGAACGCAAAAACCCCGTTTTTTGTTTACAAACATACTCAGCTGGCGAGGCAAGAGAGAGAGAGAGAGAGAGAGAGAGAGAGAGAGAGAGAGAGAGAGAGAGAGAGAGAGAGAGAGAGAGAGAGAGAGAGAGAGAGAGAGAGAGAGAGAGAGAGAGAGAGAGAGAGAGAGAGAGAGAGAGAGAGAGAGAGAGAGAGAGAGAGAAGAGAGAGACGAGAGAGAGAGAGAGAGAGAGAGAGAGAGAGACGAAGAGAGAGAGAGAGAGAGTAGAGAGAAGAGAGAGAGAGAAACGAGATAACGAGAGAGAGACGAGAGAGAGATAACGAGATAACGGAGATAGGAGATAACGAAGATGAGTACGAGAACGAGTAACGAGAGATAACGGAGATATAACGAGATAACGAGAGATAACGAGATAACGAGAGATAACGAGAGATAACGAGATAACTCAGCTAGCTGTTATGTGAAGGGATCATATCAAGTTTAAGATCGCGGGAACGCATGGCCACCACCAGGCCTCTTGTATGCCGTCTGACATCCTCTCCGACTCGTGCATGCGGAAAACCCTTCACGATAAGAGAAATAGGGCCCAAGGCGACCATTGTTTGTTATGAACTGAAAACTCTACCCAAGCTACCCACCTCTCAATGTGAGTAGAGAAAGTTCACGGGTTTTGCTGCGTCACTACGCACTTTGCCTCGGACCCAGGTTTTCGTGCGCAAATGGAACGCCTGAACTCTTGGGTTCCGTGAACTGGTTCTTGAAATGTCGCAAATGGAAGAGGCCTTTATAATGTTAAATGTTAAAGGCGGCGGTGTGGATACAAGATAAAAAATTCGTGAATAAGATAATGAAGCAAATAATATACTACTCGCTCTCTCTTACCTTACTTGGTCAACGAGATAGGTGGTAATCCTTCGTCAACACTGCGTTGAGTGCGTTCAGCCGGTAAGTAGGGAAGCCTCGAGACGTCACCCCCGCCTCCCTCTCTCCCCCCACCGCCGCCACCCCCCACTGGTCCCCCAGGAGGCAGGAGAGCGGCGTCCCCATGACACCCACACCGCCCACCTTACCGCACGTTCACCTGTCTTTCAACTCTAAATTCAATGGTTTCCACGCCTCCATACCTGTTCCAGTCACACTCCACATGTAGGTCTGTTCTTCCTCCAACACTCGTCAATAACTGATACTTGAGGAAGACGTATTCAACTGTTAAAAGACACTTACTTGCGAGAACACGTGTCCCGCCACTCACAGTACACAACCTTGCACAATGACGCTTGACTTATCTCGACTTCCGAGCGGTTTCTTGATTTATTTGATGTGTAATGTAATATTTTTTGTTATCAAGGTGAAATGAAGTTTCATAATGCATCTAATATTGTTTATAAGGAGATATGCATTTTTTTTTGTATTCATTTGTTAGGAAATATTGAAGGAATCAGGATTTCTTAAGAGAGCTGTACACAAACCAAGACCGTCCGTCAGCCCGCCACTGCCTGCCACAGCGCGCCGACACACTCCACTCATCAGTGTCATCATCCCTCATCACGCCATCCTCTCCACTGATCCACCCGGAGGAGAGCATGTTCACCTCACAGAAGATTTTGTTATGTGTGTTCACTGTTCACTCTCCTTTACATTCTTATATAGACAACATCTTCTCTCATAAACATACTGAATTAAACGCAATGCTAGTCATTTCCACAATACCTATCAGCTGTTCTACCTACCAATTAATTAATTTTATGTCCATCAACAGTAATGTCATGCATACTTATAGATATCTTGCAATGTTTTGTGGTGGCCATTCTAAGTGGATGATGGTGAAGGTTTATGGCACTACTCTCGTATACCAGATTTCTCGTCCCCGTCGGCGAGTTACAACATTTTCACGTTCTCAACAAGTGTGAGAGAGATCTAAGAACCCAAATTGGAGCATAATGCATCAGCGGAAACGTTTCCGGTCTGCTTTTGATAGCATAATTAGTAAGATTTGAAAAACAACGTCTAGTCCAAGAGCATTAGCTAAAACCCGGAAATTTTGGGGAACAAGCTGAAATTTTCAGGGTAGGTCTAAAAAAAATGTGTAGAATCACATAATAAAGGTCCTCAAAAATTCCATTGGTGCTTTTCTCAAAATCCAAGATGGCGTCAAAAATAGCCGCTGTTTCAATATTTCTGAATAACTTCGCTTCTTGACAGGTTAAAAACTAGCACAAAATGTCTGAATACATGTTTTAAGGTACTGGGAACGCAATATATTATTTGCAGGTTACATACACTAGGAATATTTAATATAATACCCAAACAAGAATGCAAACTTTCCTGAAACTACTGTATTTTCCACAACTTTGCTTCCAAGCAGGATATAAAAAACAAATGATAGTTATACATAACTAATTTTGATTGGTTCTCATCTTTATATTGTGCACACAGCAAATAAGTGCACACTTGATATTACATTGATTCAGTACATCAGTAGTTTTGGAATCCGTCATCCAGTGTTGTTCCATGAACACTCATCCATGAACACTCATGTTCATGGCATTGACTCGAAGTCATCATCGTTCACATCTAACATCGGTGCTGTGTTGGTGCAAGATTGACCGCTACATTTCCTGCACTTCGAGCTACAATATAATCCAAGTTTTTTGCAGCTGCAAGTCATGGTGTTGCACCTATCCTGTTTGCATCCACATGACACCATGTCAAGTAAGGTGTCGGGTGCAACAGGGATATCTGTTTCTATGGGCACGAGAATTCCATCTTGTGACCGCCATCCCCATTCTGTTGGAGGTAGACTATTACCCATCAATTCTTGAACAGTATGATACGTGCGGTATGAATGTTGCTTTGCCGCAGCGCTCGTTGGAGGTAAGCTCGCTAGTTGAAATGATGAACTCAAGGAACTTCGACCTATGGCCCGTTTGTACGCGACGTGTCGGAATTCATCTAGGGACTCAACGTTGCTCGCACCCTACAGCTTCAGGATGAAGGTTTCAACAACCCTTTTCACGTTATCATGGGTGCTTCCTTGGTTGGTAAAGGTATCCAACATGTCGTATTCGCGCTTCGTGTGGACCATGTTAAAAGCCTTACGCTTGCCCTGTCGATAGATTGCAGACACCGTATCACAGCCAGTCACAGCATGAAGGAAGAGGAGGTGGTGTCTGGTATCTCCTACAGCATTCTGAATTTCCTGAATGTTGAAGGCCGTTACAGGATTGAAGAAACATAGCATGAAGATATCTGTAGTAGTGCTTGCTCGGGCCACTAGCATGACGAGTAGATCCGTGTCTGTGCCAACAGCAACTGGCCGGTTCTTATGTGGTGCCAGGGTTTTTATATGGTTGTTACTGGTACCTTTTATATTGAATGATATTAATTGGTTAGGATTTTACATTGATTACAACTGAATTGAGAATTGAAACTTGTCTTATGACTTCACTATTTGATTATAGTACGAACACTTCTCGCTGCGGAGAGTACTGAAATGGGAATGAACTTAAGGGGAAAGGGTAGGAGTTAAGGTTAAGGTTAAGGGGTAGGAGTTAAGGAGTAAGGGGAAATGCTGCCACCAGCTCAGACAAGTAGTTCTATGGTTTTACTTCCTGGGCACGTTTGAATAGATATAAGATTTATTTTGGTAGTCGTGGTTGATACTTAGAATTACACCGAGTAAGGCTGAAAACTTTTTGTTTGGAGAACGTGGGGAAGAATTTCCATAACACGCTGAATAATCACCTGGGGTTTTTGCAATAAACACAAGAACTATATTTGAAACATCATCCTATTTATTCACCATGAAACATTATTTCTCTGTTTGAGATCTTAGACACATATACAAACTCTAATTTGGAACGGGCAAGCTCTACAGAGCATAACCTCCCTCACTGAATCATGCTTAGAACTACCACCTATGTCCGTATCAACTGAGCACTATAGGTATACATGGAATATATATATAGGAGAGAAAATGTGAGAGGAATGGGTGGGTGTGGGGTTCACTGTACCATGTGGCCTGGTTTCTACAGTGAAGTGGAGAGACGACTCTGTTAATAACACTTATAAGGATGGGGCAGGCCTCCTATGCGTTAGTGAAACTGAACAACTGTACCTATATATATATAGAAATATAGATAGATATAATATAACAAGGAAGGGGGGAATAGGAGCGAGGTACCGAGGTCTTACCTACAGTGAAGTGGAGAGACGACTGGCTCCCTCGGGGTGACTAAGGCAAGGTTGGGCTTAGCGGGAAAAAGGGGAATGTTCGGATTCTATGAACTTGGCCTCTCCTGAAGGGATTATCAGACCATGAATGACTAATTAACTAATGCAACAAGTATACATATGAAATGGCTGCCTATTATACAGTTCTTTAACTTTGATATAGAAGAATTTAATATTTTTACACTAATATCCAGGGAAAGTGTTATTTCCTTTCGTTCAAGCCCACGAACGCGTTTTTTAGAGCGACGAGGTATAGGAGTCTGAATAGAAATTTGGTAGACTTTCAATTTAGCGAATAACTCGACTAACCCATCCATGTATGAACGTGATCTTTCACTATGGTGACTATTTTGAAGGACATTAAGAATCTAAGAGTGTTCCTTGATCTGATAGGAGGGTGAGGGGAGGATGAAAAGCTTTGAATCCACTAGTTATCAATGATCGCGAAATAAGTGTCCCACGAATTTTGACTCGTACTCGGAGTGTATGGGGGGAGGGAGTGAGGGAAGGAAGGAAGATAGAAATGGGAGATAGGAAGAAAGAAGATAAATTTCACGAGAAACGAAAAGATTGAATTGCTTACGGACATAACCCGGGAATTGTATAATAGGAATTCCCACCCTATCTCTTCCGAATAACGGGCATTACACTTAGACTCAGCTACAGTTAGTGCTGTTGAAACAATCAGTGTGTCTGCGTCTGCATCTGCTTGTTTGATAAAGTCAGGTTTTCATACCCATCGAACACCACAGTCGACTCAGCTCCATAATGTTTGAAGATGTAAGTAATGTAGGCCTGGCATACATCAGCATAGGTGGACTGCTGAGGCCAAACAACTGAATGAAGAAGGTGACCACCATCCAAGACGTACAGACAATTATCTGGCAGGTTGGATGGCTGGGTGAATGACTTTAACACAAGACCCAAGGAACTCTTCACTGGTTTCCGCATGACACCATCTTGGAAGAGCGAAGGTGGTTGAGGCGCAAGTTCATAAGTCAAGAAAGATCTCATATCTCTGCTGTTGTTTGGGGCGCATGTGATTCTGTTGAACAGTATATTTGGATTCACTTCTGCCCTGCTGTCCCATAACTTTACCAACTTCTCCTTTGCTCCGATTGTCTTCACTTTTGTCATACGGCGTAGTTTTATGTCTGTGAACTTCTTTCCTGACTTTTCTGATGCTAGTTTCTGGCCGATTTCTACCGCATTATCAAAATTTTACGGATGTATCTGCAACAATTCAGTAGACAGAGACACTAGCCGATCAGGTTGATAGCCAGCAAACGGAGGTGTGTTTGCAGCCACCCGATAAAAAACATGGCGGTCCGCGTTATCCCTTGACTGGACACTTTGCCGAATATCTTTGTGTTGCTCTGATGTACCAGTGTGAACTCCTGTAAACTGCTCCAGTCTATCGCGGGATGGGAACGCAGCGGGGTAAGACATGCACCCATGTAGCCAGTGTGCTCTCTGTAATTCGCGACCATGGGTAATACCCCGACACTTGAAGTTTTTCATCAAAAAATGTTCTATGTTTGATCCGGAAATTTCCACCCCAGAATGAATCCTGACGGCGAATGGTGAAGTATCCCTTCTCCGAAAAACAGACGTACTCTTCTGTCGGCATTGCTTCCTCCAGGCTTTCCATTTGTTGCCAATACAAACCTGGTAGACTTGGCGTAGTGAAGATGCCCTGCAGCATGAAAGTGTGGAACCATCTCCCTCACACAACTGAGATGAAGCCCCCCAGCCCCCCTGTCCTCTCAGCACGAATGAATCGTTGTAGAAGAGCCACTTGCCTGATATACGCACCACAGCTTGCCGGTTCTGCTTTGACTTGCAGCATGGTCTAGAGTTGGAAACAGTATGGCTCAACTGCTTGATATTTTAAATCCTCAGCTACATCACCCAGCATTTCTGTCATGGTTTAGAAAGGCCCTGTGCAGGTTCTCCAAGTGGATTTTGTCTACGCCGTCCACGGTGCCAGTTGTATCCATCAAGACACTAATGAGGGCAGCTGAGCTGAGAAAATGAGCACGCAGAGCACGACTGAAGGCATAACCAGATAGCATATGCATCACAGATCCCTTGGCATATACTGTCTCCCAAAGCTCTGCCAGTCCGCTACCTGTCATGATATGACCTATGCTACCCAGATACGACATGAGAAAATGAAATCCACCTAGCCGGACAATAATCCTGTCAAGATCCTGTGAAGAAGCTACAATCTCTGCAGCTTTGATGTACAAAGGCTGGTCGAATGTGACTGTACATATCCTCAAGCCATGTTTTTCACACTGCTGCTGTGTGAAGCATAATGCAGTGTAGATAGTGCTTAAATTTGAGGGATCCATATTTATGAAGGGTAGATTTTCTATCCTGGTCCTTTCATATTGGTAACCCTGCATGGCCATTTTCATGAAGCCGCTCCACGAAGGACAAGGTGACAGTTCCATGATACAGCTAATGGCCCAGAGGTAGTCCAACGCTGTTGCTGAGCGCAGAGATTTAAGCTGCTGGTCAGGAATCATCAGGGGATGTACTACTACAGATTGTAAGGCAGGCACAGCTGGCTTCATGTATGTTTTCTTAGGGATGCTTCCAAAGGCTCCTGCTGATTCAGGAAATGATACGTTCCCTTTCCGCTTGATTGGTTGGGTATCCGTATTTCCAGGTGGAGTTACACATGCAATACCACCCATACTATAGAAGGTATTGTGACCACTAACAGTACCTACATTGAAGTCTGCATTGTCGAAGACAAACTGTGTGAAGCCATTCAAATCATAAGATGGTTCCAAAACCCGTCAGAGGGCATGTTCAAACCTTGGACCTCCTTGTAGTCATCTGCAAAACTCAAACTACTCAAGATGTCGATCAGCTCACGTGAAGCGTAATTGCGATGAATGTACACAGCTATTGTAGGAGGAGAGGTGAAAAAGAAGGCTCGCGGTCGCTCGCTGAAATTATTGCATGGGCTATGGCTGTACATTTCTTTGTGAGACTTTGTGATTTCCACCCCTTTTCCATCCACGACTTAATTTCCCAAAAAGCGTTTCAAAGAATTGGGTATCAGTGTTTCTCCATTATTGGTTGTTTCAAGTGTTGTGAATTCATCGCAGTCGTACATGTCATTCTGTTATCATTTTTAATGATGGAAGCAGCCATGTCAATGATACGATCACTTGTGTCCTTGCATCAGACACTTTGTCAGTGATCCATCTGTCATGGAGAACCTTGTGTGCCGGAATTACGAAAAACCCACTACACTTCTGTGTCCTCCAATGCTTGTGACAACAATGTCATACCATAATATTCCTTAAGCTTAGTCTGAGATGTTTCAATGAATAACCCTCATGTCCATGTAGATACTCGGCCATTTGATCTGAGAGTTCTTGTAGTGAATACTGACACTCATCGTGATGGCAAGAAACTCACATAGCTTATTGAAGCTTCCTACCGAAAGTTAACATCTGGTATTTTTCCCCAGTCTTTTTCATCCGAAAAAAAGTGTTGCACACTGCCGGTGAAAATTAGCTTTAGCTGCAACCAGATCATGCACTTGCTTCACTCTGTGTGCGACATCGCTGCCCCACTTATCATTTCTGTCTCTAGCTTTATTGAGTACTGTTGCCTGGAATTCCAGAGTTTCTACATTGCTTACAGGCCTTCTTCTAGAAAATGGGATCTTACTACCTACTGTTACTGAGAAAACAAAGTCAGAACAAAAAGGCAGTCAGTTTCAAGTCAAAAGTTTTTATACATTTTGCCCGGAGTATGGGCACTTCATGTTCCTCATGACACACAAACCCTCTTTTGGAAGATAATATGGAACTTTTTCTGGTGTATTGTTTCCGACACTCTACATGGACACTCAGTGGTGTTGCCTTCTCAAAGATTTCATGAAGTCCATCTCTTCTCTCCATACTTGAAGACACAAGTGTACTTCGTCCTTTGTCCCCAACTACAACAGTCTTGGGTGTGCTTTCTTTGCAGATGATACACGTTTCTGCCATACTGCAATCTGGAATAATAAAGAAAACAGAAAAATTAAAGTCTAATCAGCTCAAAAAATAAACAAGCTGCAACATTGGCAATTCATGGTTGCAAGACGTCGAGAGATAAATGTATTCCTGTAGCCCTCTAAATGCCACCAGTCATATCGCCAAATATTCCAAAACTCGGTTGTTATCCCAATTAAATGACATTTTCAATATTTGGATCACCTAGATAGCCACTGTAATGTGTTCCTAGAACCTTTTAACATATACTCAAGCACTTTATTCATGTTTCTAACCTGTCTAAACCATTTAAGTGAAAAAATGAAAAAGTTACCATTTTGGACGGAATCTTGAATTTTGAAAAATGCACAAGGAGGAATTTCGAGGACTTTTAGTATGTGATTATACACCTTTTTCTGAACCTACCCTGAAAATTTCAGCTTGTTCGCCAAAACTTCCACGCTTGGGCCTATTTTGGGCTAATGCTCTTGGACTAGTCTAGTGTTAGTGTTAAAAGACTCGCTTCAGTTATTTCACCAGACTTGACGTTCTCCTCTCGTCATGTCATACCATTTTAGCTCTATTATTAAAGGCCTCTTCCATTTGCGACATTTCAGGAACCAGTTCACGGAACCCAAGAACTTAGGCGTTCCATTTGCGCACGAAAACCTGGGTCCGAGACGACGCGCGTAGTGACTCAGCAAAACCCTTGAACTAACTCAACTCACATCGGAAGGTCGGTAGAGTTTTCAGTTCATAACAAACAATGGCCGCCACCGGTGTCGCGTGGGCAAGTGTCTGTTTACGAAAAGCAGTCCGTTTACTAACAAAGGCAAAGAAAATGGGCGTTGAGGGGAATACTTACTAGTATTGACTATCAACAAAGGCATGTCCAGGTGTCCTACGACAACAAACCCGTCTTTATTTATCAACAAAAGGGGAGGGGGGCACGAAATGGAACACTCGCCGACGTCGGCGAGAATTCCTATCAGCGACAGTTATAGGTATGGTTATGAGCATATCTATATATATATGTGTATATATATATATTATATATATATATATATATATATATATATATATATATATATATATATATATATATATATATATATATATATATATAATATATATATATATATATATATATATATATATATATATCAAAATTTGTTTGTCTGTATGTTCGTTATAGACTCGCCTACAGATGGCCAAAACCCCACATGCTGCACATATTTGGAATCCTCATGACCCAGCGGAGAACATAGGCTGTTTCGATGGGCGTGGCCGACCCTGGTGGGCGTGGCCAGCAAAAACAACCTAAAAACGGCTGTGGCTGCTATAGTCTCTGCTGGAACATTTTCTCTAAAATTCATACTAGAGAATGAACATTTTATGGGGATACTATTATTAATTTTAGTAAATCAAATTATTTTATTTATCAGACTTGACACTGTAGTCCAAAATTGTTGGCCGTGATCGACTTGGGGGGATGGAAGATGTTTTGAGGGGCGTGTCCGACCCCGGTGGGCGTGTCAAGCAAAAACAACCTAAAAACTGCTGTAGCGGTTAAACCGTGCGAGATAGAGATTTGACTTTGTAGTCCAAAGTTGTTGGCCGTGATCGACTTGGGGGGCTGGAAGTTTTTCTTCTTTTTATCAACATAACACAACATGGCCGCAGGTCCCCCATTGGGCCGCAGGCCCACAGTGGGCTGCAGGTCCACAGCCCTCCGCAGGAGCTAGGAGAAAGGTGCCCGGAGGGCACCCTTTCTGCTAGTATGATATATGAGACATTCAATTTCGTACAGAAATGTCCTGTGAGCAGGAGATGGGGCCTTAACCTCTTGAATGCCTCATATATGCCTCACTTGGCCAATTGAAGGTATGTACCTGTACATACAAATCAATGTACGTCTATGTGTTTATTTGTGTCCTGATATCTGTAATTACATTATTTCTACGACGATATTCACTCTGTTACAAGCACCGCCTGGCCCGCTGTTGTGCGAAATATTGTCAAGGCGCGAAATCCTGTAAACCCCTCCATTCATCGCTCTTATTTCACTGGTTTTACAGGTTAACTGCTGCCCTGATACATGTTACAGGCAACATCGATTCACTAGCTTCCCATGAGAACACTTACAAGTAATAATAATTACTCAAAAGCTTAAAATATCCACGTCAAAAACAGTCAGGTTGTGGGAACAGGAGTATGGTTTTTATCATGTATTATTTTATCAACTATTATTACTTGTAAGTGTTCTCATGGGAAGCTAGTGACTCGATGTTGCCTGTAATGTGTATCGGGGCAGCAGTTAACCTGTAAAATTAGTGAAATAAGATAGATGAATGGAGGGTCTACAGGATTTCGCACTGATAAGATTTCGCGCAACACTGCCATTTGTTGTTTATCTCTGACGTCACGTATCGTGACGTATGAAGCTGTGAGAATCCGTGAGAAGCGAAGCCCAGGACTCGCTTCCTCCGGCTTCTTACGGCTTGGCCCAGCTGGACAAGCCGTAAGAAGCCGGCTTCTTAAAAGTGCCTCGAGTTAACAGAAAACGCAAGCTGCCATAAAGCCGCGGTCACACGAGCACTTTTTCCGGCAATATTCAGCCGGCAAGAAAATGCCGGTTCAAATTCCCGATTCCGCTAAAATTCCCGATTTTGAGTGAAGACCAACATGCCGGTCTTTCTCGGCAAGAAAATTGCCGAAATTCCTTCCACCAACGGATATTATTTGACATTCATTTTTAATGCACGCTCTAATTCAATATACAGAAGCCGAAATAAACCGCTAAATAGTGGCAAGAACTGATTACAAGACGAATTGTGAAGTCTTGTACATTTTTTTAAACAATTTGAAAGATATAATAACACTTAGGAAGATTTCATGAGTTACGTGAGTCAGTGATGGTGTTTCCATTTTCTTTGTTGGCTGCCTACCTTTTTAGGGGATACTGGAGCAATCTTATTGTTGCTCACTACTGGCTCCATAACATTTCTCCCGTTTCTTTCTCCAGTTTCGCCCTATTTATCACTATTTTTCCAAAGACGCTTCTTCAGATACGGCTTGGCTCCCGCGCCGATTAAAAAGAGAAGCCAAAATTGGCGTTAAAACTCGGCTAGCTTTGTGAAGAAAGTCCGTGTGACCAAAACTCTGCAATAAATTGCCTTGGCTTAATATTGCCGGTTGAATATTGCCGGAAAAAGTGCTCGTGTGACCGCGGCTTAAGCCGGCTTCTTGCGGCTTCCTCACCAAAATTCGCCTCAGGACCTCGCTTCCTCCAACCCAGCTGCCGCAAGCCGTAAGAAGCCGGCTTCTTAAAAGTGCCTCGAGTTAACAGAAAACGCAAGCTGCCAGAAGCCGGCTTCTTGCGACTTCCTCACCAAAACTAGCCTAATATAATCATGCAGGGCTGGGCTACTCAACTGGCGGCCCCCGGTCCGAATCCGGACCTTCTGAGTGTTGTAGCAGGACCCCAGGCTCCAGGTCCTGGGCCTAGACTGATGTCGCAGTGGACGGAAAAACTTATTAAACTTTTCGTGCGTGAAAGGGTTAATACCTTTCTCAAAATTAGAGCGGTTTTAGAGGATAATTTCCACATCATCTATAAATTCAGCAAGCATTTCTCCATTTTGATTTATTTGCTCTCCTAGCATACCCAGATGTGCATTCATATCACCCATAACCATCACACTCTCTCCGGCATGGTCTCTAAAAATCTTCTTCAGAATGTTGTACTTCATTCTGTTCTCTCTCGCTGCTCTATCACCTTCAACCGTCATGTACACCACAATCGCTATAAACTTTTTTCGCTTGTCGTGCTGACCCAACCATTCTACTCTGACAGCAAGAACATCCTCACTCATGGCGCTGTTACCCACATCTATCTCATCTACTTTAAGGTTTCCTTCCTTTCTATGAAGAAAGGCAACCCCTCCTCCTAGTTTCTCTTGTTTTTTCCGTCCTTTTCCAATCATCTCATACTCACTATCATGCATTCGTATATCGTCCTCTTGAATGCCTCATATATGCCTCACTTGGCCAATTGAAGGTATGTACCTGTACATACAAATCAATGTACGTCTATGTGTTTATTTGTGTCCTGATATCTGTAATTACATTATTTCTACGACGATATTCACTCTGTTACAAGCACCGCCTGGCCCGCTGTTGTGCGAAATATTGTCGATGGGTTTCAGTCACACCAACTAGTTCAAATTTCCATTCACTCAATTCCTTGCATACATCCTCATATTTACCAACACCCCAACCTCTCACATTCACACAACCAAACTTCATGTATTCTCTCGCCTGGGTGGTGTCTTTTCTTCCTCGTTCTGTGTCTTTTGTCTGTCCTCCTCGTCTCCTCCAGTGATTGTTTTGATCTCCAGCTAGTTCCTGTTGGGCTGTGCGGCCCCTCCTTCTGGTTCTTCTGCCGCATTCCTCGGTGCTGCTATTGGCACCAGGTTCACCTCTCTCCTCTTCACTCTTAGTATTCGTCTCTCCCAAGGATCTCCCCTGACTATATAAAAACTTTCTGTGTTCTTTTCAGCTTCATTCTTGGCTCTTGCTTCCTCCCTCAGTGTCTTGCCAGTGTGATGCTCCTCCTTTGTCATGACGTGTGCCAACCTAACGTGTCTGTACACCACTTTCTTTGCTTGCTGTAGACTAAATCCATTTCTCATGATCCTTTCTTTCAGTCCACTGTTTACTTTCACAAGTAGGGGCCTGGCTCTTATTGCCTCACCTTTGTCATCAACCAGTCCATTGTATCTTCCAATTCTATTGATGTGGATTAGATCACTATCATAACAGGTCAGCCCAATCTCATTACATATTTCACTAAACACCATTCTGTCATGCTTTTCTTTTTCCTTTCTGATTTGTAAGTTCATACCCGTCAAAATCTCCTCCTGTACGCCATACAGAATTATATTGTCCTTGCGATCTAGTCTGCTCTGGATCTGTTGAGTTGTTTGCTGAATCACTTCATCCCCACTTGCTTGTTTGCTTGTGTCATTCTTAATATTCTCACAAACTTTCCTTGCCTCAGCCAATAGAACATCCTTATATGATGAACTAACGTGTTCTTTCACTTCATCTTGCACCTTAGTTTTCAGTTCAGCAATATTCTCCCGAACTTCCATTACATTATCCTTGATATGTGACTCTATCTTATCCTCAAGGCTTATCATTTTTGCTTCAAAGGTTCCGATGTGTTGCCAGAAACTCCTATGGAGAGTTTATACCTGGTCAATGTTACTTGAATGATATTAATTGATTATGATTTTTCATTTGATTACAACTTGAATTGAGAATTGAAAACTAGTCTTATGACTTCACTATGTGATTATAGTATGAACACTTCTCGCTGCGGAGAGTACTGAAATGGGGGAAATGAATTTAAGGGAAGGGGAAAGGGAGTTTAGGTTAAGGGGAAAGGGTATGAGTTAAGGGGGAGTGCTGCCACCAGCTCAAGCGAGTAGTTCTCTGGGTTACTCCCTGGGCGCGTTTGAATAATATTAATATTAGATTTATCTTGGTAGTCGTGATTGATACGTGGAATTATACCGAGTAAGGCTGACTCTTTTGGAAGTGTGGGGAATTACTGTCCTAACGCAGAATAATCACCTGGGGTTTTTATAATAAACACAAGAACTATATTTGAAAACATCATCCTATTTATTCATGCTGAAGTAGTATGTCTCTTGTTTGAGATCACAGACAAATATATAAGTGTTAATCCAACAACAGAAAACTCTCCATCTCCAACACAGGAAAACTCTAATCTGATGTAAGAAAACTTTACAACCTGATACGGGAAGCTCTCCCCGTGAAATGAAGGTAAGCTCTGGTGAGCATAAACCGTCCTCTCTGAACCTTATTGATACATTATCCTTTACTTAGATAATATACCGCTGAATACTTATAATTATACATGGAAGATACTAGGGGGGAAGATAAGAGTAAAAAGGTGGTGTGTGTTTCACTAAAAAGACCATGTATCGGGCCCTTTGCGTCGAGGCCAAGATGTCAGCTCTGCGGAAGAGTTGAAGTGAGACTGCGTTAATAATACTTACAAGGATGGGGCAGGCCTCCTTTACGTTAGTGAAATCTAAACATCGGTACCCATATTTGGAAATATAGATAACAATATTATAACAAGGAAAGGGGGGGGGGGGGAGAATAGGAGCGAAACGTGGTACGTCTTACCTGCGGAAGAGTTGAAGTGAGACTGCCGTCTCACGGGTTACCAAGAGCCCGCGGGAGAAAAGGGGAATTGTTTGAATACCCTGGACTTGGCCTCTAATGAATAGCTTATAATCCCGAAATAACTAATTAAATAATGAAACTCGTGTACCTAAGAAAGGGCTGCCTATAATACAGTCCTGTTACTTTGATATAGAAGAATTTAATATGTTTAATCTAATATCCGAGGAAGGTGTTATTTCTTTTCATTTCAAGGGTTCGAACGCGTCTTTTGAAGCGACAGGGTATGGAAGTTTGTATAGAAATTTGGTAGACCCTTTTAATTTAGCGAATAAATTTACTAACACATCCATGTATGACCGTGATTTTCACTATGGGGACTATTTTGAAAGACATTAAGAATCTAGGAGTGTTCCTTGATGTGATAGCAGGGTGAGGGGAAGATGAAAAGTTTTGAATCCATTAGTTATCACCAGTGGTTGCCGCGTGCGATAAAATGAGCGATAAACGATAAACGATAATTATCGCTGAGGTCAAACCTTTTATCGTTTATCGTTTATCGCAAAGTTTTCTAAAATTATCGCTCATTCACTTACCGCTAGTCCCAAAAAATGAGGAACGATAAACGATAAATTCAAAGACGACTTTTGTAAAAATTAGAAAAATGTGCACGGGGGGCAATAGTCCAACAGCCCGCCTGACGTTTTCAGACCTGAAAAACCTCATATGAGAGCTGCCAAGTGTGTGTGTGTGTGTGTAGCTGGCCAATCACAGCTGCAGTGCGCCAGTCAGGGTTGCCAATCTTGGTACTAAAGTGCCAGATTTGGTACTATTGGTAGTATCAAGTACGACTTTACCATTTTCTGGTACTAATCTGTGAGGTGCATATCTAGAAGAAATTGAAGAACTTAATAAATTAGATAGATTAAATGAAGAGGTGGCAACAACATTTGTACAGTTAACCACTGGTCAACATTTTTCAACTCGTGTTGCCCAAGAAGTTGACCGCCAGAACGCGTTAGACAACATTTGTATGATTTGTTTGAATTGGTGACGTAGCCGTGACGTTTAAATATTTTTTGTTACGTTTTCTGTAGCTCTGGTACTATTTGTAGTTTGATTTTGGTACACTCACAAAATCTTGATTGGCAACCGTGGCGCCAGTCTCGCTGGAGTTCTCGAGTTAGGAGGGTGTGTGCCGCTCTATCCCATGCACCGTCTTCTCACTGCCAAGAGTCTGGCAATATGTTTTTGTCGCGATCAAGCTCAGCAATGGTCAGTGGGGAGTGAGAGCAGCGACACCCTCATGTCTCCACGAACCTTCCGCCCCTCCAGCAGCCAGGGCATGATGGAGGACAACAGCGACAAGCACCTGGGCAAGGGCTGCAAGCAGGAGGACTTTGATGAGGTAATGTAAATACTAAATAATAAATACAAATACAAATAGTAATCAAAGAACGTACGAAGAAGAAGAACGTAGTTACACAGACACACAGACAGACAGACAGACAGTACGAAAATTTATATATAGATTTTATTGCATTTTTTGTGCAAAAACTTAGAAAAATTCTTGGACGTTGGTACCCTCAGGGAAGATAGCTAAAGCTTGGTGAGTGGTGCTTTAATCGTCCCCATTCCGGTTTTAAATGAAAGAAGAGAGCATAAGACATATTTTCATCTGACATATTTCTTTTCTTGTAGTTTTTGAGAAAAGAACAAAAAATGAAAGCTTCACTTTCTCTATTAGGTTACTTCAAACCCTTAAAGCTAAGCATACTTTAACTATGCCATGATTTGTTACAGGCGCGCTTCGGCCAAGGGCTGTTGTCCCCGCACGCGGGGTATTTTTGACAATACTTTTTGTGTTTTTACAGGTTAACATTTCCCTCAAGCCATTTGAGAAGTTGTTCAAGCTGCACAAAATTGAAGATCCAAGGCCCAAGCTTGGTCATTCTGACAGGATGGTTTTCAATTGCCTGGCCATCTGCAAGCTGTGTGAAGGTTATGGAATGAAGAAGACCTACATCAAGTTTCCAGTCAGACAGCAAGGGGAACCTCAGAACCCATCTAAAGGGCAAGATGCACCGTGGTCATAAGACTGCCCAGCTGCTGGATGAGTTTGACGACCATCAAAAAGGCGACCAGCAAGAAGGGCCACAGGCTCAACGTGCGGGAGAAGGACACCAGCCGCCAGCTCTCCTTCAGGCAAGCCCAGGAGATGTCCAGACACTTCACCCAGGACAAGGGTCGGCAGGCCTGGGTCAAGTGGTTCACCACCCTCTGCATTGCACCAAGCATCTCTGCCCATCCAGCGACTCGCGAAATGATGAAGGTCTTCAGGCCAGAGTTCAACCTGCCCTCCCACACGGCTATGAAGAACACAATTGACGACCAGGCGAGAAAGGCCAAGAAGGAGCTGATGTCCATCCTGAAGGAGGCCAGATATGTTGCCACCACAGCTGACGCTGGAGTGCACACCATCGCGCATTCCTGGGTTGCACTGTGCATTGGATTGATGCAGAAACTTTGCGCAGAAAGCATGGCACGCTCGCCTGCAAGAGCTAAAGTCCAACCAGACAAAGGAGCTCCTGGCAAACGAGATCTACAAGATCACAGTGAGTTTGGCATCACCAGGAAGATCGTCGCCACTACAACTGACAATGGTGCCAACTACTGTGCTGCATTTGCGCATTTTGGCGACAACCAAGATGACCCGCTTGCTGTCGCGCCAGAACACGAGGATCCTGATGGTGGCGATGTCGCCATTGTCAGTGTTCATGATCTGCTGGAGGAAGAGGTGGAGGATGAGGCAGAGGACCTTCCCAAGCTGCCCACACAGAGGAGATGTGCTGCTCACACACTCAACCTGCTGGCGACAACAGACGTCTCCAAAGTGGTGGGATGGAACTATGGAACAGGCAGGCAGGCCAGGCAGCCGTTTACCAAGGCCGCCGCCAAGGCCCAGGGCCTCTGGAACCTGCACAACAGGTCCTCTGTGGTGGCCAACAAGATCAGGGATGTGGTGGGCAGAAAGCTGAATACACCCTGCCCAACTAGGTGAGCATAATCTAATTTTGTTTCAGATTTCTATTTTTTTTCTAATAACAATTCTTAAATAACAAAAACTCACACAATTTCAAAACAATTCAAAAGGTGGAATACCTTGTATGACGCGACAGAGTGCCTCCTGAAGACGGCGCTCAAGGACCCAGAGACCATCGAGGCCATAAACGAGGTCATGAAGAGCGAGGCAGCTGGGAAGAGGGCAGCAGCCCCTGTCTTCACTGAGGAGGACAAGGAGATTCTGCAGGAGTACTGCAAGGTGATGAAGCCTGTCGCCATCTGCCTACACAGGCTGCAGGCTGAGGTCAACGCCTACATGGGGATCCTCCTGCCCTACCTGATGCTCCTCAAGAGAGACCTACAGGCCATCAAGAGGGAGGGCGAGTTGCGCTATGCTGACCCCCTGGTGGATGCCTTGTTAGAGCAGGATGGCACTGTCCATGGGTTTAACAACAGGTATGTTGCATCATTTTCAAAGTAAAATATTTAATGGGTATATAAATAAAAAAATCAGTTGTATCTTATATTTGAAAACTAAAATTTCAAATTTGCGTCTTTTTTGCGACAGATTCATGCACCTCTTTGCTGATGAGGACCTCCTGATGGCCACCTTGACCCACCCCAACCATGGCCCCTTCATGTTGAAGCATGTGGCCCCTGCCCTTGAAGAAGACATCAAGGAGAGGCTCATCAGGGAGATCGTCACCTCCATCACACCTGACCCTCTCCCCTCCAGCCAGAGCCAGGACATGGTGACAGAAAAGCCTAAGGAAGCCAGCGACGACCCATTTGCCTTCCTGGAGAGCCCCACTGTCATGGAGGAGGATGGGTCCAACATTGGGGAGCTCATCAAGAAGGAGGTGGACACCTGGGGCAGGAGCAAGGTGGCAGAGGTGAAGCCTGGGCAATTCCCCAGCATGCACAGGGAGAAGTGGATCTCGCTGTTCATCAAGTACAACACGGCCTTGCCCAGCTCTGCTGCCGTGGAGCGCATGTTCAGCACTGCTGGTGACGTCCTCAGGCCCAAGCGTGCAAGCATGACCAGCGACAGGTTTGAGAAGTCGGTCTTCACCAAGGAAACATGCAGCTCCTGGATGCTGTCTTGAGGAGGGAGAGGAGGGAGGGAGAGTGTGACTCAGAGAGAGAGACTGATGTGGAATAGAACTTGTAGGCCATAGACTGGTTCTAGTGACAGTTTTTGTTTAGTTTATTAATTTTCACTGTGGAAAATAGTTTGTATGCTTTTTTTAATATTTCAACTAAATAAAGGCACTTATCATTTATCGCTTTTGTTATCGCAAGTTAAATTTTTTTTATCGCTATCGTTTTATCGTTTATCGCTTACCGCAGGTTGGGTTTTGAAATTTTTTATCGTTTATTGTTTATTCGCATGTTGGGTGAAAAATGATCGTTGTTATCGTTATCGCAAGTTTGAAAACAAAGTTATTCCGGTCAACCATTGGTTATCACTAGATCGCGAAATACGTTTCCCACGGAATGTTGACTCGCAACCGAATGTCGGGGGGGGGGGGAGTGGATTGAGAGGAAGGAAGGACGGAAGGAAGAAGAAATTGCTGGTAGAAGGAAGGAATATAAAATGGGCGGTTAGGAAGGAAGGACGACGATGACTCCACCCGAGAAAACTAAAAGATTGAACTGCTTACGGGCATACCCGGAATTATATGATAATATTCTCATCCTATCCTCTCCTGAATAACGGTCATTCCCCAGCCTATTCATCAGGCTATGATTGCCTTCAGAGTTTCTTTCTACTACTTCATTTAGAATTTGATGGATTTTGGCCTCCATGTGACTCAGTCGGTCAATCAAACTTCTTCTCACTTGTCCTGCCCTTTTAACCATATCGGCTCTCCTCCTCGTCCACTGGATGTTCCAAAACTTGATGTTTACCAGTTTTTGTTGTGTTACCTATCATTTTCTTTCTGTTGTTTCGACGTGATTCTTTTTAAGCTGTTGTGTAGCGTGACACTTCCCCCGTTTGACAAAGACTGCGTTGTAACTCAGCTGTTTTCCTGATTCGTTCCCACCATGAACTCCTCGTAACACAGCTTCAGGTATATTGTCACATACAATTGAATCCAAACATCACATACCTCACATTCAAGTGCATCATCCACATCCGTCACCTCTAGACGTGCACTTTCCGCACTGTGGGTATTTTCTCGGTCCGTAGACGAGCTCGCTCGTTTACCTTGCCGCTGTAGCGGTGCAGGAGGTTTGGTTAGTCAGAAGGGTTGTGTTTTCGGATGCATGTAGGGAGCCGAGGTACGATGATTTACTTTTCATTTCATCCCGCCGCGCGGAGAGGCAACAGCGTTGCTTTCCCGGCTCTTGCCTCACTCAGCCGACCCCACGGCACGGAGCTTTCCGTGGCGGATTAATGTCGCCGTAGGATCCTCTGGGTGGAATTTAACCCACCCATCTTCAATCATTTTATACATTTTTTCTCATCTTCAATGTCTTTCTTAAGTATATTCTTTTTCGTGCGTATTACCCAGTTATGTGAATATATATAAGCACACTCGAATGATAGACGATCTTCTTGTAAATCACGGAAGCGTTCGCTTATTGCTTGTTACGGTTGCATGTATAACAGGGCGTGGCGTTCTGTCAGTAGGCCTTGCCTTGCATTCCTCTGTCACCGTGCAGCGCGGTTCTCACATGTACGCATCATGTTTTATTTCTCCGTCAGATGCCGCTACACCCTCAGTCACGGGGAAGCGAGACCCGCTGAGGCACGGCCTCTCTCAACTGCCTGTTGTTCTTCGTCAGTGCAGCTGTCCCTCCTCAATATCGTGGTAATGCATCTCACCATGTAAGCGACATGATTGTGTTCTCCGTCATGGAAGCAGCCTAGCTGCCATTCCTCAGTCAGATGAGGGCAAGCTCGGCATATCTCACCATGTAGCGACCTACTCATTTTGTTCTCATTATTTATACGATTATTCTCACCTTCACGTCTTTTTTACGTATATCTTTTGCGTCTCGTTACACAGTATGTGAATTGATATAAGCGCCCTCGATGAGATACTTAATTACTAGAGTACGAATCCTGATAGTTGTAAATAAAGGTAGCGTAGCTTGCTGTAACATTTTGGCCTTCCTTGTCTACCTAGTACATGTGCTATAGGTGGCAGGGCATGCAGGTTCTGGCTTCCGTGTTGTTCCCCTTGGGCTAAATGAATTAAGTTTTAAAATTTTCAGTGATTGCATTTATTTATATATTCACTTCCTCTTATCTGAGGAAATCTTCGTATTGAAGTCGTCTCGGTATAGCTGGTATTTCATAGTAGCCTTACTATATAGGCTATAGTTAACGTTGATCTTATCTAAATGGAAAAATTCATTCTCACCAACAAAATGCACCATGCATATATGGATGAGCAGCTAGTGGTGGAAGTAAAAAAAATCTGGCTCTATAGCTGGAACTCTTATCACTTTAAATTAGTCTGACTATAACGTACCTTTCCTATATGCCCTATAGTGACCCTGGCACTGTTGAGTTACAGTAAGGTTTTTTGCTTGAAATGTAATGTACACATCCTAAGGATGTGAGAAACCTGCCGGAATGCATAATTTGCATTTGTTGAGCAATTCGCATGAATTGACCCTAATTACACATTTCGTATTATCTTCCTTATTTAAGCCGCCCTATATAATTTTTTCAGAAACTGACGCATGGAGGTGATTATGTTGAGTGGATCTTAATGTAGATCATTACTGAATATAATATAAGCAACACTCAGATGAGAGACTATCTTCTTTGTTATATTGTATTGAGGCATGATGGAAGAGCTCTCACCCGATAGAGATTTCAAAGATATTAAGAATGAAGTAATATTAGAGCAGGAGAGTGTGGATAGACTGATGGAGTAGCTCCTGTGTGTGTGGCGGAGTGGAGAATGCAGTCGTGGTGGCTGAAAGGTGGTAAAAATATTTCTTGGGCGCGCATGATAGGGAGAGATGTGAGAAGAGGCACGAGTCCCCTTAATTTGTGAGGGAACCGGCCTGACTATTGTTCTGGCGAGGTAGGAGAAGGAAAATGGAACCCATTGATTAGAGTAAATGATATATAAAGATATATCTAAATTAATCTGGCTTACCTACTTTTATTATTTTATTTGTTTATTTTTATGAATTATTTAATTATTTTTTTGTACGACCCAATCCTAATTATTCCAACTTCGAGGGAATTATCTTCCATGCGGCCTCTTTAGTGATGTGTTGATTCATATTTTGTTGTTGTATTACCCACCTACAGAAGCAGGTGGCATTGCCTGTAATCCTTCATTTTTTTCAGGTATCCATCCACCGTCCCTTATTGCTTTCTAACATATAACTTTTCTACTAACTGATGCGGCGGTGGAACTGGTCTATAAATACAATGGGTCCGGCTTTATTCTCCCTTTAAATATGGGACAAAATTTACTCTCTACCTAGAGGTACTTTATGCCTTAGTCAGTCAGTAAACATGTAAGTAGACTGTTTTAGTTTTTCCAACAATTGTCCCCCATATTCCTTCAAGAATCCAAGAAAACAGAATCTGGTCATGGGACTTTTCCTACATCTTGAATTAATTTCCAACAGTTTCCTTTAAGAAACCTCCTACAAAATAACTTGTTATATCTCTCAGCACTGTATCCCTTTTTTACACACCCTCTCTTTACTCGAATTATATCTTCATCGTAAAGTGCCTATGACCTCCGCTGTCCTGGCACAATTTTTCCTTTTTTAGCATTGAATCAATCTCCATCGTAAAAGGACCTCTTGTGTGCATGTGATACTAATATACCTCTTGGAGCATACAGGGCCATGAGCTATTCTCGTGGTCGTGGTGTATATGATTGATCATATTATTTCCTTTAAATTGATGCCACTTTTGCCACTTCACTTCTAGGCCATTCCAGGCATCTAAGTTTTATATTGGGAAAGCTGTAGCTTGTGTTACCCTACCGTAGATAACAACTAAAGTCGCCAGGACTGTTTTTTTTCTATGTACAGACGTGTAGTGCGGTTAATACTTACATTTCTACATCCATGATTTACAGAAATTTAGAAGGAGGGGCTATCTGGAAAGCTGTCATTTGGTGTCTGCCTGTGTCATAAGAGATATGGCTATAACTAATCAAATTACAAAAATGATCAACTAGAGTAGCGACCAACATAAGGTCGCCATCTAGGTTTTAGTATTTCCTGTGGTCCTCCACGTCGTCGTCTCGCGAAAAAAAAAAATGGCAAATATTTGAAAACCGTATTACATGCAGATACACAGCATAAAACCGCTGAAACAGGGTAGATTATACAGTCTGATATAAACTACTGTGTTTGCTTTAGTGGCACATACAAATTAGTAGCGGTGCTATATTCGTAACATTTTTGGCGGCGGCCGACTTACTGTTATATCTACGGTACATGTTTCTTTTCTCGACCTTTTCCCTGTGTTCCTTCAAATACCCCGACTTTTCTTCTCCTTGACTACAGTTTATTTCTGTCAACTTCTTCCAAGCAATTCATCTGTTAATAACATATCTTGTGTTAGTATTTTCCTCTCCCATTGTTTCTTATTTCCAAAAGTTTGCAGTTTGTCTTTCCTCCTATGTTTAAATATTTTCAACCTAGACCCATCTTATTGCTACCCTTTGTATTTTTTTTTTTTTTTTTTACGTTCTTAATTTTGATGGGTGGAAACCACACATTTTATTTACACTTCATAGTTTTTTAGTAACCGAGTAGTTGAGAGCTGCCGCTTGTTACTTTGTTCTTCTGATGGCTGCGGTGTCCAGGTAAAGGTGAGGTCAAAGTCAACTGGTATGCAATTGGGGATCCTTCCCCGGTTTCTTCTGTGCCTCCTCATATCCTTTGCACTGATACCATCATACCGATCAAAAAGGACATCTCTCTACCTTTTGTAAGTTGACCAGTGACGATTTTTTCATTATTGACTCCATCAGACCATTTCCACGACAACTCCATTGTGCCAGCTGCTAATTGGTTTGGATTTAAGACAAATCGTGTTGTTTGAAATATTAAAATTCAAAACAGATTTTTAGCTTTATTTAGAAATATGCTATGTCAAATAGGGATACTTCGTAATTTGGTAGACATCCTAATCAATATGCTAAATTGATACAATTATGGACAAAATGAAATATGCACAGTAGCAATCTTGCAGTTTTTACCTCATTGAGACTTAAAACTTAGGTCTAGACACCCATAGGATTCTATAGCGCCTTAATAAGGCAGATAATACGATTTGCTAAGTAGGGGTCAATTATGCGAATGCTCAACAAATGCAAAGTTAAGCATCCGGCATTTTCTGCATCCTAGGATTGTGTACATTAACATTTCAAGCATAAAACCTTACTGTACTCACAGTTCCAGGTTACTATTAGGGCATCTAGGACGCTAACCGGAGGGATCTAGACTAAATTTAAAGTGATAAGAGTTCAGCTAGAGCAGTTTTTTTTACTTCCCCCACTAGCGCTCACCATATATGCATGGTGCATTTTGTGTGAGAATGAATTTCCATTCTAGATAATCTCAAGTTATTATTAGCCTATATAGTAGGCTACTATTAAATACCAGCTTACCGATGACGACTTCCAATCGAAGATTTCCTCAGATCAAGAGGAATTGAAATTATAAACAAATGCAATCACTGAAATTAAAACTTAATTCCTTTAGAAAGGGGAACAACGGAAAGAGCCCGAACCTGTGTCATGCCGTTCCACCTATCGCTACATGTACTAGGTAGACAAGGAAGCCGAAATGGTAACATCAAAGCTACGCTTGACCTTTAATTTACAACTATAGTCAGTGGCAGGTCACCAGGAAAAAAAATTTGGGGGGCTTTAGCCCCGGGTGGTGATGGGCGAGCGCAGCGCAGCCTATTCCAGGGGGGGGGGGGTTCGGGGGTCGGGGGGTAATTTTGAAAATTAATCAGATTCCGGGTTAATTTTGAGGCTCCAAAAAGAGAAGAAAAGTGGCATTAGAGCTTTATTACATGACACATAAATTAATTAGCGTTATAACAGGCCATCATACATATAGAATAAAATTTGATAATATGAAGAAAATTTTATTCTGGTTGTATACAGATAATAAAATTTGCCATTTTTCTCTCTCCATTCACTAAACAAACACAAAGTAATATGGCACAATGTATGTTTTGTGTGTTTGTTTCTCAGTACGGTTTTTAATCTTGATATGAAAAAAAATATATATAAAAATATCCCCTTACCCTATATTCAAGGTATTTCCCTTATTTGCACAAAACAGTACATGGGTACTGTAGGTTAACAGAATAAAAGTACAGGATCATGATAAAGTAACTAAAAGTGATTTAACCTGCCTCCCACTTGCCATTAACCCTGGCACCCAATGCCTTAACCATGCCATACCACTTGTTAACTGCCTCCCGTCCTGTGTTCACCCTGCCTCCCACTGCTGCCTACCCCTGGCACCCCCCACTGCCTTAACCATGCATACCACTGTGTTAACCTGCCTCCCGACCTGTGTTACCCTTGCCTCCCACTGCCTTACCTGGCTCCACTGCATTAACCTCCTCCCATCCTGTGTTAACCTGATTCCCGTCCTTGTTACCCTGCCACCCACGCCTTATACCCTGGCTCCCCTGGGGTACCCAGAGCGTGCCATGGATAGACAATCTTCAAGAGTTTCTGTCAGGATCTCATACCGTTTGAAACCATTGCCTTAAAAGGGATTATTGGTTGTATTCCCGTTGTGCTGGCACACTTTGGGAAGCTCAGAACTGGCAATTTCCTGTTCCCTTTGAAGCAAAAAAAAAAAGAAAAAAAAAATAGAAAGATTCCATGGGCGTAAGGTTGACTACGGATGAAGTTTATCAGCCTGAAATCAATTAACCTCGGCTGAACCTCTGATAAGCATCCAGCAGTGTGGGTTTATCACCAGCTGTATTTGTGTGTAGAGCCAGGGACATAAAACAACGATTGATTTTTGGCTGATTCCTAAGCAGTGCCTGCCACCACGTATCTGCGCATCATTACTGATGCAGTATCATAACCCTGCGCTATCATTTAACTGATATTTAATTCTATCTCCCCCAATTTCTCCAACAAGCAGTAGCCAGATATCAGCATCAAGATACTTTAGAGCAATAAATCTTAAGAATCTCTCATATAACGGTTTCTCCACCCATACCTAATACACACCTGAGTTGCTCAGTAATACTGAACATCCCGTAGTTTCATCTGGTTTATTTATTTTACTGCAAAAAGGGTGCTGATATGGCTCTTTGACTTAGTAATCACTCACACAGTCGCACAGCCTTGCAAAGAGAATTCCTGCTGAAACCTGATATATATTTTGGCTGTCTTGGACCTTTTTTACTAAGTTTACGAAACTTTCAGACTCCTTGCTTCCCACGTGCAAGATCTGCTGGGGTGTGCGCGTAGGTAGGCGACAACCCTTATTTAATGAACTTTCCAGATTCATCTGAACCCTGAATGCCATTGTTTTAGTTTAGCTGCTGTAATGATCCATTTTTAAGAGTGTTTTATATAGTCCTCTGTTATCCAGAAACTGCTGTTTGATGTTGGCTATCGAGTTTCTGATGACGCATAACCATGCAGCTGTGAAAATCTTAAAGTTGGAGCCCTTTTTTTCCATTGCATGTTACAATGATACGTGGAATTCTCCGTGCTTTGTTGCTTTTACATGCATCTGTTCTCAGGACCTAAACTCTTCGTTTGGAATGTTCTTCTTGTGACCAACTATTACCGCAAAAGCCTACATGGAAACATAACTCGGTCACTTGTCACAGAGTATTCAAGCCACTCATACATGTTATAACCACTCACTATTGGAAGACCTGGTCTGGAACCAGACTGTACTTTTAGGATACAAATCCTTTAGTCTCGGCTACGTGGGTCCTTCTTCCAGTGCTTTGTGGCTTAGATCCCTGCACCTGTTCCATACACAGTGTGGGTTCATCTACAGCGATATCACTTGTATCTATAGAATATCTCTATAATACAATAATACTTAGTAATTTTTCAATGTTTGTTAGCAACATATTTAAACTTTAAATGAACATCAACCATTTTTTCTATAAAAGTGTGAAAAATAAGGTTTTGCTCTGGCATGGACATATTGGATCAATAATTCCTTTTTATTGTTTTTTTGGTAGCAGGCTACTAGCAGCAATTTTGGGGGGCTGAGTCCTTGACTTGGGGGGGCTAAGTCCCCCTTAGCCCACCCGCGGTGCGCCACTGACTATCGGATTCGTACAGTAATTAAGTATCTCATCCGAGTGCGCTTAATCAATTCACATTACGGTGTACGAGACGCAAAAGATTACGTAAAAAGACAGTGAAGGGTGAGCAATAATGTAATAATAATGATAACAATGAGGTCGCTACATGGTTGGGGAAGATATGCCGAGCTGCCTCTTGACTGAGGAATGGCAGCTAGTCTGCTCCTGACGGAGAACAAATCATGTCGCTACATGGTGAGTGCCTTACACCGATATTGTGGAGGGGACAGGCTGCCACCTGACTAGACCAACAGGCAAGGTTTGAGAGAGGCCGCTGCCTCAGCTGGTCTCGCTTTCCGCCGTGACTGAGGTGTTTAGGCGGCCTCCTGACGGCGAAAGAACATGTTCTGCCGATTACATGTTGAGATACCGCTGCTGGCCCGGTGGACAGAGGAATGCGGAGGCAAAGGCCTCCTGCAGCTCCGCCACGCCCTGGGATCATGCAACCGTAACAAGCAAAGGCTACGCTTCTTGATTTACAAGAAGATTCGTCCTCTCATCGAGTGTGCTTTATTATGATTCACATTACTGGGTAATACTACGCAAAGATATACTTAAGAAATACAGTGAAGATGATAAAAAATGTCATAAATGATGAAGATGGGTGTGGTAAATAATCCACCAGAGTATCCTACGGCGATTAATCCGCCACGGAAGATCTCGGCCCCCGGCGTTGGGGGTCGGCTGAGGTGAGGCAGGATGCCGGGAGCAAGCTGTTGCCCTCTCCGCCGCGGCGGGATGAAATGAAAAGTAATCATCGTACGCTCTGGCGGGCCCTACATGGCATCCGAAAACACAACCTTCTGACTAACCAAACCTCCTGCACTGCTACACCGCCACCTTGCCCTCCGACGCGGCTCCCTCCTGTGTCTTCATCATCACTTCGGGTTTACGTTCCTTAGATCTTGCTCCACTACCCACACTCGAGCCTTGTTTCTCATTTCCCTTGTTGTCACGCGGCATTCTCCTACCTCCTGCCATTCTCTCCTACCTGTGAGGCTGTGATGTAACACACAACACGGACTGGCCCCTCTCCTACCTTGGAGTCTGGCGTCCCTATGCACACAACACGGACTGGCCCTCTCCTACCTTGGAGTCTGGCGTCCCTATGCACACAACACGGACTGGCCTCTCTCCTACCTTGGAGTCTGGCGTCCCTATGCACACAACACGGACTGGCCTCTCTCCTACCTTGGAGTCTGGCGTCCCTATGCACACAACACGGACTGGCCTCTCTCCTACCTTGGGGTCTGGCGTCCCTATGCACACAACACGGACTGGCCTCTCTCCTACCTTGGAGTCTGGCGTCCCTATGCACACAACACGGACTGGCCTCTCTCCTACCTTGGAGTCTGGCGTCCCTATGCACACAACACGGACTGGCCCCTCTCCTACCTTGGAGTCTGGCGTCCCTATGCACACAACACGGACTGGCCTCTCTCCTACCTTGGAGTCTGGCGTCCCTATGCACACAACACGGACTGGCCTCTCTCCTACCTTATTAGAGTCGTGGAAGGGTTCAGGGGGGAGATGCTGAGAAGTGCCTTTAAGATGGTCTTAATTATTAGGTAAGGATTATTAGAAAATTAGCTGCTATTAGTAGTGTTCGAAAATGCCCCCCAGCTGGCAACACTAACCCGCCCAGAGCAGAGACAGAAAACGGGGATCTATGAAGGGTGACAACAGTAGATTTCCGCTAGCTTTTTTTTTTTTTTCTTACATAAATAAAGTTTCGTGTGTACAAAAAAAAAAAAAAAAAACTGATTTTACTTATTACTTATGAGGAGGCTCCTTTTTGTGGGGGCCCCCTTTCGGTGGGGGCCCTGGGGCTAGAGCCCCGGTAGCCCCCCTCTTAATCCGGCCATGACCGGGCCTGACCCTGACCAGGGTTGTGAATTGTACGATAATTATCGTATTTGTACGATAATTTGACTATCTGTACGATGTACGATGCATGGTTGAGAATCGTACACGAAAATACGATAATTGACTCACAAATATAATTACATTATAGTCATACAAAAATTGTCATCGCAAAAAAAAAAATAATAATCTGTCGCTGTCAACTTCCGCGAAAGAGAGAGAGAGAGAGAGAGAGAGAGAGAGAGAGAGAGAGAGAGAGAGAGAGAGAGAGAGAGAGAGAGAGAGAGAGAGAGAGAGAGAGAGAGAGAGAGAGAGAGTTTTGAGTTTGACTTTTGGTCCTTTGCATGACATGGATTTGGACCGTTGCTTGCCGCATTAGAACGCAGATTGTGAGAGGGTATTTAGCAAGATTAACCTTACCAAGACAAAGGTAAGAAACTGACTTCTAACGGGAACCATACTTGGTTCTCTTCCAGCAGTGCAGTGTGTAAGGGAAAAGGGAGATTGTGTTACTTTCATCCCTACACATGATATGATATGTCGATGACAACTGACACACTATAATTATAAGCGCCAACTGACACAGGGGATAAAAGAATAGAGGAACAGGAATTCCTCTTTTCTTTTGAGGATGATAGCTATGTAGGTAGAGTTCTCGAGTTCAGCTTCTTTTGAGTCATTATATGTGTTACTAAATATATTTTTTGTTTTATTTAATTTCATTTATTTTACAAAAAATAAATTAACATGGAATTTTTTGTCATGATTGGATATATTATATATTTTGGTGAAAAGAGAAAATATTTTTATATGTGGAATGCTGAATTCAATTATGTATATCTACTGACTATATTATTTTAGCTAAGGTTGTACGATAATCTATCTGAAAATACGATAATTTTGGTGGCTCGGTACGACAATGTGGGCTACAAAAGTTCACAACCCTGCCTGACCCTGACGGTGAGGAAGAAGAAGAAGCCATGGCGTCTCCCCAGCTGAGGACTCACGTTATTTTCGACGTGGACGGCTTGCTGCTGGGTAATATGTGACTTATTGACTATTAAGATGAGCTTGAAGAATAGCGGGATGACATACAAGGACAGGGAACTTCTTGTTTTATTAGTTTTGGTCAATATTGACGTGGCAGTGTTTGTGTTGACGTTTTAAAGTATAAATGATGATGTTGTAATGCTATAAATACGTGACTATGACAACAGTGACGAATGGCCAGGCAGTGGTGTGAATCAGCCAAGGCAAGAGTGTGCCTCAGGCGGAGGCCACCGCCTACTGTCAACCACTCGCCCACGTTGGCGTCTCGGCGAGTGTTCCAATTGTTCACGACGGCGAGTGTTCCTATTTTCGGCGACAGTTCCAGTTCTTGATCTTGATATTGATTACAGCGCCCAATATATACATTTAATCAACTTTTACCCGTGTTTCTGCATTCGGGGATTAAATACCAACCATAGCCTGAACAGTTAGGTTACCGTAGGTTACGGGTATTATTATGGTTTAGGGGGGAGATGCTCGAAAGAGTTACGGGGCCGTAAGTATTACCCTACGAGGCTTTTACCTCGTAGCGCCTCTACGGGTGATGCTCAAACCGTTTTCTCCCTTGCTACTGGACCGCGAGGCTAAGGGTGGTCGGCACCACCCTTAACTCCCTACGGGAGTGAGATTTGAAGCGACTAGACATCAACAAAATACAAGTTGTATCACTATATTTTATGTTTATTGTGTATTATAGAGCCATTTCATGCTTTCCTGTTTGAAATGTGATGTATTTATTGCATCATTGACTCCATATATATCATATTTAACATACAATACCTATACACACAAACCTCGATTTCCCGGACTAATAGGGGGGGGGAGCACTGGTCCGGGAACCGCAAAAGTCCGGGAATCGCAAGTTTAAACAAAAAAAAATCCGATGCCATTACCCACCCCCGGACGTTTATCCTACTCTAGTATTTACTGTCCGGCAACCGACAATATCAACTACCCCGCCGCGGACTTTTACGTCCGCTGAGCATGTAGCCACCTGGCGGGAGGCAGCAGAAAGTGTTCAATAGTCTCAAGAGACGTTCCTGCACCAGGGGCAGTGGGGGTCAGGGGACTAACGGAGGCTGTGCAGGTGAACCGTGAGTGTCGTGTGCCCAAATGTAAACAATACGACCGCTGAGCATGCTGCCACCCGGCGGGAGGCAGCAGAAAGTGTTCAATAGTCTCAGAAATGTTCTTGCACCAGGGGCAGTGGGAGTCAGGTGACTGACGGAGGCTGTGCAGGTGAACCGTGAATGTTGTGTGCCCAAATGTAAACAATGGGGCATTCCAGGACAGGTGGCCCACCAAAATGACAAATTAACACCTCACCAACTCCGATTTTGCTTAAATTTGGCACATGTTATGAGTGTTGCTGCCATATGCCTTGTGCAAAATTTGAGCACTCTAGGGTCAACGGGTCTCCTGTAAGAGGTCATCAAAATTTTGGCATGACCTCGAAAATGACCTAAAAGATCAAACTTCAAATGTCCCTAAAATCTTTATTTATAAACTTAGAGAGGTGGTTTTAATATCTTTTTTACTCAGTGTGAGTCTCTGAATCATTCTAGGTTTACAGAATTAACTTACATCAATAACTGAAAAAAGGGCACAAAATTTGAACTTTGACCTTGACCTGTGACCTTGAAGTTCATTCGCGACAAAAAAAATCATTTAGTCAAAATTGAAGCTTTGTATGTTTACTTCAAAATAACAAAAAAATTGTGTCTTATTCTACATAGGTAAGCCTGTACAGGTTGTCAAAGCCAGGCAGAAATATGTTATGCCTATATTCGGACCATGTTTTTCTATTTTTATATACCTATTTAGCTATGAAAAATGAGTTTTAGCCACAGATAATGAATATTAATACAAATAAATAAGAAAAATTATGTTAGAGTGAACCATTTATTCAATTGATTGAACTAATGAATGAAATTGTTTAGTAAAATAGTAAGCTCATAAATTAAATTATAAAATGAAAATAAATTAATAAATTTGTTAAAAGTACTTTTCAATTCATCATGTGTGTTACCAGGATGCGGTACGAGGAACCAACTCAAATGCACCCAACCTACCTCTTTCCCCAACCACCACGGTCCATATAATGAGATTTTATAATGCTATCTAGAGGAGAAGGCTACTGAAATTAATGTCCCAAGCCATAGAGTGCCACCGGGCCTCCTTGCACACCACACCCTTACGCACTGAAAGAATTACTTTTTATACAAAGCTTGGTATAATATTATAGATTCACCCGTAATGGACGAAATTGAAGACGTGGGAATGGTTTTTAACCATTCTGTGATAGCATCATAGGACATCATCAGGGCTCATAGTGTTCTCCAAGGGATCCTCGCAGCCCTAAAAACAACAACAAAGGGACGTAAAAGTCCGCGGCGGGGTAGTTGATATTGGCGGTTGCCGTTCAGTAAATACTAGAGTAGGATAAACGTCCGGGGGTGGGTAATGGCCTCGGACTTGCGATTGGCGGACTTTTGCGGTTCCCGGACCAGTGCTCCCCCCTAATGGTCCGGGAAAACGAGGGTTGTGTGTACGTGCATGGATTTTGTGAGGAGGATACTTTCTTCTATCACCAAAAAACTTCTATACCTTTGATTGGCATTCTTATATGTATTTATGAATCATATACATATCGCCTAGCCCTTACATATAGTACATGTATTTGGTATGTTGCTGTACAAAACGCTCGCTTGTAACTGCTCGATATGTAAACAATGCGACAAGCTGTTTTTGATTGAATACATATCCCGGGTCCCAGCATACGGTAAATTTCTAGCGTTTGCCCATACTCTGCCCCTCCCCTTTCCCCAAACAAGCTTGGGGACCTGTGGGAATGCTGGATTTTCGGGTGGGGAGCACATAATGCATCGGAAATTTGCAGAAAATTTACAAATTAAAGATTTAAGATTTAGGAGTTATGTAGGAGAGCCATAATTCCCTAGAGCTTGGGAAATTTACCCAACCAGATTTAACCTAACCTCCAAACGGGGTGGCTCCGCCCCCTCGACCCCCGGTAATCTAACTAACCTAAGCAAATTTAACCTAACTGCCTAGCATAGGGCTCTGCCCCCTTAGACCCCCGATAATCTAACATAACCTTCTAATGAGGGGGGTGCTCCGCCCAACCTCGACCCCCCGGTAACCTAACAAAAAGTTTACCTTACCTCTTAGTGGGACGGGTGAGGGAGTTCTCAACACTGATCATTCTGTTTGTGAGGATTGTCAGGTTCACACGTCTCTGAACTTGGAAGAAATCCAATCCATTTTCACTAGATCTAGGGAAGTTTTACGCCACCCTAACTCAAAAACGATGTGGTTGCGACGCATATTTTGTACCCCAGATGGTAAAAATGAACGAGGACTTTGCGATCATTTTCTTAGACATGGACTAGTTTTTTTAAGGGGAGAGTCCGCCGTGAATTTTAAATTGCATCTACGGTCATGAATAATTTATCAGTTGTGTATATTAGTACCCTTGTTATCACATGAAAATATCAAGCTGATCAGATGAAAGGAAAAATTTTGAATTTTTTTTCATAATTCTCATATTTCTGTTTCACGGTTTTTGTGTTCCTTATTGTATTCTAAGAGCCATTTCTCTTGAGCTTTCAGTCGACAAATCAATAGTTTCGGTCGTATAAAAATTTGGTGGGTGAGGAATATGTCTCTTGTTACAAAATTCCTCTTTCCTCTTCTTGTGACTACTCGTTTTATTGGTATTTTAATTAAAATTTATAATTGGAACCAGTTAAGGATAAGTTTCAGGTATAGTAGCACGTGGCCCCCGAAAACAAAAGCGATACATCACAATGAAAGGAAGATGGAGGCATTTTGTAACAAGGAGACATATTCTCCCCCCACCCAAAGTTCTATATTCTCCGAAACTGTTGATTTGCGACGGAAAGCTCATAGACAAAATGTCTCTTAGAATACAATAAGGTAAACAAAAACCATGCTCCCAATTGTGCAGGGAAGTTTGGTGCCATCGTAAAAATTTACCAAACAAAAATGTCATCAGAACAGATTTTTCGACGATATTTGATTTTGTGTGTTCTAAAGTTTCGTGAAAATCGTGCCAAAAATAAAAGAGGGAGATAGATTTTATGTTCATTTTATACTAGTTTTGAGAAAAACGCATTTGAAGTTTTGCTAAAGTTTCTGCGCTCCAGTGAAGGTACTATACTGTCAATGCTACTTTCATATGAATTTTATGGGATCAGTAATCACATATCAATGCATGCATAAAAGGATCTGCACCTTGTCCCCTCCAACTGAGCAGCTTCACACCACTGGGTTACAGGCATTGGATGCCGATCCTCCCATTGACGAAACCGCACCCTCTCTTGACGAAGTCAGAGAGGCTGTAGCAAAGTTGAAGGGTGGAAAGGCAGCTGGTGTTTGTAATATCAGTGCGGAGCTACTCAAAGCTGGGGGTGAGGCCATGATCCGCGGGTTGCATGCTGTCCTGACTGCCGTGTGGCAATCAGGTACCATTCCTCCTGACTGGAAAAGGGGGCTGGTCATCCCTATCTGGAAAGGGAAAGGGGACCGTCAGGACTGCAACAATTACCGCGGTATTACACTGCTCAGCGTACCAGGCAAGGTGCTTGCCCATCTATTGCTGACACGAATTCGCAGTCATCTGGTGAAGCATCAGAGACCTCAGCAGTCTGGGTTCACGCCTGGTAAGTCAACAATGGAAAGTATCCTAGCGCTTCGTGTCCTGGTGGAACGCCGACGTGAGTTTCGACGGGATGCTTGCGCCTTGCAGCCTATGTTGATCTCAAGAAGGCGTTTGACTCAATGCATCGTGAGTCACTCTGGGATCTTCTGCAACTTCGAGGGATTCCTGCAAGGACTATTGGTTTGATAACTGGTCTGTATTCTGGGACTGAGAGTGCTGTGAAGTGTGGGGCAGGTGTATCCAGCTTCTTTCCTGTGAATACAGGAGTGAGGCAAGGGTGCGTCCTTGCCCCATCACTTTTCAACGCTTGTATGGACTGGGTATTGGACAAGGTTGGAGATCAAAGTGATTGTGGAGCATCCGTCGGCAACACCAAGATCACTGATCTTGTTTTTGCCGATGATACAGTAATCTTTGCTGAGTCGCTGGAGGTCCTGGTGATTGCTCTCGAGGCGCTGCACGAGGAGGCAAAGCCTTTGGGACTTGAGGTCTCCTGGCTCAAGACCAAGGTCCAGGTTTTTGGAGACTTACTAGATGAAGCAGTACAGTCTGTTCATGCGTGTGGCGAGGACATTGAGATCTTGGAAAGTTTTACATACCTTGGTAGCGCAGTCCATAATGACGGCAGGTCACGTCAAGAAGTCTTACGGCGGATTGGCATAGCCCACGGTGTTATGGACTCGCTCAGCGGGAGTATTTGGCGTTGTCGGTACCTGTGCAGGAGGACAAAGATCCGGATCTTCAAGTCGCTTGTGATCCCTGTCTTACTCTATGGTTGTGAGACATGGACACTAAATAGTGACTTGAAGAGATGAATCAATGCCTTTGGTAATAAGTGTCTTCGCAGAATCATGGGGTATTGCTGGGATGATTACGTGTCAAATCAGCGATTGCACCGTGAGACTGAATCGAGGCCTATTACCTGCATAGTCCGTCAGCGCCAACTTCGGCTATATGGGCATGTGGCACGCTACCCTGAAACTGATCCTTCCCATCGGGTTGTATCTGTAAGAGACAATCCGGCGTGGAGGAGGCCAAGGGGGCGCCCACAAGGCTCGTGGCTGGGGCAAGTTGATGTTTCTTGTCGAGAGCTACAGGAGAACCTCGTTTAACCGGCATTTAAAACAACGGCAGCCTCAAAACAACGGCACTAATCGACCCAGGCTTTTTTTTTTTTTTTTTTTTTTTCTCCCACAGATAAACTCTGGAACTCTCTTCCTGTTTCTGTTTTTCCACTTTCCTATGACTTACATCTTTTCAAAAGAAGAGTAACAAGACACCTCCCGAACTAAATTGGCTCACCCCACTTTTTTTATTTTATTCTCTGACTGTCTTCTTTATAGGGACTGGCAACTAAGCGGGCTTTGTGTTACCCATTTTTGTTGTGCCCTTGGCCGGTTCCTTATGATGGGGGGAAAAAAAAAAAAAAAAAAAGGATTTTGGCCGATTCCATAAGAGTAACTCTCAAAACAACGGCAAAATGAGTTATCCGGCATGCGCTCCCCCCCGAGGGTGCCGGATAAACGAGGTTCTCCTGTACTTGGTATGGGAAAGGAGCCTGCATGGGAACTCGCGCGTGGTGACCCCCGGGAGTGGCGTCGTAGGGTGGGCGAGGCGACGCGCCCCCCGGCGTATGCCCCCAATGATTGATTGACCTTGTCCCCCCTTATAAAGGTATTAATTAATCGCTCAAAGGCGAGGGTGTCAGGGCGCCACGCCCCTCATTGTTGCAAGGTTCCATCAAAATTCACCCGGTGCATAGCTTTCGGTTGGAATTCCTTTGTCTGTCTTTCTCTTCTAGTTTATTGTCTTCTTCGGTGTAATTCTTCTCTTTTCTCTCTTTTCTAGTCCTTTTTGGATGTACAGGCAGGTTCCGAAGATACGAGCAGTTAGGTTCCACCTGGCATACTCGTAAAGCGAAATCTCGTATAACGAAACACATAACTAATGGTATAATATAGGTTTGGTTCCAGGACCCCACCAATTTAAAAAAAAAGACATGTTTTTCAAGCTAAAATAAACAATAGCAAACACAACAAACACACAGCATCTATATTACCCACACTGTACTACCTATTCTGTAGAAAAAGCATTCTGAAAGAGAAAATAGCACACAAAATAACATAACTGCACATTAATTAAACATAAAACATGCATAACAAGCAAAAAAGACACTGTACTGTAGGCGACGCCCCCTGATACAAGAGAAGGTAGTGTAGCGGTCCCAAGGTTGGGGCCGCACACCTGCTAATAACCCCTAAAGGTCAGGCCAAGCCATATGCTTAATTACCCTTCAGGTCAAGCCTTGCTAGGGGTGACCTGACTGCAGTCCCAAGGTTGGGGCCGCACATCTGCTAATTACCCCTAAATGTCAGGCAGCGCCATATGCTTAATTACCCTTCAGGTCACGGCTTGCTAGGGGTGACCTCACTGGGGTCAACCAAATCCCCCTTTGTCCAACCCTGGAGTGGTAGGGCGCGCATTTTGAACTTGAGATAATTTTACTCACCCCAGTTTGAATGTCGTATCATTGGATTTTCGATCTCGTATATTGAAAATAGACCCTAATTTACACATCTCGTATCATCGGATTCTCGTAAACCGAATACAGTACTCCTATAACGGGACCTCCCTGTATACATTTGTTCCAAAAAATGTGTACAGGTTGCACTTTTCATATCCAAAATTGTTCCAGAATTGTTACCTGGGTAACAAACTTCACCCTGAAGATTGCTGTTGTTGTTGTTTTATATAGGCTTAGTTTTGATATATGGGAAAATTATCCCAAATATTTTTTTTTTTTTTTTTTTTTTTTTTTTATTTTTTTTTACAAGTTTTGAAAGTTTAAATGCCCCACGCTATGGGCATTTAAAAAAATGTCCGACTGAAAAAGATTCCACCTTTCGAAAGCCAAAGGATAGGGTGTTGCCATAGACCATATAACTCAAATTCGCATATTAAAAAATTATTTTCATATTGTCACGGCGGACTCTCCCCTTAACCTAACCTGATCCATAACCTAACCTCCTAAAGGGTGGGGGGGCCTCCAGACGGGGAGGGTGTGTCTGTATGCACTATTAGTGTTTTGAATTTATTTAGCTCTTGTTTATAGCGGGAATCAATATATTTTCTTATACCGCCCCATCATACCCCCCAAGTTGTAATTTCTGCCAGTAACGGTTAGGTTAGGTTAGGTTTTGGGCAGGTAAGGTTAGGTATACAGAAGCACAGGTAAAAGCTTATTAGATATATAGGTACATTTTCAGGTGGGGAACAAATAATACGTCAAAAAAAAGTATTTTAAGAGTTGTGTAAGAGTCAAAATTCCCTAGATCTAGAGTAATTACCCTAGATCTAGGTTAATTTCCATAGGTTTAGGTTAATTTCCCTGGATCTAGGGAATTTTGTATAACCAAATTTAACCTAACTTCCTAGCGGACCAAACCTAACCTAGTGGGGGCTCAGGCCCCCTCGACCCCCAGTAATTTAACCTAACATCAAATTTAACCTAATATATATTGAGATAATAATATTGAGTCTTAGAAAAATGTAATACGCGACGACGTGAAAAATTGGAACTCTCGCCGATGGGAAAGAGAAATCCGGTAGACCAGAGTACTACAGTACCATAAACCTGGCCCAAGGGGTAAAGATTAGTTTTTGTGACCCTCTCCTTTTTCAGATAAAACTATATTTTTCCGATAGATTTTGATGTGTTTAGAAAGAATCTGACCTTTGTTTTAAACTATATTTTTCCATAGATTTTGATGTGTTTAGAAAGAATCTGACCTTTGTTTTTCTTGGTAATCACTAGTTATTAATTTACCCCCTAGACAGAAGCAACAAATTGTTGCTTTGAAGAGATTGATTAAAGAGTCATCACAATAAGGTATGCTAATAGTCAGAATAAGTTACATCACTGGGAAGCCTGAGGTTTTTAAGGTTGGTTAGGTTAGTTTAAGGAAAGGTGGTTCTTCGGGGTCATGTTCCCCCATGTTAGGTTTGGTTTAGTTCCGTTTTATTAGTAACCTATATTTTTCTGGTAGATTTGATGTATTTTGAAACAATCTGAACTTTTTGACATTGGTTACTGTGTGGGTTATCACTAGAAGGTTCCCGTGGTGTAACGGGTAGCACAGCCGCCCGGCAAGCGGAAGGTCCCGGGTTGGATTCCCGAGCGGTGCAACCTTTATTGGTGAGACCCCCTACTCTAACAGTTACGTATCGGGACTTAACTGTACCTCCCCCACTTGTTTACTAACCTAACTTGGACATTAGTTACCTAACCTAACCCATCAAGTTATTGCTGGTACTTAGGTAATCAATGAATACAGAAACACCGGTAAAAGCTTATTAAATGTATATACTGAGTACTGTCAAGATCAAGAACTAAAACTATCGCCAAAAATTTGAAGTCCTGCAGACGTGAAAAAATTGGAACACTCGCCAACACGATCCCCTGAGATCCCTGCTGAGACCTGACCTAACTTGCTGCAGTTTGGTTTAGCAGCAACAGTCCACATAAGTCCGAAGTAAAACATGTAGGTTTGATAGTTGGAACATATGCAAATATTATTTTATTCAATTACTTATGTATTCAACCTTTGGTTGTAATTATTTGGTAGCTACAACCCATTGACTAGGATATACGGTGACTTCCACTTCCATGGCATCATGAATTAAGCACCTGAGCCTGAATACCAAGGTACAGAATCATCAATCACGATTTAATACAGGTAAGAAGCGTCAGGAAGGTGGCTAGTATATTTCCCGGATGCATGAGCTATATTTCTGAGATAAGACAGCTTCACCTACTTCCTGCTATGCAAAAAATCATGTTATAATTAATCATTCAAACAATTTTGTATGTAAGCAGTAATGTGGACGATATAAGCTGAGTTTTACGCAAGTTTAAAGCTGTTTACGCAAATTACTTGGAGGTGGAGTCGCCAGCTCGGCTAATATTTACACGGTATCACAAGTTCTTCTATGCAACGATAAGCATTCCATAACGAACGCATCAAAGACTTCATTTAAAGTCTGATCAATATTTTTGGAGGTGATTTACATCAAATAACATATGAACAAAAACTCAGTATTGTTTGAATACTTTTTTGTTTATTGTAAGACTCCATCGCATGGGCGGTACCAAGCGATAATCATCCTGTATTGTTCCAATAATGTATGCAATTACTACGGACTGGCAATACCTGCTTACCATCATCATTTGCATAGAAATAACTAGGGATATCAGGCTATATGTCTCTGGTGATCTTATTTTTGTGCCTCTGGTGTAAGGCTGCTAGTAACCATTACTCCCAGGTCTTTAGGCCTCTTCCATTTGTGCCCAAGTTGCATGAACCAGTTCTTTCAGTTCAGGGTTGGGTTCTGGGTTCAGGGTTGGGTTCGCGTGTCACAAATGGAACGCAAAAACCCCATTTTTTGTTTACAAACATACTCAGCTGGCGAGGCAATTTAAGAGAGAGAGAGAGAGATAACGAGACATAACTCAGCTAGCTGCTATGTGAAGGGATCATATCAAGTTTAAGATCGCAGGAACGCATGGCCTCCACCAGCCATGTATGCCTCTTTTATGCCGTCTGACATCCTCTCCGACTCGTGCATGCGGAAAACCCTTCATGATAAGAGAAATAGGGCCCAAGGCGACCATTGTTTGTTATGAGCTGAAAACTCTACCCAAGCTACCCACCAATGAATGTGGGTAGAGAAAGTTCACGGGTTTTGCTGAGTCACTACGCGCTTTGCCTCGGACCCAGGTCTTCGTGCGCAAATGGAACGCCTGAATTCTTGGGTTCCGTGAACTGGTTCCTGAAATGTCGCAAATGGAAGAGGCCTTGTATCTTCCTTTGTTTCTGTAATACAGGTACTACCTCTCGACTTGCATTTGTTTAAACGACACTTTTTTGGAGTAACGCAATGTGAAAAATGGATTTTTTTTTTTTTTTAGGTACGTTTTTTATTTAGAAAAACGCGATATGCTCCAAGTAAAAAAAACGGTGCTGTTTGACAGAGTGGCCACCAGATGTCACCTGCTTTCCCGCGCATCTGCTATCCCACAGCGTCACCCAGGGTTCAGTCTCTGTGCCTTTGTTGCAGTGTAAATACGTCCGTCCTGCTCTCTCCCGTACCACCACCTCACCTCCGCCACATGGCTTCCAAGCGCCCTTTTATGGCTTTATAATGTTCACATGACGCAAAATTTACTTTACGCGAGGTCTCCCGAGACACAACCCTCGCGTACATCGAGAGGCACCTGTACAGTATACAGTACCCTCCCGAGTATCAGGCTATCTGAGTTTTGCCATCCTCGAGTTTCGCGCCGAGTCCTAAATTCTTACCATCCCGACTTTCGCGCATTATCTCCTCGAGTTTCGCTCTGCTTCGTACACGTATGGGATACGTCTTCCTACCGTTGCATCACGCGCGATGCTTTAGACCAGGGTTGCCAGGTGGCTGATTTTTCGGTCAAATTTGTGAATTTGGCCGTGAATAGTTTTGTTTGGCCGTATAAAAAGATAACTTTACGGGCGAATTCTGGTCGAAATTCGTAGGAGCTACAATAATGTGTACAATTTGCAAACTGACCTCTACCTCACCTGCGTAGCTGCAATGAAAATATTATTGAAGAGCAATATGTTAATATTGCACGTGACATGAGCTAAAGAGTTTGTTTTTAATGGTCAAATTCCTTCCGATTCTGTTTCTTGTTGGTGTTGCAGTACAAGACATCATCAGGAAAATTTATCTACAAAGAAATAGCTGATTATGCCCTGGCTTGTCTAACAACCCCAATCAGCAACGCGAGAGTTGAAAGAGTACTCTCCCCGGTTACTAACCTAAAAACGAAATCAAGAAATTGGCTTCAAACTGACATGTTGGATGAATTTTTCCGAATTCGCTCGCACCTTCAAATACCTCTCGAATACCTTATTTTACGGCTTATGAGACGCCGCATCTTTGAAGACGCAACCTGATTTTGGAAAGTAATTTCTAAGAAAAAAATATAAAAATAAACAGAACTACCAGTAGCGGTAGTAAAATCTACCAATTTTCTCGGTAGGCGGTGGTCCAAAGAGTGTCTGTTGCTCTGTTCCCATGTTCTTTGGTGTATCGTACAACTTTTAGCTTGTATGCGACAGTGTTAGTTAATAGTTTTGATGATTTCGCCATGGGTGATAATTTCCTGAAACTGAAAAGAGCTTGTGATACATGTGACAGCCTGGTGATAAATGATACATCAACACTAGCAGACGATAGATGGTGCTGTTGGCGCCAATCTGCCAAGCCTCCGAGGCGGAACGTAAATATCACAGCGTGAGGACAGATTAGTTGATTTGAATGTCTTATGGGCTGAATAGGCTTTGGGCAGTTGTTCACGGTGGACCCTCCAATTGAGCAGCTTCACACCACTGGATTGTGGCAGTGGATGCTGATCCTCCCATTGACAAAACTGCACCATCTCTTTGATGAAGTTAGAGAGGCTGTAGCAAAGCTGAGGGGTGGAAAGGCAGCTGGTGTCTGTAATATCAGTGCAGAGCTCCTCAAAGCTGGGGGTGAGGCCATGATTCGCGGGTTGCATGCTGTCCTGACTGCCGTGTGGCAATCAGGTACCATTCCTCCTGACTGGAAAAGGGGGCTGGTCGTCCCTATCTGGAAAGGGAAAGGGGACCGTCAAGGCTGCAACAATTACCGCGGCATTACACTGCTCAGCGTGCCAGGCAAGGTACTTGCCCATCTATTGCTGACACGGATCCACAGTCATCTGCTGAAGCATCAGAGACCTCAGCAGTCTGGGTTCATGCCTGGTAATAGCGCATTTTCGCGGCCGCTCTGGCCCGGTCTGGACTGGGCTAGTCCCGGACGGCCACTGTTTTTGCGAGGCAGTTTAGACCGGGCTGGAACGGACTGGGCCGGGCTGGGCCAGCGAGCAGGACCAGGTTGGACCAGTGTGGGGAGAACTGGCGCATGCGCACTACAGTCAGCGGGGAAGGTGACCAGGAGCTTCTCGTGCTGCTGATAAGACATGAAACACCATGATGGCCGACCATAAGACTATAGTATCACAGGCGTGGTAGTTGTAAAGTCTTCAGCACAGGTTAAAAGGCGGACGACAAAAAGAATATTGACAAGATGGACGCCTGTCGCCTCCACAGTTCAGTTCAGTACCGCCCACTCGATCCCCCAGCCAATAGGAACGACAAATGGGACGGGGCCAATCTCGATGTATTTTCGCGACCATCAGTCCACCCTGACCCGGTCCGGACTGGACTTGACCAGGGCGGTGAACGTCACGAAAATGCGCTTTAAGTCAACAACGTACCGTATCCTAGCGCTTCGTGTCCTGGTTGAACGCAGACATGAGTTTCGACAGGGGATGCTTGCAGCCTATGTTAATCTCAAGAAGGCGTTTGACTCAGAGCATCGTGAGTCACTCTGGGACCTTCTGCGACTTCGCGGGATTCCTGCAAAGACTATTGGTTTGATGACTGGTCTGTACTCTGGGACTGAGAGTGCTGTGAAGTGTGGGGGAGGTGTATCCAGCTTCTTTCCTGTGAATACAGGAGGGAGGCAAAGGTGCGTCCTTGCCCCATCACTGCCCCATCACTGTGATGAGTTTGCCCTAACAGTGAACCTATAAGCTGAGGCTATAGCTCAGGTTATAGTGTTACTCAGGCTGTGTATGTGAAGTGTGTTCATCCCGCCACACCCTCGCCAGGGCTGCCTCACCCACCCACGCATCTCCCTGCCTCCTATATGAGATATCTCTATAGAGTGTAGTATGGAGAACAGCCAGCCAGACGAGTAGTTACCGCACACACTCACAACAAGGCTGTTTATCCTCACCCCTTCAGTGTGCTGTGCAGGCACTGCCAGGTACTGGCGGATCCTTGGCAGGGGGGGCAACCAAGGCCATGGCCCCCCGCCCCCCGAAAGGAAAACTTGTGTAGTTTGGCTCCCCTTGCAAAATGAGGACTAGGTGATGCACTGCTTGTTTCCATGTGCCTTTTTATCTTGGAACATCTGCATGCACATGTACAACAGTGATGCTGATGCACTGGGTGGGCATTTTCGAAGGGGCTCTAAACTACACCCTCTTAGCGTCCTAAGACCGACTTAGTTATACCGGGCTAAGAAGATTACTAAGGAAGCATTTTCGGGCGTCATCTAGCCTCGTGTAAGGAGACAGAAGGCCAACCCTTCTTAGTGCCACCTAACCAATCAGCGCGCGCGACACAAGTCTGTATTTGGCGGGAAATACGTATATACCACGCCGAGGGAGTCTCTCTCTCTCTCTCTCCTTTTTTTCTTCTATTATTTCTTCTCCCTCCTCTTCCTTCTTGAGTTGCCAGATATGTATTTCTGCTACAGTCACAGTGCAGTGTCACTGCGCCGAGTCTCTCTCTCTCTCTCTCTCTCTCCTTTTTTTCTTCTATTATTTCTTCTCCCTCCTCTTCCTTCTTGAGTTTGCCAGATATGTATTTCTGCTACAGTCACAGTGCAGTGTCACTGCGCCGAGTCTCTCTCTCTCTCTCTCTCTCTCTCCTTTTTTTTCTTCTATTATTTCTTCTCCCTCCTCTTCCTTCCCCCTTTTCATCCTCCACACGCACATCATAGCAGTATGTGATATCGTGAATAGAAAACTTTTTCTGGTGAGTTTGATATGTTAGAATTAATCTGTAACCGTTTCTGTCGCAATCATATCTATTCCACGCCACCTATATATATAGTATATATATAGCCACACCTATATATATAGTATTATATATAATATATATATATATATTATATATATATATATATATATATTTATTATACATAGTGTATTATACAGCCTAATATACTATATACAGTCTAAAATATAGAATATATAACCATTGTTGTTGTGGTGACGAAGAAAATTGCGGGCTAAGACGACCCCAACCCTGCCTTAGTTTACACTCGCTGCACTGTCTTAGGCGGAGCGAAATTTGCTTCCGAAAATGTCCAACTAGCGCTAAGATGGTCTTAGTCCCCTAAGATGATCTTAGTAGTGTTCGAAAATGCCCCCCCTGGTTCTTTGTGTTAGCCGGTTATTTATTACTATTTGTGCCACATGGATATGCTACAGCTCTGTTAGAGGATTTAGTACAGTGTACTTTACCAGGGTATGCTAGGCTATCTGGTACCTGGCCCCAAAAACTATAGCTGTAACTTGGCCTCCTGCAAACTTTGCCCAAGATCCGCCAGAAGCAGAGTAACACGTCATTACATGCTTATTTCATGCTGCAAACATTCCTAAACACTACATAATAGCACACACAGACAGAATGGTTTGCAGAGAATCACTTGGTGGTAAAGACAGGCAGCATGTTCAGTGTTCACCACAATGCATCATTATAGCCAAAAACGCACGTGCTACATTTCTAGTTTTTGTTTCTTCCAGGCGCCACGTTTGCTGTGGACTCCAGAGGTCAGGCTTATTCCAGTATCGCTGAGGGTTACCACAGGACTGGCTGCTGAGTGCTGAGTGTGCTGGCGCTAGTATTGCTGCGGCGGAGGCTGTGGGGCCGGGCAGTAGCATGAGTGGCCGGGAGCAGCAGGATCAGTCTGCCTCAGGTGTGGGAAGGGACAGCTGTGATGGCAAGAATCACCTGGAGGCAGGCAGCTCAGGCCACAAAGGAGAGAACAAATTGGAGTGCCAACAGTGTGGTCTATCATTCAGATACAAGATTGAGCTTGATAGACATACTGAGACACACAGTGGTGTTAGAAAGTATGAATGTCTAGAGTGTGGGAAAAGATTTACTCGACAGTCTTTACCTCACCACACACACCCTGACACACAGTGGTGTTAGAAAATATGAATGTCTAGAGTGTGGGAAAATATTTACTGAAACGAATAACCTCACCAGACACACCCTGACACACATTGGTGTTAAAAACTATGAATGTCTAGAGTGTGGGAAAAGATTTACTGAAAAGGGTAGCCTCACCAAACACACCCTGATACACAGTGGTGTTAAAAATTATGAATGTCTAGAGTGTGGGAAAAGATTTACTGAAAAGGGTAGCCTCACCCAACACACCTTGATACACAGTGGTGTTAAAAATTATGAATGTCTAGAGTGTAGGAAAAGATTTACTAGAAAGGGTGACCTCACCAAACACACCCTGATACATAGTGGTGTTAAGAATTATGAATGTCTAGAGTGTGGAAAAAGATTTACTGAAAAGAGCAACCTCACCAAACACACCCTGATACACTGGTGATAAAAATTATGAATGTCTAGAGTGTGGGAAAAGATTTACTGAAAAGAGTAGCCTTACCAAACACACCCTGATACACAGTGGTGTTAAAAATTATGAATGTCTAGAGTGTGGGAAAAGATTTACTAGAAAGGAGAGACTCACCACACACACCCTGAAACACAGTGGTGTTAAAAATTATGAATGCTTAGAGTGTGGAAAAAGATTTACTGAAAAGAGCAACCTCACCAAACACACCCTGATACACAGTGGTGATAAAAATTATTTATGTCTAGAGTGTGGGAAAAGATTTACTGAAAAGAGTAGCCTCACCAAACACACCCTGATACACAGTGGTGTTAAAAATTATGAATGTCTAGAGTGTGGGAAAAGATTTACTAGAAAGGGTGACCTCACCACACACATCTGGATACACAGTGGTGTTAAAAATTATGAATGTCTAGAGTGTGGGAAAAGATTTACTACCAGCGTTGGTCTCGATGCACACACCCTGAGACACACTGGCTATAGGAAATTCAAGTGTGATATTTGTAGCAAGTGTTTTTATACAAAAAGTGAAATTATCAAGCACATGAAGATCCACTTTTGAGTTTGTGCGTTGTGTGGACAAGTGTGGTTGTACCCGTGGCTGTGGGAATGTGTCCTGTGTGACAATGGGTGGTGGTGGTGGGCAGTGTGTCACATGTCACTACCTAGTTGTAACATACAGGAAAAGAGCTAAGTCAACGGGTCCATTATCCAGCTTGGCTTTGAAGTGGTGAATATTTTTGGCATGTACCACCTCCTTATCCAGGTTATTCCACAGTGCAATGGATCTGTCTGGGAAGCTAGACTTCTTGATTTCTGTCTTGCATGTGGTCCTCTTCAACTTCTTCCCATGACCTCTCGTGTCTCTCTCGTCCCACAAAAACATATCCTCTCTATCAACACTTTCCAGTCCCTTGGAAACCCTGCACACATTAATCAGATCCCATCCTGCCCTTCTTTTCTCTAGCGTTGCAAGATTTTATCTTAACAGTCTTTCCTCGTATGATACATTTTCAAACTGCCATCTTCGTTGCCTCTCTGTATTCTTTCAATCTTTCTTATATATTTTGTCTCTGCGGTGACTAAAGAACTGCTGCATACACTAAAACCCTTATAACTCTGCATTGTATAACTCTGAATTTGATATAACTCGGCAAGGCAAAGACAGTCGGCAAAAAATTATGTATCTCAGCATGTTGCCGAGTTATAACTGCATCTCTTGGTTTACACTCGGCATATCATGCCCTCACAACCTCTTGTGTGAACATGTATACAGAAAGTCTGCAAAAAATAATGAATATCGGTTATTGCCCAGTTATAACTGCATCTCTTTGCTTACACTCGGCATATCCTCAGTCTTCTTCTTCTTCTTCTTGTGACCTCTTCTGCTTAGTATCTCTTTTAGGTCGTCTGTCAAGCTAAATCCGCACTTCTCGTTCAGCAGCGGTAGGAACAACACAACGTGCAAAGGTGAGGTAGTTGAGTTAAGGCGTTTTCTGCGGGGATTTTTGGTTGCAACCGGAAAAATTTCGGTTGCAAACGGTCACAACAACAACAAATGTTTGCGGGTCAGGCCAATCATCTTCCCTGGATGGTTGAACAGGGATCAAATTTGAGCAACCGAAAAAATTTCGGTTGCAATCAGGATCCCCGCCGAAAACGCCTTTAGTTTTGAGGAAGTTAGAGGGGATAAGAGTATCGTAGTTAGATAGGCATTCTGGTAGGAGCAACAGGTGCACAGGCGAATAGCTTGAAGTAGTTAGAGAGGATATAAGTGTATCGTGAGAAGGTGTTAGGTCGTCGTGATGGTGAGCCATGTGAGATCCGTGGGGGAACAGGAAGATGGTGGGCAGGGCACCAGGTCAAAGTGGGTCAGAAGTGGGAATTGCATTGACTGCAGCTGGGGTGGAAAATTAGGCGAGACAGGGAGATGCGGATCGTGTGATGAAGTGAGGAAAAGACAGGCACAGTGCCTGCTATGTCGTGAAGAAGTCACGGACGAGGACAGTGGCTTGCAGTGCGATAGCTGCAAATGGTGGTCGCACAGTACCTGTGAAGGGATGCGGCCAGAGCTATACAAAGAGCTCCAGTAGTCCATGGGCCGGACCCCCAAAATCACTTTGGTACCATCCGAGGTGGCAAGGCCTAGTGATGTTTTTTATATCCCCCCATGTCTATAGGATATATTTTGATATGATAGCCCTTACTACCGTAGATAACAGTGAAGTCGCCAGTTCTGCGTTTCTTTGTTATTTACAGAGTGTGGTGGCGTTAATACTTACATTTCTACATCTATGATTTCAGGAAAGTTAGAAGGGTCTATCTGGAAAGTCTGTCATTTTGTGTCTTCATCTGTGTCATATTAGGGCTATAAATGAACAAATTACAAAAATAAAACTGAGTGGCGACCTCACTATACCTACTACAGTAAAGTCGCCAGCTAGTATTTTAACCCAACAGTTGAGTCGCCATTCTGGGGAATTCAGGGAAATTAGAGGTAAAGTAAAACAAGTCTCTATATATATTAGCTGCGGAAGATGCTTGGATATATAAAAATTCCTCTGCCAACGTGAAAATAAATTTATTCAAATTTGAAAGATCTGGCAAGTCTGCGTCCTGTCGCCCGAAAAGCTACTTGTTTACTGTCTGTCAACGTGAGAAGCAAAATGCGCAACAGTTATACTTGCAGATACAAAGCATAAAACAACGCTGAAACAGGGTAGATTATACCGCCATGATATAAACTACGGTGTAACATCTTCAGTGGCACATAAAAATCAGTAGTGATGCTATAATTCGTAATATTTGGTGCCTAGGTGGCGACTTCACTGTTATCTACGGTAGTAATTGCGACTTTTATAGCTGCACCCAACGGCACTCAACTACAGACTTCCGCAACTGTGAAAGTGATATTACTATAGGTTAACCTTCTGAAAATGTTCAAAATCGAACTTCATTCAATTACAGCTTTATTTGCTAATATACACATAACAACATAATAAGCTGGCATCAGGTTAAATGACAAAAGTTAAAAAAAACACTAATACTAATGAACAGAAATGTGTCACTACCATATGCAATGAAGTCTGAATGTGTACTTCTATGCGACTTCTTGTGAACATAAGGACTAATATTCTTGAAACTATTGTATTAAAAATTTGTTGAGTCATGTGGAACCTTTAGACATGCATAGAAGCGCCAGAAACATGTGTATCTGCTGTACCGTTTACTCCTCCTCTGAATCCTCAATCCGGCTCAAGGTCGGGTTCCTGCTGCTGCACTGCTTGGTTGGTGCAGGTCTGGAGCTTGCACATATCAGTGCATGTGAGGCCATTGACCAGGCATGCACAGTCAGGCAGCTTGCAAACCCGTGAACACTTGCAAGCCAGTAGCTCCAACACCACCTCTGGTGCTGGTGCCAAACGCATCCAGAGGATGTTCAGCTTCCCGTCTTCTTCAGTACAGCCATGCTCACTGGGGCTTGGCACGTTGGCTTTGGGCTCTAAACAGAGTCTCCAGATAGCAGCCTGGAAGTTGGCTCTCTGTGCGTGTAGGAAGAGGCAGTCTCTGCATGGTGGCAGCAGCTGTATATAGTCATTGGCCATCACTCCCACCGCACGGCACTCCTCCAATCACTATCACCACCACTCCTCCGCAGGCCAAGTCTACTGAGCTGCCTCCAGACCCCGGCTTAACCTTCAAAATCCTCAAGCACACCAGGACCTTCCTACTAGTTACTTATTTGTTTATTGACAAAAACATTAATTACAATAACATAGGAAATAAACATAGTTTACATTATTTTGTCCAAATAATATTTTTACTTTAAGCTTCAGAAATTTGAGTTACGTTATTGCAAGCAGACGACTCAAAATATAATTTCAAAATACCTTAAATAAAACTACACAGTTCTTTTGCATTGTCATTGCAATCCATCAGATTATTCATACTTGTGAATTTCAGCATAGTGTATTTTTGTCTTACGTTAAGTGATACAGGACATCTTAACAACATATGTTCTTCTGTTTGTACAGCATTACTATTACATGTACACAGGCGCCTCTCTGGTGGTGTCCTGCTCCATCTACCTGTTTCTATCTTCAGACTGGGACATAACACGTAGTCTTGTAAATGATTGACGTTGATAGTCAGGAATAAACTCTTTAGGCCTCTTCCATTTGTGCCCAAGTTCCAGGAACCAGTTCTTTCAGTTCAGGGTTGGGTTCAGTTCCTGGTTCTGGGTTCACGTGTCACAAATGGAACGCAAAAACCCCGTTTTCTTGTTTACAAACACTCAGCTGGCGAGGAGAGAGAGAGAGAGAGATTAAAAGTACTCAGCCAGCTGTGATGTGTAGGGATCATATCAAGTTTAAGATCGCGGGACAGCTTTCCTCCACCAGTGCCCCTTAATTGTAGGCTGTCTGACATCCTCTCCGACTCGTGCATGCGGAAAACCCTTCACGATAAGAGAAATAGGGCCCAAGGCGACCATTGTTTGTTATGAACTGAAAACTCTACCCAGGCTACCGACCAACCTATGTGAGTAGAGAAAGTTCAAGGGTTTTGCTGAGTCACTACGCGCGTTGCCTCGGACCCAGGTTTTCGTGCGCAAATGGAACGCCTGAATTCTTGGGTTCCGTGAACTGGTTCTTGAAATGTCGCAAATGGAAGAGGCCTGTAGTGGTGTAGACCTGATGTAGTGAAAGTGTGGGGTTAAGAACAGATCTGTAAACAGTGAATTTGGTTGAATCTTGTTTTTCTCTGAAATATGTTTTTACCTTGTCTAAAGGATCAACACTGGTTATGTTGCAATGTGTGCGAGAGAAATCTGTAGGCTCTGGTGTGTTGGCCTGGTGACACATTTCATATATCCTGAAAAAGGGTTCATCTGAATTACTAGCGTGAAGTTTCGTTTTAAAAAAATTGAACCTTCTCTTTGTAAGTATGTCCTCCACTGGATGTATTCCTGATTCTATAAGACAGGTCGATACTCGTGTTATGTCTCACACCCAATAAACTTCGCACTGACTTCTTGTATTGAACTTTTAGGTTGTTAGTGAACCATGTTTCAGTGCTGGAGAGCAGTGCACCGTTCATGGCTGCGTCGAACACCTGTCGCTTGTACACGAACGACATTTCTGTATTCGTGGCACAAAACACTGTGAACTTATTCAGTGTCATCTCACTCGATGACTCGTGAAGCTTCATAACTATGTTTACTTTAGCATCGTCACTGAACCAGGCGCCTAGATATGAGTAATTATGAGAGCAAGGTAAAGAGACCTACTGTTGGTAGCCACTTTGTAGATATTTTTGTAATTTGTTCATTTATAGCCGTACTATGACACAGATGAAGACACAAAATGACACAGACTCTCCAGATAGCCCCTTCTAACTTTCCTGAAATCATGGATGTAGAAATGTAAGTATTAACGCCACCACACGGCTGTAAACAGAAAAAAAAGTTGTCCTGGCGACTTAACTGTTATCTACGGTAGCGATGAGCACAGCATCATCCATCAGTAAAAGAGAGTGCAGTGAGCCAAAGAAGCCATCTGTACCAATTTCACGCTGCAGCATCTTCACCTACACCTTCTCCTACACAAGTCGGGCCAACTGCACAGGATCTAACCTGCTGATTCTTCTGCATACTGCACCTTCGGGGCACTAGAGGCTGTGGCACCACAGCCTGTGTCGGGCGATTATTGGGAGCGCTGTCAACAATGTCCCTGTCCCTTATTTGTCCGGGAGTGTTGGCAAAAACTGGGAGCGCGGCAATAAGGTCTTTATCCCTATTTGCCCGGGCGTGGAAAACATAAGAACATTAGAAAATAAAGAAGCTACAAGAGGCCGTGAGACCTGCACGAGGTATTTCTTGTTCTTTACACTACCTACATTAACCTTTCTCACCTTCTGATCTTTTCAGCGATACGTTGATACTATATTATATAATTTACAATGCATGTCATGGGTGATCTATTTGCAGAGCTGGGCAGTATTTAAATACAATTGTATTTAAATACGTATTTAAATACATATGTGTATTTAGAAATGTATTTATAAAGACATTGGTTGCCATGTATTTAAATACAGTATCTAAATACTTTTATGAATATTTAAATACATTGTATTTAAATACACTTCATATAAAAATGTTAATACTTTTTTATCAGTTAATTTGGACATAAACCCAACCAACTATCTGGCAACCCTGATGTTACAGTGAACCAGTGTTTACAATGGCAAGGAAAAGTCCTGATTTCAAATTTAGGAAATTTAGGCCTGAGAAGGAAATTTCTAAGGAAACCCAAAATCTAAGGAAATCATTGCGAATCACTGCAAAATCTAAGGATACATTGCGTATGGTGTATCTATTACCTGGGTTTTTTTTATGAATGTTGGTAGAAAAAACCCTGGTAATAGATACACCATACGCAATGTATCGCAGAAAAGATCAGAAGGTGAAAAAGATCTTGGAGTGAGGGTGAGCCCAGACCTCCGACCTAGGAAACAATGTATTGAGACTAGAAATAGAGCTAATAGAGTGTCAGGATTCATTACCAGAAGTGTTAAAAGTAGAAGTGCGGAAGCTATTCGAAAGCTTTATCTGGCTCTAGTCAGGCCTCACCTAGACTATGCAGTTCAGTTTTGGTCTCCATATTACAGGATGGATATAGCCTTGTTAGAAACAGTACACAGAAGGATGACCTAAACGATTCAAGGGATGTGTAACTTTAGTTATGAGAAGAGATTGAAGTTATTAAAATTACACTCACTCGAGAAACGCAGAGTAAGGAGCGATCTGATAGAAGTTTTTAAGTGGATAAAGGGATTTAATAAAGGAGAGGTAGGAAAAGTTCTTACGGCTATTAACCAGGGTAGAACAAGAAGTCACGGATTCAAGCTGGAAAAGCGTAATTTAAAAAAGAAATAGGGAAAAACTGGTTCACAAATAGGGTGGGGAATGAATGGAATGGTCTCAGTAGACAGGTAGTTAGTGCGGAGTCATTAGAGCTTTAAAGAGGGGCTGGATAGGTTCATGGATGGGGATGAAAGGTGGATGTAGGTAGTGTTAGGTAACAGGAACTACCACGTGTAGGTCTCACGGCCTCTTGTAGCTTCCTTATTTTCTTATGTTATGTTAAATCCTAAGCAAATTATTATTTTTCGGACATGTTAAAATTTGTGCGTATTTAAAATGTATTTACAAATGTATTTAAATACAATTGATGTACAATCTGAGACTGTCTCTGAGACAGTAACACACACCCTGACACACAGTGGTGTTAAGAAGTATGAATGTTTAGAGTGTGGGAAAAGATTTACTACAAAGAGTGACTCACCATACACACAGTGGTGTTAAGAATTATGAATGTTTAGAGTGTGGGGAAAAGATTTACTAGAAAGAGTGACCTCACCATACACACCCTGACACACAGTGGTGTTAAGAATTATGAATGTTTAGAGTGTGGGAAAAGATTTGCTACAATGGGTCACCTCACCATACACACCCTGACACACAGTGGTGTTAAGAATTATGAATGTTTAGAGTGTGGGAAAAGATTTGCTACAATGGGTCACCTCACCACACCGACCCTGACACACAGTGGTGTTAAGAATTATGAATGTTTTGAGTGTGGACTATTTTTTCTTGGCCTACAATAGGTGCGTGTTGTAATGGAGATAGTTTTATTTTGCGCAAAGAAATAAATAAAAAAATTAAAAAAATAAAAAAAAATAAACCTAACCTTACCTTATATATTTTAATGAAACCTAACCTAACCAGATTTTAATGAAACCCAACCTAACCTTATAGGTTTTAATGAAACATAACCTAACCTTATAGGTTTTAATGAAACATAATCTTAACCACAAAGTGGTTAAACCACAACCACAAAGAACCATGTTTGTTTACAGTCGAACAGCAACTGGTGATGAAAGGCGAACGATTCTGTGTGTGTGACGGCTTGCAGACTTTGCAGTCAGAAAATTGTTAGTTTGTAGAAAGTCGCTGAAAAAGACTAGACGGAAAAAGTGCTAGTGTGACGCCGCTTTTAATAAGAGAGTGTAAGCTTAGAGCCCCTTCGAAAATGCCCACCCCGGCCTCTTGTAGCTTCCTTATTTTCTTATGTTTTTATGTTATATCCAGACCACGCTCAAAAACAGGAAATCTTGTATTTTCGTACCAAGCTCTATTTTGACCTGACAGAAATACGTCTAAAATATTCCGATTTCGGTCGTGATAACATTCAAGTAAAATTGAAAGATATGTCTTTGTAAAAGAAAAACGATACATAATACTTTCAATAAAGATTGATTTGAAAGTCTAGCATGCACTTTTTAACAATTTTTGATTAAGTAATTGAATTCTAAAACGGAATAAGTACCAACTAAACCGAGTACTACTTGAACCAAAACGCACATCCCCAGACGGGCACAGACAGATACCGACACAGACCGTAATATTTATTTATTAAGGAATGGCTGCACACTCCGTGGCTCCTATCACGTAAGAAACATCATACATAGTCCTTACTTTAGAAGTTTAGACAATGTGCATACGATGATGATGGCGATGATAAGTAACCCTAAATATTGCTGGCTACGGTAAGGTAATATTCTGCTGCTCGACCTCAAAGCAGGCAACCAGCAGTAATTAATAAACAAACATTTACCCAACTAACATTAATCTGTATTATTTCTGTAGTGGGCTTACAAAAATTCGTTTTCAGAGACACCGACTATTTTTTCTTGGCCTACAATACGTGCTTGTTCTACCTAATAGAGATATTTTTATTTTGCGCAAACCAAAAAAAAAAGATGAAAAAATAAATAAACTTAACCTAACCTTAAAGGTTTTAATGAAACCTAACCTAATCTTAGGTTTTAATGAAACCTAACCTAACCTTAACCACAAAGTATACCTTTTTTTTTTTTTCTTTTTTCTTTCGTATGGGTTTGCGCAAAATAAAAGTATCTCCATTAGAACAAGCGCCGGTAATAATGGAGGAGAGTTTCACGGTCTATTTCAGAGACACCGACTAGTTTTTCCTGGCCTAAAACAGGTGCTTTTTCTAATGGAGATAGTTATTTTTTGCGCAAAACCATAGTTTTTGACAAAAAAAAAAAAAAAAAAAAAAACAATTTTGCCTAGGTAAAATAGGTGCTTTTTCTAATCGAGATAGTTTTATTTTGCGCAAAAACATAATTTTCGAAAGGAAAAAAAAAAAAAAAAAAAAAAAATCCATCAGAAAAAACACAGAAATTTGGCCTTGAAAAATTTGTCAGGGTCTTATAAGCTTTAATGAAACCTAACCTAAACTTATAGGTTTTAATGAAACCTAACTTAACATTATAGGTTTTAATGAAACCTAACCTAACCACAAAGTATACCTAACCTAACCTAACTTAACCAAACCCACAAAGATACCAAACCCTAACCTAACCAACAACCACAAAGTAAACTAACCTAACCTTAACCACAAAGTATACCTAACCTAACCTTAACACTCTTACCTACTGAGGTGGTGGGTAGCAGCGAGGGATTTCCCGTAGGAAGTGATGGAAGATGGTGGTTGGGTCTTCTTGGTGACAGTGGCAGAACAAATATCAGGCGAAGTACTGCCTATAGTGGTCTTTTTTGTTGCCAGCTCCGAGAACCCAGCTCTTAATGTCTTTTCAGAGCCGTTCGATATTGTTGGTACGTCACTGGATCCACAAAGTTCTTAGAGTGGTTCACGACTCTGTGTGTAAACCCAGGTCGCTGAGGCCACTTAGGTTTTCCCCAACGTCACTGTATATTATTGACCCAGGGAGGATGTACTTTTGGCACAGGGGAATGAGGGTAGCAGTGTCTCTCTGCTCCACAGGGAAAATAAAGTGCCGCTTTGTCTCCCTGTCTATGCCCTAAAAAACCCACACTCCCTCAACTAATCTGCCGCGATTGTACTTACGTTTGCCGAATTTACTCTCATCAATTTCCACCACTATCCCCGGGCCACCGATTGGCTGCTGGTCGTCCAGCCACTTTTCGCACACCTCACCACAGAAGCTCTTCCAATCCACCACTGTCTTTTCAGCGAGGCCAAAGTTTGTCTGGAAGTATTGTTTGAGTGAAAAAACTTCCTCAAGAAAGCATTTATAAAAAGTAAGTTCACACTTGGGGACATTCACTTTTTCCCCACGTTCCTTTCAAACGTGAAGCATAGAAATCGCATCGTATTTCACGTTTTGACTTCGGATTGTGGCGTACTCGCTTATTGCAGTGAAAACCCCGTCCATTTTTCGTCGAAGACAGCTCACGCCTGCAGTGATCACACTTTCTCTTAATTGGTATGATACCGTGTTCTTCAAACACTTTCAGAGCCTTTTGGGTCTTTGTTAAGGTTTAATTGGATGATAGTGACTTCACTTGCATTACAACCTCTACACTCCATAATTTCAACTGACTAACTGAAGGGCGAAGGCCCGTGAAGGGTGATACAAATTTTGAAAGCCTTGTTTTAATTAACCCTTTCATGTCACCATTGTCATTCACTTTTTGTTGTCCCGCGTCAGCCCATTGTCACCCGAAATGTCACGCGTGGGAAAAAAAATTGTACTTCCACCGCGTCTAGAAAAATAAACTATCAAAGGTATCGAGTTCAATTATGTTTTGTTTTTAAGCTAAGATCATTTTCCCATATTATACAATGTTTAAAAAATACGCTAGCGTGAAAATAACTTAAAAAAAACCCCGAGTTAGAAGTTGAAAAAATAAAAAAAATAAAACTTGCGGCAAAAAATAATATGCCAAAAATCAACTTATCATCAAGAAGATTTTTCTACATTCCATGACATAGCTGAATAAAATTTCCTTTCCCAAAGAAGATAATATAATTGTAATTCGCTAAAAATAAAGCCATACAACGAAGTGAAAGATAGCGTAGTTTTTTATTTTTTTATTTTTTAAATTTAAAAAATTTTGTATAATATGATATTATCAATATATATTAACAAATATATTTTAATATAATATATTGTAATTCGCTCCAACGGTCAAGTGAATCTCACGTCAACCGCGCACTTTTTAAGATTTTAATAATATTTTAAAAATATTATTTTTGGATGACGCTCAAAGACGTCATGTGTACGTATGGCCTACACGTACCGGATGACCCTCAAAGACGTCATTTGTAAGTTAAAGGGTTAAGAGCCCATGATTGGCCGCGTGGCCAATTATAATGGCCTTTGATTGGCTATTATATTAGTGTTCCTGATTGGCTGAAGAAAAATATATTGGCTTGTCATTGGCCTACCCATATGGCCTCTGATTGGCTCCCCGCCAAAAAGGTGTGAAATCTGTGAGTAACGCAAAATTTTCCTAGTATGGTTCATTGGCCTGACTCGGCTTGGTCTGTCTCGTAGGTCACTGTCTCGTAGGTCACTGTCTCGTAGGTCACTGTCTCGTAGGTCACTGTCTCGTAGGTCACTGTCTCGTAGAGCCAGTGTCAAAAAAGGGTTTGATGGTGGAGGGTGTCTGTCTGCCCTATAGACAACAAAAGGATAATTTCAATATACAGGAAAATACCTTTTATCCGGATACCCAACAACCGGAATAACCCAATAACCGGAATTTGTGGCAGGTAAGTAAATAGTATTAAAAAATAAAAAAGTAACGAAATATTTAACTTTTAATTTTGCCGCCGTAGACGTGAGCGCCCCCTATCGCCACCTGTTTTTCCCGCCATAATGCGCCATGCGCTATGTAATTCAGTGTTTATCAGTCCGTGGGCAAGGTCAGGCTACCCGACGACCGGAGTGGTATTTGAGTCATCCCACATACCACCCAACACACACCCACACATACCACCCAACACACCCACCCACACATACCACCCGTGTATGTGTGTGTATGTGGGTGTATGGTGTGTGTGTGTGTTGGGTGGTATGTGTGGGTGTGTGTGTTGGGTGGTATGTGTGTGTGTGTGTGTTGGTGGTATGTTTTTGTGTTGGGGTTGGGTGGTATGTGTTTTGTGTGTGTGTTGGGTGGTATGTGTGGGTGTGTGTGTTGGGTGGTATGTGTGTGTGTGTGTGTTGGGTGGGATGTGTGGGTGTGTGTGTTGGGTGTATGTGTGTGTGTGGTGTTTTTGGGGGGGTATGTGTGGGTGTGTGTTAGGGTGTGTAATGGCTAGACATTTTAATATGCATTCAGTCCCCATATTTGCGCTTGGCGCCAGGCTGTTGTCCCCGCTGGCGGATGCCAGTTAATGTTTTTTTTTGGTGGCGGGAAAGGATTCCAGTCTGTGGGAGGGTTTTTTGGCTCATAGTTTTTCCTCCCCACGAGTAGCAGGTTCGCTAGCAGAGACACCCGGAGTAAATTGCATGTGGTGGCTGATAGGAATTCGGCATGCATAATAAGAAAACAGGGTATAGAAAATATGTTTAGATGAGCCGAAATGGGAACGCGCCACCAGCCGCCATCTTGGGGGATCCAGGTCGGCCTGGTCGCTCACTCTGTTACAGTTCACGGGCCACGACTACAAAAACCCCCAGCCGAGGACGTCTTCTGGACCTCTCGCCACCTCCTTCCAGTTCCCCGCGTGTCTGGTGCTTGATTCCTGCTAACAGACGCAGGGCAAGTCATACCGCGAGGAGAAGGAGGGGTTGGTAGAGGCAGACGCAAGCGGGAGCAAGGAGCGAGTCGTTAGACAGGAAGTCGACCACGTGTGTGCGCGACGAGGACCACAGGCTCGAGGTACGGTTCTTATAATCATAATCCATAACCCCTTATATCTATTCCCCGCCAGATAACCAGAACGGTAGGCTATCATAGGCGTATGTAGGGAGATATTTAGGGCGTGATTGAGTGGATGAATCTTTGTGGGGGGTGCTAATTTTTTTTTATGTGTAGATCTTGTAAATAAACTAGATAGGTGTTTACCAAGTGTTATTGTTTACCCTGTATGTAGTCCTGGACTGATAGCTTCATAGTGAGTCAAACAAAAGAACCCGAAGGTGATTTAATTATTGAGAGGTAAATGAAGTCTAAGTACTTAAACCCCCAGTAAAAATCAAAACTTTCAAGGTGGTATGTGTGGGTGTTTTGTGTTTGGGGGTATGTGGTTGTGTTTTGTGTTGGGTGGTATGTTTGGGTGTGGTGTGGTTGGGTGGTATGTGTGTGTGGTTGGTTGGGTGTATGTGTGGGTGTGTGGTGTTGGGTGGTATGGTGTGTGGGGTTGGGTGGTATGTGTGGTGTGTGTGTTGGGTGGTATGTGTGGGTGTGTGTGTTGGGTGGATGTGTGTGTGTGTGTGTTGGGTGGTATTGTGTGTGTGGGGGTGGTTGGTGGTATGGTGGGTGTGTGGTGTGGGTGGATGTGTGTGTGGGTGTCATTACAATACCAAACAATCTACAAATTATGTTTATTTTAGTAAATGCATCTTTTTTGTATTATTTCTTACCCTTAAACCGGACTTTTCCATTAACCGGCTACCCCGGAGCCCGGATATATCCGGATAAAAAGGTATTTCCTGTATACTATTATTTTTTTATTGGGGGGCAAGTAGAGTAGTAGTGTACAGTATACTAAGACAAATTTTTTTTTGAAAAAGTGTGTAGTAAGGTCTGCAGCGAACGTGAAATTCTCCTCCATTATAACCCAAGCACCTATTTTAGGCCAAGAAAAAATAGTCGGTGTCTCTGAAAACGACCGCGAAACTCTCGTCCATTATAACCACACACAAACCTCGATTTCCCGGACTAATAGGGGGGGAGCACTGGTCCGGGAACCGCAAAAGACCGGGAATCGCAAGGTAAAAAAAAAAAAAAAAAAAAAAAAAAAAAAAATCTCTCTCTCTCTCTCTCTACGAGATCTACGAGGCATCTACGAATTCTTGTTTGTTGAGGCTGAAGCCTTTTGCTCTGATAGGCAAGCATGTTAGCCAGTTGGACGCTCCCGTTTCCTGTGCAGTGTGAATTTTCCTCACGGTATCATCCAGCATGACACTTTTTAGGCGTTCCAAGCTTTTCACTTGTGCACTTTGTCTGTTTCTAGAAATGGTTTTCTTTAGCTCCAAGATCGCATTCTGGTCTGTTTCGCCCTTTGCGACTTGAGCTATGATTTTTTCGGTGAGGGACCTGGTGAGGTTGATGGAGTTTCGGTTTTTTTCATCGGCCAGTTTCTCAGGGGACGTGATCCCCATCCCACCCAGTCTTGGTGGAAGTGTCAGCAGCTCCCTCACGTTATCCCCTATTTTGATATTAGATTTCAGCAGTGCTGGTAGGAGGGTTTTTCTGATGGATTCTTCCAACGGTCTGAGGAGAAGGCTGATGCCTGGGATGGTGCGCTTGATGAAGCTCCATCGATGTTGTAGGCCATGCGTGAATGCTGAGTAAGCTGCGTGTGGTTCTGTCTTGGCCATGCCGGACAAGACGCCCACCTCTTTCACCCACTCTGACACTTTCTCCCCAACATATTTCGCCTTGAACTGCTCTGTTCCAATCACTGCACCCAAGTGCCGCTGCCCGTCTACTACTACTACTACTACTACTACTACTACATAATCAGCTACTACATCTACTACTAGTAATAATAATGATGATAATACTGATAATGATAATACAATGAACAGTTACTAGAATCAATACCTACAATGTGTATGGCTAGAAAGAGAAGCCAAAGCCTTGACCGTACACAAATGTTCGAACGGCAGTCAGCTCAGAAAGCCTCGTGAGACGCGAAAAATACTTTACTTCATCACCTCACTGTAAGGTATCCAGAGTACCTAGAAAGTTACTTATACTTGCATAACGTAGTAGAAAGATGAAGGTAAACGACTATTCTTTTTGCTTCCGTATAGCTTTAGTAGTTATTTTACAAATTGTCGCTGAAAAGAGACAATTTAAAGCAAATTAGCCCGGCCGGTGAGCACGGGGAAGTAAAAAGTCGCCCACCGTGTAGGGGTTAAAGATGCCACACAGCAGCTTCATCGTGGTTCGCGACGTCGCTTCCCGACCATATTCTGCAATACACGGCCACCCAGACAAGCGATCGGAGTAGATTAGGTAATCCTTACCGGCGTAGGTGAAGAGGTCTGCCGAGACCTCCTCGAAGGGCTGTGATGGAAGAGGGTCCAAGAGTAGTGGCTCCTTCGGCTGTGATGGCAGCATCTCCTGACACGCGTCACAGCCCCTGACCGTGCTGATGATGTCGCAGTTAATGCCGGGCCACCACACAGTCTGACGGGCCGGACACTTCGTCGCCTTGATGCCTCTGTGGGAGTCATGTGGTCGGGAAAGGACATGGCTCCTGAGCGAAGTAGGGATGACCAACCGCGAGCCATATAGCACCAGGCCATCTTCAGTGGACAGGTTGTCGCGGAGCTTCCAGTAGTCTTGCAGGGCAGCCGGTAAATCTGGCCGTTTCGCTGGAAAACCTGAGGAGACGTTATTAATTAGAAGCTGGTATGTGTCATCCGTCCTTGCAGCTTCGCGTACACACAACCCTCGTTTTCCCGGACTAATAGGGGGGAGCACTGGTCCGGGAACCGCAAACGTCCGGGAATCGCAACAGTCCGAGGCCATTACCCACCCCCGGACGATTATCCTACTCTAGTATTTACTGTCAGGCAACCGCCAATATCACTACCCCGCCGCAGACTTTTACGTCACTTTGTTGTTGTTTTTAGGGCTACGAGGATCCCTTGGGGAACACTATGAGCCCTGGTGATGTCCTATGATGCTTTCACAGGCGCTGTAGCTGACCTGTCTTCCTCAGGAAGGCACAGGTGAGGCGGATGACAGCGTGTTGCCGGGAGGGGTGGACGCTAGCCGCAGGGTGGGCAGGTCACAGGTGGCGATGTTCAGGGTGAGGAGTTGAGAATGTGGCACTACAAGGTGGGAGTGGAAGCGCGGACACTGCAGCAGAAAGTGTTCAATAGTCTCGGACGTTCCTGCACCAGGGGCAGTGTGGGTCAGGGGACTGACGGAGGTGGTCAGGCGGTGCAGGTGAACCGTGAGTGTCGTGCCCAAATGTAAACAATACGACTGCTGTGCATGCTGCCACATGGCGGGAGGCAGCCCGCCGCAGGGTGGGACAGTCGCAGTGAGGGTTGAGCTGCAATACAGATTGAGTTCATTAAACTTAACTCACGTCAAAAAATGGACCGCAGAGATAAGGAGCGATCTGATTAGACAGTTTTTAAGTGGATACACGGTATTTAATAAAAGGAGAGGAGGACAGTTCTTACGGCTATTAACCAGGGTAGAACAAGAAGTCACGATTCAAGCTGGAAAAGCGTAATTTTAATACAAAAGATAAATAGGGAAAAACTTATGTTTTGCACCAAATAGGGTGGGGCAGTGAAGTGAATGTCTCCAAGTAGACAGGATCAGGTTAGTGCGGATCATTAGAAGCTTTAAAGAGGGGCTCTGATATGTCATGGAGGGGATGAAAGTGGTGATGTAGGATAGTGTTTAGTAACGGAACTACACACGTGTAGGTCTCATCACCGGCCTCTTGTATCTTCACTTATCTCTTCTTCTGTTATTTCTTAATCCTAAGCAATTATATTATTCCGGACATGTTGAAATCATTTTCGCGTATTTAAAATGTATTTTACAATGTATTTAAATACAATTGATGTACAATCTGAGACTGTCTTCTGAGACAGTAAACACACACCCCTCGCACCACACAGTGGTCTGTTAAGAAAGTCTGAATGTTTAAGTGTGGGCAAAAATTTACTAACAAAGAGTGACCTCAACCATTCACACACAGTGGTTGTTAAGAATTATGAATGTTTAGAGTGTGGGAAAGATTTATCTAGAAATGAGTGCGACCTCACATACAACACCCTGACACACATGGGTGTTAAGACTTTATGATGTTTAGATAGTGTGTGGCTCAAACCGATATTTCGCTACCAATGGGTCATCCTCACCATATCACACCACCTGACACACAGTGGTGTTTAAGAATTATGAAATGTTTAGAGTGTGGGAAAAGATTTGCTACATAATGGGTCCCTCACCCTACCACCCTGACACACAAAAAAAAAGAAAAAAGAGGGTGTTTAAGATAATTATGATTTAGAGTGTGGGAAAAGATTTGCTACAATTGGGTACACCTCACCATACACACACTGAACACACTAGTGTTTGTTATACTGATTACTGATGTTTCAAGTGTGGAAAAGGATTTGCTACAATGGGTCACCTTCACACATACACATCACTAACACCCTGGCCGGACACTCACAATTTCGTGTTACTAGAATTAATGAATGTTTAGAGTTGGGAAAAGATTTGCTACATGGGTCTCCATCCCACACCAGTAACCACCTCTGCCCACACAGGGGTTGTTATAGATTAGTTGATGTCTTTAGAGTGTGGACTATTTTTTTTTCTTGGCCTATAGCCAATCATGATGCGGGTTGTATGGAGATAGTTTGCTTAAATTGTCGTGAGCATAGAAATAAAAATAAACTCAACAAAAAACTAATAAAAAATGACATAAAACAACCTATAACCTTACTCTTTACATATATTTATTAATGAAAGACATAAACCTATGAACACGATTTTAAGTGAACCCAACCCTACCTAATAGGTTTTAATGAACATACCTAATCCATTATAGGTGTTTATACAATGAAACATAATCTTAACCACAAGTGTTAACCACAAACCACAAAGACCCTGTTTGTTTACAGTCAACCTGACGGTGATTCAGGCGAACGTATGCTGTGTGTGTGACTGCTTGCCAGACTTTATCTCCAGTCCCAAAATTGTTTAGTTTTTGTAGATAAAGCTCGCTGTGAACAAATAAGTCCTTAGACCCGGAAAAATGTGGCTAGTGTGACTCTCGTGCTTTACTAACATAAAAGGAGGTTAAGCTTCCTAGAGCCCCTTCGATACATGCCCACCCCTGCCTCTTCTCGTAGCTTCCTTATATTTTCCCTTATGTTTTTATGTTATATCCAGACCACGCTCAAACAAACAGGAAATCTTGTATTATACTTCGTTATCCCACAGCTCGATTCTGACCGACAGAAATACGTCTCTAATAATATTCCGATTCTCGGCCGTGATAACATTCACAGTAAAATTCTCTTAGAAGGATAACTCATTCTTTGTTATGTATAAAAAAGAAAAACGATACAAATTAATACCTCTGTTCCTGTATGTATTGATTTGAAAGTCTAGCCTGCACTTTTTGTCCAATTTTGATTAAGTAATTGAAGTCTACAAACGGAAATAAGTACCCAAAAACTAACACCGAGCATTCTCGTAATACTTGTGTAAACAACAACGAAACATGCTGCAACATCCCCAGACGGGCACAGACAGATAAACCGACACCCGACCGATAAGATTTATTTATTAAGGAATGGCTGCCTGCACACTCCGTGGGCTCTCCTAACTACCAACACGTACGCGAACATCATACATAGTCCTTACTTTAGAAGATTATACGACAATGTGCATACGATGATGATTTGCGTTGATAAGTAAGCCCTAATATGGGCTGGCTACGGTAAGGTAATATTCTGCTGCTCGACTCAAGCAGCACCAGCGAATAAATTAATAAACAAACATTATACCCAACTAACATTAATTCTGTTATTATTTCTGTAGTGGGGACTTACACAAAATTCGTTTCAAAAAAAAAAAAAAAAAAAAAGAGAGAACACCGACTATTTTTTACTCTTGGCTAACATAACGTGCTTGTTTCTACCTAATCAACAAGACTATTTTTCACGTTTCGCACAAAACAAAAAAAAAAAAAGATGAAAAAATAAATAACTTACCTAACCTTAAAGGTTTTTATGACCCTACCATAGATACACTTGTGTGTGTTTAAATTCAAAACCTAACCTAACCTGTAACACACAAGTATACCTTTTTTTTTCTTTTTTCTTTTTCTTTCGTAGGGTTTGCGCAAAATCAATTATCTCCCATTAGACAACAAGCACCAGAGATACAATAAACATATCGAGGAGAGTTTCACGGTCTATTTCAGAGACAAGGGGAGTAAAAAAAACCAAACCGCTGAAACCAAAGAGGTTAAAAACACAAAAATAAAAAGAACACAAAAACGGAAAAAACCAAAGATAAAAAAAAACACAAAACCAAAAAAGGAACAAAAGGACAGGAAAAGAGAAAAAAAAAAAAAAAAAAAAAGAGATTACCGTGCAACGTTGCATCAGGGTGTCGTTTGTGTGTTCCGTGTTGTGGTATGCAGTTTTGCGCACCGATCAGTGTGAGCTTATTCTTTGTTTCTCTGTTTTTTGGTGTTGTCGGAACAGGCTGCTTGGTGGTGTCGCTCTCTTTCGCAGTCTCGGAAGTAAAGTGAGTATCGGTATTTGAGCTTAGCTCGTCGAGGGTAGAAGAGTTCGTGCTCGATTGATTCGGGATGTCGGTCTATTCCTATCATTCTTCGTGTTGGTGGCGACCTGTGCTCTACTACGGGATCGGCTCTTGAGACGCTCTATTTTTTCTGGTTCTGTTACGAGGACGACAATCTCAAAAAACAGAGAGCGCGCCCTAGTTAGTCGACGAAAAAAAAAAAAAAAAAAAAGATGTCGACAATCGAGTAGCTGGTTATCTCAGGCCTCCATGCTATCGCCGATTCCGAGTCGCTCTGCCTTGAAATCTCACAAACACCCTCTGTTATTTCAAATTTCACCTCTTTATTCCAACTTCTCCTTCCTCTTTTCCTCCTCTCTCTCCTCTCCCTCCTCCCTCCTCCTCCTTCTCTCTCTCTCCTCCTCCCTCCTCCCTCCTCCTCTCCTCCTCACTCCTCTCCCTCCTCCGCCTCCCCTCCTCCACTTCTTCTGCGTCTCCTCCTACCTTCCTCATGCTCTGCCACATCTCAGCTTTATGCCTGTTAGAAAGAAATACATTTTCGTGTGTGAAGAGAGGAGGTTGAGTTGCTATCAGGTGAGTGTTGGATGTGTGTGGGGGAGGGTGGGCAAAAGACTGCTAAGAGAAATGAGAGAAGACCAAAGAAGAGCCGTAGGGGTCTTATGGCGCGCCTCATATCCTCTCATAAGAAGAGAAGAGGGTCCTGAAGAAGGAGGAGGAAAAGTATTTGCGGGTGCAGGAGATGCTGCCGTCGCGGGAGGGGAGGGGGGGGGGGGGGGGGGGGCTGGAGGTCAAAGCAGAATAAGGGGAAGGTGGAGGCGACAGGAGGTCTCTCGCCTGATACTCCTGTATCCTCTACCTCTTCATCTTCCAGAATCGATTGAGGAGGGGTCCATCCTTGCGCTGCTATTTATGGCGTCCTACAATAATTCCGTCCTACTCTCTTCTGGCCTCTCATCCATCTCCGCATCCTCGTGTGCTCCCTCTCCCTTCCTCCTTCACATTATCCTATCCTCTCCTCTGCTCAGCCTCGCTTCCCTATTTTGCCTTAGCTCTGGCGAGGCCGTACCGCGGTGTATGTCAAGACGTTACATATCTATAGTTGAGGGGGATCCTTCCCTTAAAAATACTCAACGCACATGTTGTCGATTCGGCGGGAATAGTTGTGCACTTTGCCATAGGCTGTGGCTAGAGTTTTGTTGTAGTCGAGGGGGGTACTTCGGACCATAACTTAGGGGTACGTCTAGGATTCTGGGCTGCGCAGGACCGGGTCTATGATCTTCTCTCCTGTTGGTGATAGGGCGTCTGGGGCTGCACCATAGATGATAGTCTTTCCTGGCGGCTTTCTCTCTCAGGCCTAGGGGGGTTCTGTGTGGTTTGTTAGATCTGCTTGCGGCGTGTGCGGATCTTCTTGTTCTGTCTCCGTCGCCTCCCCTCTTCCTTCCTCCTCTCTTCTCCCCATCCCTTCTCTTTCCTGCTCTCCTCCTCCTTTCCTGTCCTCCTCCTCTCTCCCTCTTCTTCCGTCCTTCTTTCTTCTCCTTCTTCTTCTCTCTTCCTCCCTCTTTTTTGTTTTTCCTTTTTTTCTTTTTCCTTCTTGTTTCTCCTTTTTTTTTTTTTTTTTTTTTTCCTCTACTTCTCTTTTCCTTTCTTTCCCCTCTTCCCCCTCCTCTTCTCTCCCTCCTGCCTCTCCTCCCCCTCCTTTCCATCTTCCCCTCGGCTCCTCCGCTTCCTCTCCTCTCCTTTTCCTCTACGCCCTCCCTCCCTCCTCTCGTCTTTTCTCTCTCTTTTCCCTTCCCTCTCTCTCTCTTCCTCTACTCCCTCCCCTCCCTCTCCTCCAACCTCTCTTTTCCGTTTTCTGTGTCGCCCTCTTGTCTCTCCTTCTTCTCCTTCCCCCTCTCACTTATTCATCCTCCCTCCTTTCTCTCTTCCTCATATTCTTTTTCTCTCCTCGCTAATTTCTTCGTTTCTCTCCCTCTGCTTCGCCTCCTTCCTCCCCTTCCCTCAAATCTCTCTCGCCTTTTTCCTCTTTTCACGTTGTTTTGCTCGTTCTTTTCCAAGTCTGTCGTACCCTCTGCCTGTTTTTGCTCGTCCCTTCCCTCACGGCGGGGGCGACTCACTTCCCTCTGTCCTCCTTTCTCCCCAGTGCTCGGTCTTTCGCGCGCTCCCTCTTCGCTCTTTTCCCCTCTCCTCCTCTCCCGCCATCCTTTTCCCCCCCTCCCCCCTTCCTTTTCCCCTCTGTCCGCAACTGTCCCTCTTTCCGTCCTCTTCTCCTCCTCGCGCTCGGATCGTCCCGTTCCTGGTCCCGTGGTTTCTCTCTTCCCTCTCTTCTCTGGTCCGCCCCTCTCGCTCTCTCTCCCCCTCTCTCTCTCCCTCTTCTTTGTTTTCCTCTCTCTCTCTCTCTCCTCTTTTCTCTCCGCCTCTCTCTTCTCTCTTCTCTCTCTCCGGGTTCATCTTTCCTCTCTCTCCTCTCTCTCTCTCCCTCTCTCTCTCTGTCTCTCCTCCTCCTCTCCGCATCGTTCTCCTCTCGTCTCTCTCCGTCCTCACCCTCCTCTCTCTCTTTCCTTCGTCTCCCCCTGTTCTCTCTCTCCCCCTCCTCTCTCTCCTCTCTCATCGTTCTCTTCTCCCTCCTCCTCCTCTCTCTCCTCTCCCTCATCCTCTCTATTCTCTGGGGTCTCCTCCCTCTCTTTTCTCTCTCTCCCCCCTCTCTCACTACCTACTCATTCTCCTCCCCCCTCGTCGTCGTCTCTCGCCTTTCTCCTCCCTCTCCGCTCTCTCGCTCCCTCGCCGTCTTTCTCTCATCCCTTTCTCCTTATCTCGGTCTCTCTCTTCCGCTTCTCTCGTCCCCTCGTTCGCTTCTCTCCACTCTCTCTCCCTCCTCTCTCCTTCGCTCTCCCCCTCTGTCCTCTCCGTCCTCTCTCGTCTCCCTTCTCCTTCTCTCTCTTTCGTATTCTTCTTTCCCTCCTCCCCTCTCATCTCTTCTTCTCTCTCTCTCCTCTCCTCTCCTCTCTCTCTCTCCGTCTCTTCTCTTTCTCTCCTCGTTCATCACCCTTCCCTCTCCTCTCTTCTCTCTCTCCGTCTCTCCCCCCTCTCTCTCTCTCCCTCTCCTCCGCTCTCCCCTCTCCCCCCCCCATCTTTCTTCCTCATGCTCTACTTCCATTCTCTCTCTTCGTCTCCCCCTACTCGCTCTCCTCTCTGTGTGTTCTCTCTTCTCGCATCTCCTTCCCGTGCTCCTCCCCATTCCTCTCGTCTTCTCTCTCCCCTCTCTCTTCCCTCCTTCCTCCTCGTCTCTCTCTCTCGTTCTTCCCCCCTCCCTCTTTCTCTCCTCTCCTCGATTCCCCCTTTCTCCTCGCTCTCTCTCTCCCTCTCTCCTCTCCTCCTCTCTCTTCTTTTCTCCTCTTATTTTGTCCTTTTTCTCTCTCTCTCCGATCCTCTCCTCTTCTCTTTTCTTTCCCGCTTTTCTCATCAAAATCTCTCGTTCCTCGTCTCCATCTTCCTCTCTCTCTCACTCCTCTCTCCTTCCTCTCTCTCTCCTCTCTCCGCTCTCCTCTCTCTTCTCTCCTTCTTCCTTCCCTCCTCATATGTCCCCCATCCGCTGCCACGCCCTCTCTTTCCACCTTTCTCCTCTCTCCTCGGTCTCTCTCTCTCTCTTTCTTCTTCGTCGGTTGGCCTCCTCTTTCTTCCCTCTTCCCTCACTCTTCCCCCCCCCGCCCAGCCCCCTCACCGCCCCCCCCACCGAAACATACCAGTGCCACCCCCCCCCCCACCACCCCCCCCCCCGCACCCCCCACCCACCCCCCCCCCGCCCCCCCCCCCACCCCACCCCCCCCCACACATGTCCCCTTTCTCCTTCCTCCCTTCGTTTTGCCGGCATGCGAGCGTGCGCGCAGCGCGCGAGCGGCCTCGCGCGCGCTCCGCGCGCCTCGGCGCGCGCGCGAGGGCGTCGAGCTCGCTGAGGCTCTCGCGAGCCGCGAGCGTGGCGCGTCCGTTTCGCGGGCTTCCTTTCCCGCCCCACTCATGGGGCCCCCTTTCCTGTTTGTGTGTGTGTTGTGTGTGTGTGTGTGTGTGTGTGTGTGTGTGTGTTTGTGTGTGTTTGTGTGTTTTGTTGTGTGTGTGTGTTGTGTGTGGTGGCTGTGTGTGTGTTTGTGTGTGTGTGGTGTGTGCCTGTGTCTGTTGTGTTGTGAGTTGTGGTGTTTGTTGTGTTTGTGTGTGTGTGTGTGTGTGTGTTGTGTGTGTGGTGCATGTGTGTGTGTGTGTGTGTGCCTGTGTCTGTGTGTGTGTGTGCGTGTGTTGTGTGTGTTTCTTGTGTGTGTGTGGTGTGTGTTGTTGTGGTGTGTGATGTCATGTATGTGTCAATGCTTAATCTTTTTCTTTCTCTCTCTCTCTCTCACGTCTCTCTCCTCTCTCTCTCTCTCGTTCTCTCAACCTTCTCTCTCTCTCTCCCTTCCTCTCTCTCTCTCTCGCCCTCTTTTTTTCCCTTCCCGACAAAGGGCAGGTTGAGTACCGCCCACGTCAACACAAAACACACTTCCCTCCTCCTCCTCCTTCCTCCTCCTCCTTCTCCTCCTCCTCCTCCTCCTACCTACTACATCCTCCTCTCCGCCTCTTCTTCTTCCCGTCTTTCCTCTTTCCCTCCGTCCTAAAGTTTGTCCATTGGCTATGGGGTCCAATACCCTATCACTTCTCTCTCTCTCCTCTCCTCTCTCTCTCTCTCTTCACGCAAATAACTTCTCTCCTCTCCTCCATTCCTCGCTCTCTCCATCCGTCCACTAAGTCCGGCTTTTTGCGCTTTCTCCAGTCGCCTTCGTCATTCTCTCTCTCTCCTGCCTCCTCCTCTCCCTGGTCCTCCGGTCCTCCGCTCTCTCCTCTCCTCCTCCTCTCTACTCTCCTCATCGTTCTCCTCTCTCTCTTCTCGAGTCTCGCTCCCCTACTCTCTTCCATCGTCTCTTTTCCATCATCTCTTTCTGTCATTTTTTTTTTTATTATTTTATTATTATTATTTATTATTATTATTATTATTTTATTATTTTATTTATTATTATTATTATTATTTTATTTTTATTATTATTATTATTATTAAATTATGATTATATTTATTATTAGTAGTATGTATTATTATTATTATTATTTATTTATTATTATTATATTAGTATTATTATTAGTTATTATTCTTATTATTATTAAGTATTATTCTTACTTATTATTTATTTTTATTATTATTATTATTATTATTATTATTATTATTAAATTATATTTTTATTTATTATTATTTATTATTATTATTATTTTATTATTTATTTTATTTTATTATTATTAGTTTAATTTATGATTATATTTATTATTATTTTAATTAATTTATTATTTATTTTAATTAGTTTATTATTATATTATTATTATTATTATTTTTTATTATTCTTATTATTATTTTATTATTGTGAGTATAATTATTATTATTATTATATTATTTATTATTATTATTATTTTTATTAATTATTTTATTTTTATTTTTTTTTATTGATTTTTTTTATCAATATTAGCGTTTTGGTTTATTTACTGTTTTTTCCTTTATTATTTTTATTTTATTTTTATTATTTTTTTTTTGTAATGTGTGTGTCGTGTGTGTGTGTGGTGTGTGTGTGTGGTGTGTGTTTAGTGTAGTGTGTGTGTGTGTGTGTGTGTGGTGTGTGTGTGTGTGTGACCCTGTCCGTTCCGTTAATCCAAGCAGGGCTACTCTTTCTCCTCTCTCTCCATCTCGGTCATTCTCTTCTTCCTTACATGTTCAGGGTCCCGCTTAGGTCTCGGCTCTCTCGCTCCGATCTCCCACTGATTGCACCTCTCAGTTCTCTCGTCATCTCTCTTCCTCCTCTCCCTCTCCGCTCTCTACCCTCATCCATTCTCTCTCTCTCTCCCTCTCCTCTCACTCTCTCTCTCTCATCATCTCGTTTTCTTTCCTTTCCCACGCTCACTTTTTTCCTCAAACTATCATTTTTAAACTACTACTACTACTACTACTACGTACTAATACTACTACTACTACTACTACTACTAATAACTACTACTCACTACTACGACTACTATAACTACACTAACCGACTACTACTACTACTAACTTACTACTACTACTAGTCTACTACTACTAATACTCTACCTACTCTACTACTACGACGTACTCACTACTACTCTCACTGTAACTACTACTACTTACACCTACTACTACTTCACTACTAATACTTCTACTAACTACTACTCTACTACTACTACTTACTACCCTACTACTACTACCACTACTACTACTACTACTACTTTCTACTATACTACTAGACTACTACTACTGCTACTACTACTACTACCATACTACTACTACTACCTACTCCTTCCTAGACTACTACTACTAATACTACTCCACTGACTATACCACTACTACTACTAATACTCCTACTTCTAACTACTACTACTACTATACTACTACTTACACTACACTTAACTAACCTACTACTACTACTCCTACTATACCGACTAACCACTAACTACTACTGACTACTTACTACTCACCACTACTACTACTTCTACTACTCACATACTACTGACTACTACTACTACTACTACTTAGCAACTTACTCTAGCTAACTACTCTACTACTTCCTACTACTACTACTACTACTAACTTACTACTTCCTACTACTACTACTGACTACTAAACGTACTTACTACTACACTTCTACTACTACATACTACTACTACTACTATACTACTACTACTCTAACGACTACTATACTATAACTACTAACTACTACTAACTACGACTTCTACTACTACTACTACTACTACTACTACTATACTACTACTCTACTACTACTACTACTTAACTACGACTATACTACGGACTTCTAACTACTACTGACTACTGACACTACTACTACTACTTACTATGCTACTAATAATTCTACTATACTACTACCACTTACTACTCGACTACTTTTCTACCTACGACTGACTACTACCACTACTTACTACTACTAACTACTACTAAACTATACTTACTACGACTTTAACTACTACTACTACTACTACTCCTACTTACCCCTAAACTACTCACTACTACTACTACTACTACTATACTACTAACCACTACTATACTACTAAACTACTAATACTACTACTATACTACTACTGACTACTACTACTAATGCTACTACTACTACTACTACTACTACTAACTAGCTGCTACGTGCTCTACTTACGTACTGCTACTACTAACTACTACTATACAAACTACTACTAATACCTTACTACTACTACTACGACTACTAACTCTACTACTACCACTACTACTTACTACTACTGACTACTTACTACTTACTTACTTACTACATACGTACTACTTACTACTACTGACTACCACTACCCTACTACTACTTAACACACTACTAACTTACCACTATTACCACGACTAGCGTACTTACTACCAACTAACCCATCTACTCAGTGTACTACTGTTGAACTTACCTTCTACTACTACTTACTACTACTACTACTACTTACCACTACTACTACTTACTACTACTAAGACTTTACTTACTACTGACTACTACTACTACACTACTACTCTACTACCACCTACGGACTTACTAACCACAACAACCTACTTGCCACTATACTACTACTTACTACTACTGACTACTACTACTTACTTACTACTCTCACCACTACTACTACTTTACACTCCATACCAACTACACTAATACTACTATACTCCTGACTACCTTACTTACTACTACTAACTACTAACTAACTAAACACTACTACTACTACTACTACTACTACTACTGCTCCTACTACTACTACTATACTACTACTACTTACCACCCATTACTTACTGACTCCTACACTACTGACTAACTACTGACTACACTACTCTATACTACTACTACCACTACTCTACTACTAATACTACTACTACTACTACTACTACTACTCCATTACTACTACTACTACTACTACTACTACTAACGACTACTACATACTTTCCACTTAGGTCTACTACTCCTACTACTAAGCTACTTACTACTACTACTAGCTACTACTACTACTATACCAACCACTACTAATACTTCACCTACTACTACTATTTACTAACTACTTATAGACTACTACTACTAATAACTATAAACCCATGATAGCTATTATATGATTAAAAAACTTTACGTCTTCGCCTTTGGTGAGAAATAAAAATTTTATTATTCATTATGTATTAATGATTTATATATTTTATTATTTTTTTATTCATTATTTTATTGCTCAGGAAATATGGGAAGATGTAGAGAGAGAGACGAGAGAGATGTGTTCGCGGGAGAGAGCACAGAGAGAGGAGAGAGAGAGACGAGAGAAGAGAGGAGCTCATCGAGAGACATCAAGAGGGGGCGGAGTGCATCAAGTTTCATTGTCTTATAATATACTCTCTTCTCGTCTCCTCTCTCTTCTATCTCTCTCTCTTCTCGGTCATTTATTATTCTTTTTTTTGAGATATTCTTCGGGACTCATGATTCCTCCTCCTCCTTCCTCCTCCTCCTACCTCCTCCAACTCCTCCTCCGCCTCCCCCCTCCTCCTCCTCCTCCTCCTCCTCCCTTCTCCTCCTCGCTCCTCCTCCGCTTTCTCCTTGTTTTTCGCTCCTCCTCCTTTCTCCCTTCTCCTCGCCATCCTCCTCCTCCTCCATGGGATTCCTCATCCTTCGCCCTCCACTTCCTCTCCTCCTACCTCCTCGTCTCCTCCGCCTCCTGCCTCCTCCTCCTCTTTCCTCCTTGTTTCCTCCTCCTCCTCCTCCTCCTTCCTCACTCCTTCTCCTCCTCCTACCTTCTCCGTCCTCCTCCTCCTCTCCTCCTCCTCCCTCTCCCTCCTCCTCTCCTCCTCCTCCTCGTTCACTCCTTGTATTCCTCCTCCTCCTCCTCCTCCTCTCATCCTCCATCCTCCTCCTCGTTTATCCTTGTTTTCCTTCCTTTCCTTCCTCCTCCTCCTCCTCCTCCTCCTCCTCCTCCTCCTCCCTCCTCCTCCATCCTCCTCTTTTTTTTTTCCCTAATACTACCACAAAACATCGCAAATAAGGAAGCTTACAAGAGGCCGCGATACCTACACATATATAGTTCCTCAAAATATATACTATAAACATACTAAAACTATCTAATATCACTAATATATTCTACTACTATATAATATTCTATAACATAACGGGTGTGATGACGTCTTTAGGGTGACTTGCAGGGCCGTGTGGGGAGTGGTAGGAGAGAAGAAGAAGGAGAGAGAAGAGAGAGAGCGAGAAGAGATAGAGATGTTTAACGTGTCCACCAGCCCGACTATGTATCATCCAATTGTAACTTTGGTCAATCTTCCCCTCTCCCCTCTCTCTCTCTCTCTCTCTTCTCATCTCTCTCTCATCTTTCCTCAGTCTCTCTCTCTCATACTCCTCCGATCTCAACGCATGTATCTATCTTTCTCTCTCATCACACCCACACACACACACACACAAGACCAACCACACACACACACTAGGTCACATTGCATACCTGATTGACCTTTAGGCGAGAGAGGAGAGCGAGAACGAGAGAGGAGAGAGAGCAGAGACGGAGGAGAGAGAGAGATAGAGAGGAGAGAGAGAGAGATAGAGAAGAGAGAGAGAGAGAGCGAGGAGAGAGCACGAGAGAAAATGACGGAAAAATGTATATATATGTTAGTATTGTTTTAACAACGTGTTTCTGTGTGTGTGGTGTGTGTGTGGCGTTGTGTGGTGTGTGTGATGTTGTGTGTGTGTGTGTGTGTGTTGCTCGTTGTGCGTGTGTGAGTTGTATTTCCTTCACCCACTGGTCTTGTCCACGCGTGCCAGACCAGCGAATCGTACTATTTCACCCTCCCGGTCCGAGCTTGGAAAATTCATATTAGCGATCTTGTGTGGGCAGATACAAATATAATCGATGGAATAATAATTAATAATAATAATACTAATAAATAATAATCATAATTACTAATAACTACAATCATATAATCAAGCCCCGAGTGCATGCAGACACACACAACATAGTAGTTTTATAACTGATGAGAGGTCCCCATGTTCACTGCTGGGACCCCTCACACATGTCCCACCCCACATCCCCTTGCTCAAGTTGGGACATAATCGCCCGAATGGTGCGCTGACGAGCTGTAAGCCCACCAGCGATCTATGCTGTTCAGCGGCGTGTGTGCATAGTGTGTGTTGTGTGTGTGTGTGTGTGTGTAGTTGTATGTGTGTGTGTGTGTGTAGTTTGGTGTGTGTGTGTGTGTGAGACTGTGTGTGTGTGTGTGTGGGTGGTGGGAGTGTGTTGTGTGTAGGGGGCGGGTCAAGGTTGGGGGAGGGGTAAGGGAGGCTTAGGGTATAGTTAGGTAGTAGTTAGTCGTAGTAGTGTAGTATTAGTAGTAGTAGTATGTAGTATAGTAGTCGTAGTATAGCATTAGTAAGTAATTGTAGTCAGTAGTCGTAAGACGGAGGAGGAAGAAGGAGGAGCGAGGAGGAGTCGATAGGAGTCAGCCAGTAGTAGTAGTAGTAGTAGTAGTAGTAATAGTTTCGTAGTAGTACGTCCTAGTAAGTAGAGTAGTAGTAAGCTGTAGCAGTAGTAGTAGTAATATAGTCTATTAGTAGTATCAGTATAGTAGTTGTCTTAGTAGTCGTCGAGGAGGAGGACCGGAGGCGGCGGCGGAGGAGTCTAGTAGTAGCGAGTAGTAGTAATAGTAGATAGTAGTAGTCTAGTATAGTAGCAGTCAGTATAGTAGTAGTAAGTAGTAGTAGTAAATCGTAGTAGTGCAAGCAGTAGTAGTAGGCCAGTACGTAGTAGTAGTAGTAGAGTAGCAGTAGTAGTAGTATGAGTAATGTAGTAGACGCAGTAGTAGTAGTTTGTATCGTAGTAGTAGGAAGGAGGAGCAAAGCCTGGATGCCAGGAGGAGGCGAGTAGTATAGCAGTAGTAGTAGTAGTAGTAGTAGTAGTAGTGTAGTCGTAGCAGTAGTAGTATAGATAGTAGTGAGTAGTAGTATAGTAGTAGCAGTAGTAGTAGTAGTAGTAGTAAGTAGTAGGTAGTAGTATTAGTAGTAAATAGTCAGTAGTGTCGTAGTACGTAGTCGTAGTAGTAGTAGTAGTCCGTAGTATAGGATACCGTCAGTAGTATTAGTAGTAGTGTAAGTAGTAGTAAGTATAAAGTATAGTAGTAGTAGTAGTAGTAGTAGTAAT
>JACEEZ010015414.1:0-7500 GCA_016584305.1 Chionoecetes opilio | reverse complement strand
TAAACTTATCGCTATATACTAATTTACTAACACAGCAAAAACCACAGCATTTCATTTCACAGCAAAAATAATTCGCCGTTTAACCACACACACACAGCAATAGTAGCAAAACCAAAACAGCGAGCGGGTCACAGCAAAATTTCCAAAGGGTCCGATATAAGGTTTTCACAGCATAACAGAGCGTGCGTGTCACAGCATAAGGGACAAATAGCATAGACAGCATTATCATTGACAGATTTACAGCAATGTCGCGATATGTATTTTGACAGCCTTATAACAGCATTTATAGGTACGGAAATATACGTGGTAGTATTTTAACAGCACTATATTGACGTAAAATTATAGAACAGCATTTTACAGCATTTATCAGTAATTTACAGCATCTTAACAGCATTTTTAGATACGCAAATATACGTGGTGGTATTTTAACAGGATAATTTTGACTGGAAAAAAAGGAACAGCATTTTTACCGCAATTAAAAGTACTTAACATCATTTATTGACGCGGTAATATGCGTAACATTATTTTAGCAGCATTATTTTGACTTTTTGGAAATATTTTGGAACAGTATTTTTGCAGCATTTATGGATACGGTAATTATACGTGGTAGTATTTTAACAGCATTATTTTGACTGGAAATGAAAGAAACAGCATTTTTACAGCCTTTATCAGTATTTAACAGCATTCTAACAGCATTTATAGACACGGTAATATACGTAGCATTATTTTAACAGCATTATTTTGTTTTGGAATTATAGGAACAGCATTTACTACTACTACTACTACTACTACTACTACTACTACTACTACTACTACTACCACTACTACTACACTACTACTACTACTACTACTACTACTACTCCAACTCCTCCTCCTACTACTACTACTACTACTACTACTACTACTACTACTACTACTACTACTACTACTACTACTACTACTACTTCTTCTCCAACTCCTCCTCCTCCTACTACTACTACTACTACTACTTCTCCAACTCCTCCTACTACTACCACTACTACTACTACTACTACTACTACTACTACTACTACTACTACTACTACTACTACTACTACTACTACTACTACTACTACAAATAATAACGATGATAATAACGGATAGAAAACAATAATACAAACGAAGTGAAACAGGGAAAAAAATCGAAATATAACCAAATATATAGATAGCTAGATACATAGAAGCGTAAACAGATCAGCGTATATAGAAGCATATAGTCAATAGGTTACACTACAGATAGATAGAAGCCATAAGGAGAGACACCTGAAATACAGAGAGAAATAGATCAAATATAGAGAATATGAAAACAAATATAGAAAATGCAGGTAAAATACAGAACAATAGATGAAATAATAGATACATAGATTACAGGTAAACATTCCTCTCTCTCTAACTACTACTCTCTCTCTCTCTCTCTCTCTTACTTACTCTCTCTTCTCTCTCCTCTCTCTTACTACTACTCTCTCTCTCTCTCTTACTTACTACTGCTCTCTCTCCTCTCTCTTACTACTATTCTCTCTCTCTCTCTCTTACTACTACTCTCTCCCTCCTCTCTCTCTCTTACAACAACTTCTACAACTGTCTCTCTCTCTCTTACTACTACTCTCTCTCTCTCTCTTACTACTGCTCTCTCTCTCCTCTCTCTCTCTCTCTTACAACAACTTTCTACAACTCTCTCTCTCTCTCTCTTACAACTGCTACAAACTACTCTCCTCTCTCTTATACTGCTCTCTCTCCCTGTCTCTCTCTCTCTCTCTCTCTCTTACTACTACTCTCTCTCTCTCTCTCTCTCTCTCTTACAACAACAACTACTACTACTACTCTCTCTCTCTCTTACTACTACTACAACTACTCTCTCTCTCTCTCTCTTACAACTACTCTCTCTCTCTCTTACAACTACTTCTACAACTCTCTCTCTCTTACTACTGCTCTCTCTCTGTTACTACTACTACTCTCTCTCTCTCTCTCTTACTACTACTCTCTATCTCCCTCTCTCCTCTCCCTCCCTCTCTCTCTCTCTCCCACACTCAGGCTCAGTGATATATCCATGAATTTCACAGCATCCCGCGGGCATCCGATAATCCCGAGTAAAAGGAGATTACCGACCTCATCTCCCGACTCATCTCCCGCACTGACGACACAGGAGGAGGAGGAGGAGGAGGAGGGGGAAAGGAGGAGGAGGAGGAGGAGGAGGAGGAGGAGAGAGAGAGAGGGAGATAAAGTATGTGGGTTTACGCTATTCAAGGGGGTTAGAGAGAGAGAGAGAGAGAGAGAGAGAGAGAGGAGAGAGAGAGGAGAGAGAGAAGAGAGAGAGAGAGAGAGAGAGAGAGAGAGAGAGGGAAAATGGAGGGTTTTTTCGGTGGTTGGTGGTTGGCAGCTGTGTGTGTGTGTGTGTGTGTGTGTGTGTGTGTGTGTGTGTGGTCGCTGGCCGGTTAAATATCGGTATTATTATTATTATTATTATTATTATTACTACTACTACTACTACTACTACTACTACTACTACTACTATACTACTACTACTACTACTACTACTAACACTACTACTACTACCACTACTACTACTACTACTACTACTACTACTCCTACTTCTACTACTACTACTACTACTACTACTACTACTACTACTACTACTACTACTACTACTACACCATAATTTTTTTCTATTAGCCTACCGAAAAATATGCGAAGCTTAACATTTACGTAGAACATTTTTAGCATTTATTGAGATATTTAACGGATTCTATATAATTCCGTAAAGCTATACTAGGCATTACTATACTATATATATTTTAGAAGAGAGAGACAAACTGGAATTACTATGAGAAATTTTTGATGTTGGGCGGTATGGCGTATTTTTTTTTTTTTTAAAGTACAGAATTGATATAGGAACATTTTGGTAATTCCCGATTCCCGAAAAGTGGGAATTAAAAAGTTAAGTTCGAGAATGATGTAGTTTGTTATCAGTTATTGTCTAGTATTATTAGTTATCAAGTCCAAGTTACTGCTAGATATATTTTTTTATCATGGAAATATTTGTGTTATTGAAATATTTTTGATTTACGGTGAACAAATTTTTTTCTTTTCTTAGGAATTCAATGTTTTTTTTAGTGTTTTTCTTGTTCTTGTTCTTCTTCCTGTTCTTTATTATTATTATTATTATTATTATTATTATTATTATTATTATTATTATTATTATTATTATTATTTTCATGACAGTTTCGATGTATATTCAAAGATCACAGTTTACTACCAAGACTATCTTACTATCAGCATTACTATCGAGAATTATAGCGGCGGAAAATACTATAGGAAATAATACTTAGTTCATATTGCAAAGCTAGAATTTACAGAGACGCTTCTGGGAATTAATATAGATACAAAAACTAGATAAACTTTGATGACAAAAATTTATAATGCAGCAAAAAAAAATATTATGGAATTTATGGGAATACATCAAAATTCTGTGATCATATATATCTCTCTCCAGAATTTGCTATAACGCTAAGAATTTATATAGAGAAAATATACACGTCATTAAATTTATATAGGTAGGTTTTTACAGAGACGCAAGTAATATAAGTGGGCAAGTAATATAAGTGGGCAAGTAATATAAAGTGGTAAGTAATATATAAACAATGATATCAGTATTATTATCCAAGTTATTAATATTGTTGCGGAAATACGGACATTTTCAGTACGGAATTTTTTTGTTATTAAATTTATATATCAAAATTCTGTGTGTGTATCGCTTTATAATTTTAGGGAATGTCTTAGATTACACCATTGGATATCCCAGCATTATTTAGCAACATTTTTTTATTTAGTCGCGTGCCTCATATTCAGACTCTGATATGAACGCTATGAAAATTACTGACTTGAGAATGAAATATGAATGAAGACGAATGAAGTAATGATAGAAATAAGAGAAAGTAATGATAGAAGACATGATGAGAGCCTATAAGATAACCTGATCAAAGAATACTTCAGAATTTACGGCAAATTCTGAGCAAATCTTAGAATTTACGGCAAATTCAGAGCAAATCTTAGAATTTACGGCAAATTTTAGCCACTACGAATTTTGGGTTTAAAAATTTCTAGAGATCTGTAATTAGATTCGCCACACTTTTTAGAATGTTCCGTAATGATGTCAACACTACACACTTATAATTTACGGAGAGAAATATATTCATGAACTCAAAATATTGGTGAGAAATCGTTATAATTTTGTATGCATAGAAATGACGCCTCTGTGGCCTCGATAAGGAAGGTCTATGACGCTTATTAGTAAAACACGTATTATTTGAGCTGGGTTTTTAAATGATTATTATTTATAGAATGGACGCCGAGAGATAATATTTATGACAATGCAAATATTTACTTGAACTTTACTGTATTGAAAAATGTAATTAGAAAAAATTGTTGCAAGAAACGTCTCATAACTTAATAACAATATACTTTTAATAACAAATAAATTTTCCATATTTTCTACTTAACGATAAATTACTTACAAATCTACACAGGTAAATTCTAGTACTCACCTGTCGCTAACTACACGCCTTCTACATAATACCGTATACATAGCGTCTCTCCTTCTTCTACATAACACAGTATACATAGCGTCTCTCCTTCTTCTACATGATACAGTATACATAGCGTCTTCTCCTCCTTCTTCTACATAACACAGTATACATAGCGTCTTCTTCTCCTTCTTCTACATGATACAGTATACATAGCGTCTTCTCCTTCTTCTACATAACACAGTATACATAGCGTCTTCTCCTTCTTCTACATAACACAGTATACATAGCGTCTTCTTCTCCTTCTTCTACATAACACAGTATACATAGCGTCTTCTCCTTCTTCTACATAACACAGTATACATAGCGTCTTCTTCTCCTTCTTCTACATAACACAGTATACATAGCGTCTCTCCTCTTCTTCTACATAACACAGTATACATAGCGTCTCTCCTCCTTCTTCTACATAACACAGTATACATAGCGTCTTCTTTTCCTTCTTCTACATAACACAGTATACATAGCGTCTTCTTCTCTTCTACATAACACAGTATACATAGCCCTTTTTCTTCTCCTTCTTCTACATAACACAGTATACATAGCGTCTTCTTCTCCTTCTTCTACATAACACAGTATACATAGCGTCACTCCTTCTTCTACATAACACAGTATACATAGCGTCTTCTCCTTCTTCTACATAATACAGTATACATAGCGTTCTTCTCTCCTTCTTCTACATAACACAGTATACATAGCGTCTTCTTCTCCTTCTTCTACATAACACAGTATACATAGCGTCTTCTTCTCCTTCTTCTACATAACACAGTATACATAGCGTCTTCTTCTCCTTCTTCTACATAACACAGTATACATAGCGTCTTCTTCTCCTTCTTCTACATAACACAGTATACATAGCGTCTTCTCTCCTTCTTCTACATAACACAGTATACATAGCGTCTTCTTCTTCTTCTACATAACACAGTATACATAGCGTCTTCTTCTCCTTCTTCTACATGATACAGTATACATAGCGTCTCCTCCTTCTTCTACATAACACAGTATACATAGCGTCTTCTCCTCCTTCTTCTACATGATACAGTATACATAGCGTCTTCTTCTCCTTCTTCTACATAACACAGTATACATAGCGTCTTCTTCTCCTTCTTCTACATAACACAGTATACATAGCGTCTCTCCTTCTTCTACATAACACAGTATACATAGCGTCTTCTTCTCCTTCTTCTACATAACACAGTATACATAGCGTCTTCTTCTCCTTCTTCTACATAACACAGTATACATAGCGTCTTCTCCTCCTTCTTCTACATAACACAGTATACATAGCGTCTTCTTCTCCTTCTTCTACATAACACAGTATACATAGCGTCTTCTCCTCCTTCTTCTACATGATACAGTATACATAGCGTCTTCTCCTCCTTCTTCTACATAACCCAGTATACATAGCGTCTTCTCCTCCTTCTTCTACATAACACAGTATACATAGCGTCTTCTCCTTCTTCTACATAACACAGTATACATAGCGTCTTCTCTCCTTCTTCTACATAATAATACATAGCGTCATAATATCTACACCAATCCAAAAATTCCCCAACTCAAAACACACATTTTTCGGAAACCTTAAAATTTTGTTCTAATAAATGAGTTCTATATTACATGATGCTAATTGACGCTATAGGAAACAGGTAGCGGTATAGGAAGTAGAAGTTAGTACAGGGAATCCTATTTTTATTTACTAACAGGTGGATATATTTTACGTGGCGGAAATTAACGTTATAGGAAGCAGGTGGAGTTAATGAAGTTATTGTGTGTGTGTGTGTGTGTGTGTGTGTGTGTGTGTGTGCGTGTGTGTGTGTGTGTGTGTGTGTGTGTGTGTGTGTGTGTGTGTGTGTGTGTGCGTGTGTGTGTGTGTGTGTGTGTGCGTGTGTGTGTGGAGAATATGAATTGCGATGAGATGAGATATAGATAAAAAGAGATAGAATGAGAGACAGAAAGAGAGATAGAGAGAGATAGAGAGAGATAGTAAAATACTTTACAATCATGGAAAGTTAGATATAAGGCGTATATAGGTAATAGTTAGAACAAGACAAGGTTAGAAAGGTAGCGGTTAAGTTAGGTTAGGTTAGGTTAGGTTAGGTTAAGTTAGGTTAGGTTAGGTTAGGTTAGGTTAGGTTAGGTTAGGCAGGAAAGGGAAGTAGTAGTTAGGTTAGGTTAGGTTAGGTTAGGTTAGGTTAGGCAGGAAAGGGAAGTAGTAGTTAGGTTAGGTTAGGTTAGGTTAGGTTAGGTTAGGCAGGAAAGGGAAGTAGTAGTTAGGTTAGGTTAGGTTAGGTTAGGTTAGGGAAGTAGTAGATAGGTTAGGTTAGGTTAGGTTAGGTTAGGTTAGGTTAGGCAGGTTAGGGAAGTAGTAGCTAGGTTAGGTTAGGTTAGGTTAGGTTAGGTTAGGTTAGGTTAGGCAGGTTAGGGAAGTAGTAGTTAGGTTAGGTTAGGTTAGGTTAGGTAGTTAGGTAGGTAGGTTAGGCAGAAAGGAAGTAGTGTTAGGTTAGGTTAGGTTAGGTTAGGTATAGGACAAGGGAAGTAGTTAGTTAGGTTAGTAGGTTAGGTTAGGTTAGGTTAGGCATGAAGGAGAAGTAGTAGTTAGGTTAGTTAGGTTAGGTTAGGTAGGTTAGGTTAGGTAGGCAGGAAAGTAGTAGTAGTAGGTAGGTTAGGTTAGGTTAGGTTAGGTTAGGCAGGAAAGGAAGTAGTAAGGTAGGTTAGGTTAGGTTAGTTAGGTTAGGCAGGAAGGAAGTATAGACAGGTATGTTTGGGGTCGTGATTTCAGGGGGGGTATTGGACAGGGAATGGCTAATTACTAAAAATAGGTCACTTCCTCTCTCCTTCCTTTCCTTTTCTTCCCCCTTTCCCCCTCTTTTCTCCCCCCTTTTTTTCTCTCCCCCCCCCCTCTTCT
>JACEEZ010015413.1:0-48497 GCA_016584305.1 Chionoecetes opilio | reverse complement strand
TGGGGGTTTTTTATAAAAGCTATTTCCAAGGAAGGTTGGCAGGCGAGGTGGTGGATTGCTCTTTATGCAAAATCATTGCAAGTCGTTGATAATTTATAAAAACAGATGAAGCATAGATCTATATGGTAGGGGTTATGGGGGAAAACGAGAAAATGGTTTTGGGTGTAGTGAAAAGGCTCCAACTTTTAAGGGGATTCCTCCTATATGGCAAAAAAATAAAAAAAAGCTTGCGATATAATCGTTTTTTGCTGGTAAAGTTTTTTAATTTTAGGAATTAGACGGGGTTTTTTTAAATTATAGGAGACAAGATGCAGAGGAATTTTTAAAATCTAATTCGGGATACTTCCTAATCCAAAAATTAAGGAGCCTATAGAGAAGAAAATTTCTGATTTATTACTGACAAACAAGGAAGATCTAGTTACAGAGGTGGGGGTTTGGAGGCAGTTAGCTAACGCGACCATTGTGAAATTGGGTTTTGTTTAAGGGAAATAGGAAATAAAGTTTTAATAAGAAAAGATACCTGACTTCAAAAAAGGGCCCAAATTTATGCGGGTTTAACCCTCTGCATTCCGTAATTATATTTATAAATTTTTTCCTGGCACCCCGGGGGAAAAGACCCCAGAAGGGCTTTTTAGCGAAATTTTTTTTACTATCCAGGTATTTTTTTCCCATACCAAAATATCTTATCAGTGTAAATGTTTACCGTTTTTTTTTGGATAGGTTTTTTCTTAAGATAATCACAAAAAAACTAAAAGCACAGGGAATAAATCCCATTTGAGACTGAATGAATTTGCAAAAAACAGTAAATTGACTTAAACTCTTCACTAGAAATAAAAATTCTGAGAAACATTCGACATTTATATACCAAAAGAAGGGGAAATTTATATCATTTTCCCATAAAAACCTTTTTGTTTTCTGATAAGGGAAGTGCACCGGGGAAAAACGTCGAAAACAAAACATTTCTCCGAAACAATCAATAGTTTTACTTTTCTCGATTTTTTCAGCAATGGTTTATGTACAGCTTTGAGTTTTGTTTCACGTGTAGAGCTCTTAAAACAAAAAAAAAGAAAGTAAGTTTTAGTACTATGTCAAAACTTTTTTTTGGGGAAAAATTTCTTGATTATTTTATCAAAAACCCCAAATTTTAGGGCAGTGTAGTATGTTTTACCTTTTTTCTCGAAACTTTTTTTCACTAAAGTAATTTTTCTATGTATACTTATATATGACGATTTTTTTTCATCGTTCTGGGTGTCTTCAAATTTCGTATCTGAAAATTTCCCGAGATATATCCTGTAAACTTGACCAAAACTAGCAGTGAAAAATTATTTTCAACCTATATATTTTGGTTATTTGGGTTTTGGAAATATGCACAAAATTTTTTCTTTAATTCCCGACTGTAAAAACAAGAATTTCATAAACGTAGTTTCTAGCTTCAATTTTTTGGGATGGAATTTTTGAGCTGAAAAAAAACCCCCCTTACCCCCCTTGCCCTGATATAGTCACCCCCTTTCCCTCTCACGTTTCCCAATTTTGGTGGAATATCTGAGTAAAAAAAAAAAAAATGTTCAGCATACCCCACTTACGCGCACACTAGCCCACAGTCAAGCATCAAACGATCAAGATGCACTTGTTTCGTATATTTTTTTCAAACACACAAAATAACCAGTAACAAAAAACCCTATAGTGTAGGTGCAAACACAAAGTATTATAAATATAAAAGTTGATGTTTATACAGTCAACCCGATATACCGGACCTCGTGTAACGGATTTGGGATAAAACGGACTCCATTTGCGTGATTTTTTTTTTTTTTTTTTTTTTTTTTTCCCTTTTTTTTCTTCTTTTTAGCCACGATCGCCGCTCAAAATTGTCACTCATGCTTATTGTATTATTTTCTCATTTTTTTTTGGGAATGCTGGTTTTTTTGGAATTTTGATTTCCTATTAAGATATAATATTAAAAGGAGGACCGGTTGCTAGTGATTTAGTGGTAAAGGTGTGTATTGTTTAAAATTGACTTTAGTGTTATGGCGGGGCCACTGCTACGTCTCCCGTCACCTAAAACACCCTAAATCACCTTATCAAAGGCGACACGCAATGCTACACTGACCTAAATGTGCCCGTGTATATAAAAATGCGTTCACAAACCTATAATATATATAATAATGGCATTAGTCATGATAATAACAATACCCTTTGGGGAAACCACAGCTGAATCTGGTCATAGTCATTTGTTTTACCTTTCACTAGACTTTAGCTTTACTCTAAAAAGTTCTGGTTGTGTTTGTGATTTTTTTCTCATTTTTTTCAGTAGGGGCGGACCAAATTCACTGTAGTGCCAGTCACTGTTTACCTCACAAAATAGCTACCAGTCTGGTTGTTTTGTAATATTTCTCATTTATTTTCCAAATTTTTTCCTTTTTTTCATATATTTCTCCCACCTTGGGAAAATGCCCTGCTATAAGGACAATCGGCTATAACAACTCCCCTCCCCCCCCTTTTTGTTGTTTTTATCGGGTTTTACTGTATATACTATATAACAAATTACCCGTGTGTACAATTTATATAAAATCAAATCGCACTGCACAGTTTCACTTTTTATACTAAACCTCGCTAACACACGCGTCAACCTTCAATTTAATAGGCATAGGATATAGATCGCTATAAACTTTGTTCAAAAGCTTGAACTGTCCTTTTTCAACGTTACACAATTATGTATAGCCTATTTCCAGTACATAGCATTGTGATCCTCATTATAAATGCAATGACAGGCCCATTCACATAGATTTATTATGCAACAAATACACGCTAAAGCACGAACGCAGACTCTTGAGTACACGGTCGGCTTAAATCACCCCCACTCACAATGCCCTAACAGGCTGACTGCCGGGAGGCAACTGAAGTATTTCATTTGCGCTTTACCAAAACAATGCTTACAGAGGCTGCCAGATAATTCATTTTAGATCAGCTTACTGAACACTTGCCCAAAAATGACGCAGATAGCGTTATTTATCGTTTAGGGGAATATTTTTCTGCCGCGGAGGGCTGAATGACGCGTTTCGCATCATAGGTGTTCCAGACATCACTTCTCGAATGACACATACGCATCATAGAATGCGAGGGGGTTAAGAAGACACCTGGAGGGGGTTAACTGTGGGAGTAGGATGGAGGGGAGGAGTGGTCCGAGGTCAGTGTGGTGACTGCTGGTAGTGAGGTCGGAGCCGATGAGGATTATACGATATTTGTAAGGAATTTAATTGCAGGACGAAAAATAATATTCTTTATAGGGCGATAAGATCAAGGAAGAGTGACCCGAAATGGATGACCATGAATATAAAACACAACATTGGAGTAAAAAGAAACATGTACTTAAGGTTCAAGGCTGGACAGGTTGAGGGAAAGAACAGTTTTTTTTGTTTGTTTTGTTTTTACATCTATGCCTATAGCGCCTGTAGGGAGTGGTGACCCAGGGCTCGGATGGTAGGCTCTGGAAGGCTCCCCTCGGGCTGTGATGGTTGGCCCCCGCCCGTGGTGGCGCAGGAAGGATTCTTAAAGTGACGCCTGTGATTTTGAGGCTCATCCGCCCCCCTGTGTCCTCCGATGCACTCGCAGTCAAAGGTAGAGTTGAAGGGGAGGGGATGTGTGGGGTTCTTAGGCCACTCGAAGGTGCAGAAAGGTTTTTGGGTTTTTTTTCGAGGAAACGAACTCAGGTCACCGAGAACGCCACTCGGAGATGCTAACCACTCTGCTACCGCCTCCCCAGGCGGTAGTACAGGAGGTCCCGTTATACGAGCATTCGATATACGGAATCCGATAAATACGAGATGTGAAATTGGGGTCTATTTTAAATATCGAATCAAAAATTTCCAAATTTGCAAACGACTTTAAAAACTGGGTGAGTAAAATTACCAAGTTATTTACAAAAGAAAATTTTCCCAAGTTATTTACAAAAATTATAAAGTCATTTACGACTATATGATTTTACCTAAGGTTTTGAAAGGGAAAATTTCAATCTGAAAAAAAATGATCATTCTGGGGGGCCTTGGGTAAAACCAATGTGGCCAAAAAAATTTCACTTTCCCTGTTGGCAACACTGCAGGGGACAACAACAACACGCGTTCCCAAACCCTATTTTCGAGCCTTTTTTTTAGGTGAAAATACGTCCCAAAAAGTACGAAAGAAAAATCATAGACGAGGGGAGTGAGAGGTGGGAGGAAGATGTGCCGCCCCCTTTTGTTTTGGTGTGTGGGGAGGGCGGGGAGGGGGTGAGAGGGGAAAAAAGCCGCTCTCGTGTGTCCCCGTTGGGGAAAAAGTGAGGAATATGAACGTGGACCCGAACGATGTACAATGATTCAGATGCGCAGAGAAGAGTTTGGGGCAGTGGAAGAGGTCTGCGCACCCCCCCCTTTTCCCTTACCTACCGTACCCTTCGAGTCTAGTGTATCACGGCGGCGTCCCCATGAGTACATACGTCTTTGTTGCTTGTATGTATTGTGCCTTGTGAGTCAATTTAGTGATTTGCTGGTTTACTTAATGCGCTTATTGTGACTTATTTGTGCTCTGTCCTGCTGTGCTGTCACACTCTTAATTCACTGGTGTTTGTGTGGTGGTGTGGTATATAGAGCCCTATATTTGAGAGTTTGAGAGTTTGTTGTGTTTGCTATAGTTTATTTAAGCTTGAAAAACGTCTTTTTTTTTCTTGTCTTTTTTTCTTTTAATTGATAGGGTCCTGAACCAAACCTATATTTTACCATTAGTTATGTGTTTCTTTATACGAGATTTCGCTTTACGAGTATGCCAGGTGGAACCTAACTGCTCGTATCTTCGGGACCTCTCTGTATAACGTGATGGCGAGGACAGTGAAGAGATTAACATGAGTAGCTAAGAACAATTATGATATTAGATCGCAGGACAGGCAAAAAACGACCCTAAGGGGTTCTATCAGGTATATAAACGAAGACAAGGGAATTAGTGGGGCCGTTAAAATTAGAGCGGGCAATGTCTTAAATACCGATGACGATATGGTGTAAAAATTTAAATTATTATTTCTTAAGTGTTTTTACTCAGGAGGATACACAGACAATACCTGAAAGTGAACAGATGTTCAAAGGAAGCGATGAAGAGAAACTCAAAGATATTGTCATAACTAGGGAAATGGTGGAAGAGGTTATAGATAAAATGAAGAATTTAATTCCCAGGACCAGATGAAGTTTATCCCAGAGTATTAAAAGAATGCAAAGTGGTTGTTAGTGAGTCGTTAGTGCACATTTTTAGGAAATTGGTTGATATAGGTGCTGTGCCGTTATTGTGGAGGAAAGGAAATGTAGTCCCCATATTTAAGAAGGGAGACAGAGGACTAAAGTCAAATTATCGACCCGTAAGTCTAACATCAGTGGTGGGTAAATTATTGGAATCTATTATTGCAAAAAACATTGGAGAGCATTTAGAAAAAACATAGTTTGGTCAATGATTCACAACATGGATTCACCAAGGGTAGGTCATGTCTCACATCTCACCAATTTATTGAGTTTTTTAGGAAAGTTTATGAGACAGCAGATAAGGATTATGATATAATATACCTGGACTTTAGTAAGGCTTGACAAGGTACAACACGAGCGACTCTAAAATAAGGTTAAGGCTCATGGAATATATGGGAAGGTTCTTCGTTGGATCAGAGCTTGGCTAGTGATAGGCAACAAAGGGTTACAATTAATGGTTCTAAAGCTGAATGGGGACTGGTGACAAGTGGAGTTCCACAAGGTCTGTTTTGGATCCATTACTATTTTTTATTTACATCAACGACTTGGTAGTGGGATTAGCAGTGATATCAGCAAGTTTGCTGATGATACTAAGTTAGGTAGGATTATTTGGGATCACAGTTGATGAAAACCCAATTGCAGGGGGGACTAGATAAATTTAAATTTGAGGGGGTGTCAAAAAAGGGCCCCAGATGGAATTTAATTTGATAAGTCAGCTTTAATGAAGTTATTAGAAAAAACCCCGGGTTTAATACACCCCCCCAAAAGGGCTTTGTTCGCGACATCATAACAAAAGGCTTCCAAAGGGGAAATTTCAAAAAATTGAAATCTATGGCCCCCTTTACTGATTTCCCAAAGAGAGAAAAATTTTACATACCCGCTTTTTTTAAGGCAGGGGCAGTCCACAAGACCGTTGGGGAAATGTTTTTAGATGCCACTTGCCCAAATAAACAAAGAATTTAAAAAAGTATCCCCTTTCCTTTCCCCGCGAGTAATTTGAACAGACGCGCTTTGGTATAGCATCATTATTTGCAAAATGAGTGGCAAAAAAAAACCTAACAAAGGAGAAAATTAAAGTTTTTTGTATCTCTACACAAGGCAGAGGGCCAGTGGAAGAAATATAAAAGGTTTTGTGGAGTTCGAAGAGATGTTTTAAATCCTGGGTGGAGATTTTTTCCGGGGTTTGGCACGGCGGGGGTAGTAAACGCCGCGACCCCAAAGAACATTAAAAGTGGCCAGGGCGAGGATGTAAAACCTCAGCAAAAAACCCTAAATTTTAAAGGGAAACGCCCAAGGGGAAAAAATCCCCATCCCCCCCCAAATTTAAGAGCAAGAAAAATATTGCGAATGATTTTTTACATCCTGGGCCCTGGCCGTTTATAATGTTTCTGGTGTCGCGGCGTCGCAAACCCCCCCGTGCCACCCCGAAACTCCCCAACCCATTTTTTGCACACATCTCTTCGAAACATCCCAAATTTCCTTGATATTTCTTCCACGGGCCCTCTTCCCCTTGTGAGAAAACCCAATAATTTTAATTTTCCCTCATTTTTTAAGGTCTTTTTTTTCCACTCATTATGCAAAAAATGTTTAGCTATCCCAATGCGGGCTTTTTAAAATTTAACTCGCGGGAAAAAGGGGGGTTACTTTTTTAAATGCTTGTTTTAAAATTGAAAAGTGGCATCTGAACATTCCTCTTTGGTCTTATGGAGGGGGCCCAGGGCCTTAAACAACTCCCAATATGTAAGATATCTCTCTTGGAATTCAGTCCCCCTGCCATAGATCCCTTTTTGAATTCCCGTAGGGAAAGGGCGCTTTTTATGATGTCGCGAACAATGCTTTGGCGCGCGGGGGTAGACACACCCTACCAATGTTCCTGAAAAGATTTAAAAAGGGAAAAACTTTGGGGGGAGGGTGAGCTGAGACCTCCGACCCAGGGGAAAAAATGTGTTGAGGTTTGAAATGAGCTAATAGGGTGTTAGGATTCATTACCAGAAGTGTTAAAAATAGAAATGCGGGAAATTAAATTCTAAAGATTTATTTTTTGGGTCTAGTCGACCTCACCTAATATGGGGGGTTTGTTTTTTGGGCTCCATATTACAAGATGGAAAATAGCCTTGTTAGAAAAAAGTGCCCGAGAAAAGGGTGACCAAAAATTTTTCAAGGGGTGCGTATGCGTAAAATTTTTGTTATGAAAAGAGATTGGGGCTATTAAAATTACACTCACTCGAGAGGGTGCAGGGGTAATGGGGGGATTGGTAGAAGTTTTTTTAAATGGATAAAGGGGGTTTTAAAAAAAGGAGAGGTTTGGAAAAGTTCTTACGGGTTTTTAACCCGGGTAGAAAAAGGAAGTAACGGATTTTAAGCTGGAAAAAATGTAGATTTAAAAAAAAAATAGGGGGAAAAAATGGGTTCAAAAAAATAGGGTGGGGGAATGAATGGAATGGGGGCCAGTAACAGGTATTTGTGCAGAGTCCCCCCCTTTTGTGAGCTTAAAAAGGGGGCTAGATAATTTCATGGATAGGATGAAAGGTGGATGTAGGTATGTTAATTAAAAATTAAGTACCTCGTGTAGGTTTTCACGGCCTCTTTTAGCTTCCCTTTTTTTTTCTTATGTTCTTATCTTATTATTTTTACCCCCATAGTCCTTTAGCGAAAAATTCGGCTATATGGGCATGTGGCACGCTACCCTGAAACCGATCCTTCCCACCGGGTTGTATCTGTAAGAGATAATCCAGTGTGGAGGAGACCAAGGGGGCGTCCACAAGACTCGTGGCTGAGGCAAGTTGATGTTTCCTGTCGAGAGTTGCTTGGTATGGGAAGGGAGCCTGCATGGGGACTCGCGCGATGGGACCCTTGGAAGTGGCGTCCTAGGGTTTGTGAGGCGACGCGCGCCATGGCGTATGTCCCCAATGATGAATGATTCGTCAATAAGCACAAGAAAGAAAAATAACGCACACCCAAAGTTTGCCTTCGCTCCACACTGCGTCACAACACAGCAAGTGGAAAAATGAGATCGATTGAGTAGTGAAGTATGTGGGACTAAGTAAGTGAAAGAATAAGATGGAACAAAAGAAAACAGTAGAATGGTACAAGGAGAAAGTGGCACTAGCGTATGAAAGTTTGTGTGATGGAACCCTGGGTGGCGACCTTCTCTTCCAACCCAGGACACAGTGTATGGATGTGAATGCTAGGAACTATAGATGTACAGTTTATTTCTCTCCTGTATAAAGAAACGTTTTGGTGATCTTGATCTTTATATTAGAGGTGGCCTATTCTACATAGGCCAGGCCTTTGAGCAGGCTGCTCCTGTAAAAAAAGTTTCCAAAAGTTGTTCTAAAACCGATTTATTCTAAACCGAAACAAATTTTTCCATAAGAAACAATATCAAATGGATTAATTCGTTCCTGACCCAAAAATATAGACCCTTTTTTTACTTTTTAGCTGTGTTGCATGCATAAAAATGCCTATAAATTCAATGTAATATTATATTTTAAACATACCATCTGAATAAGGAATAAAGTTTAGCTTTAATAGGTAATAGATAGTATTCTCTGAAGTCACAACATCCGGGTATTTGTTGTGAGAAAAGACATGTAAGCACAGGTGTTATCTGACAGTCCCGCGGCCAAACGCCTCAGCTCTCGGTCTGCCGCTCCACCTGGAACAACACGCTCGGCGATGCCCTCCGCATCACCTCCATGGGCCAATACCGCGTGCTCTTCCCCCCAGCCGGGATAAGGAAAAAGTCCCGCGTCCTGGATGTCACCCTCACTTGCCTCGCCTGGGGCACACGACACTAAACGGTTTACCTTCACCGCCTCTGTCTGCCCCCCTTACCCTCATTGGCCCTGTTCATAAAACCTCACTGGTGTATAAATTTTTTTGGAGACTTTTAAACCCTTTTCCCTGCTGCAGTGCCCGCGCTTCCACTCCCCACCGGTAGTGCTACATCTCCAACTACTCGCCCCTGAACTCACCATTTTTGACCTGCCCCCCCCAGCTGGCGGCGGTTTTTTACAGTCTGAGCCTCCTATAGGGGCGCGTGTAAAATACATCTTTTTATTTTTAAAAATTTTTTTTTAAAGCTAACTTATACTTAAAGTTTTTTCGCCATATGTTTTCACTAGTTTTTCATAGGTCCCAGGGGGGCTTAGGGAAACCCCAAAAAAAAGGGAAAAAAATAAGGCACATAAACCCAAAAAAAAATCATAAAAATCAAAGAAACCTTGGGAAAGGGGAAATGTTCCCCCTGAGTGAGGCCCGCGGTCCGCGGCGTGACGAGGGCGTGTTTGGGCAACAGATTTATCTAGGGGAAACCCGGTGGAAATTTATGATTTTTGAAATTTGTTCGTGAACCAATTTTTTAAAAAAAAGGGACTTAAAAAACCCTGGGTTTGACTGTACGTACTTGTAACAGGAAAAGTACTAAAGGGAGTGAGTATTGGGGAAGTACTAAAGTTGTGTGTTGTGCGCGCAGCCCCCGTGCAGTGCGGGTAAGGGGGGAATTGTTTTGCTTTCGGACCCGCCAGATTTTTTGTATGAATCGAAAGTGTTTTTTTGGGGGATGAAGGGGGTTGCTCAGCCCCCCAAACCGGGGTTGTACGAAAATCGGTTGTACGCATCCTTTTTTGTCCCGAGGAAAAGTGTAGTCAGAACTTCACTAAAGCACTAAAAATATAGCTAGGAGGGGGCCTCGTTTCTTTGCCCTACTTTAATTCCCTTTCTGTGTTATGTGTGGTGATTGAGTGTCAATTTTAACATCCTGTCCACCCTCTTCAGAATATTCATAGGGAAAACAACATCCCGCATCCCCGGGAAAAAGTAGCCGAAAATGTCCTGTGTTTTTTTAAAATGCCAAAAATTCCCCCTCTTTGGATTTTGGGGTTTACCATAAGTGCCCATTATTCCTCCCTGCCCGGGTCTGAATGGGGTGTGTCCCGACTGTAGGAAATGCACAAAAATTGGGTAGGGCCGTGGCCCAATGAAAATAAAATAAAAGATTTTTCAAATTTTGGGCGGGTGTTTTCTTATGTAAATTAAATTTTTTAAGGGGGGTTTTTGCCCCCCTTTTCCCTTTTTTTGGTTTTTGAGCACTTTTTTGCTATGAAAAAAAATGACATTTTTAATATGCAAAACATGCTTAGCATAACCATTTTTAAAACCTCACAGAAAACCCATTTAAGTTCGAATTCGATAAAAATTTCAAAATTTAAGACAAAGGTTGGGAGAGGGGCTAAAAACTGTATCGGAATTTTGCCCTCGATATTGCCGTAAGACCACATTAAGTCCGCCAACCCGGGAAAACTCACTTCTCCCTACAAAAAATTTCCTCGTTTTTCGGGTAAAAAACCTTTTTCCCGGCAAAAGGATTTTTCCCCGTTTTTATTTTCCCCCAAAGTAGGTGGTTTCAAGGGGTGGATACTGGGGTAAGTCTAAGGGGCCTAAACACCAAACTCCATAAGGGCACAAAAAAATAGCGTTTAAATCGGTTTAAACAGGGACGGGCCCCAAGTCGAGCTCAAAATCCAAGCATCCGGGTTTTGACGTTCCGCCCCCTGCTGCTGCGCCTTGGGGTTTTGGATTCCTTAGGACCTTTTCGGTTATGGGCCCCCTCTCTCCAACATTTTCGTACCCGGTTTTGCGATCCTAACAAATTTAGGAGGCCGGCAGGATGCCATGACATCGGCCCGGGCCTTGCCAGGGGAAAACACCAGGGTACCCAAAAAAAAGGTTTGGGTTGGGTTCCCATGGGAGGAAGGACAAACCAGGCGATGGTGCCCGACACTAAAGGGAAACGGGACCCAAGGGTGATCAGGGGAAACATTTTCAGTGGGCAGAGGAAACCATCTGGCAGCTCCCCTTTTGGCCCCTTTGTACCAAGGGCCCCGTAAACCCCCTGAGAAGCCTGGTTTTAAGGTGGGTCAGGGTCTCTATGATCTGCGGGGACATCGACCCAAACCGGGGTCACTTATCGACTGCAAGGTGACTCAATAGGGCCCAAAATGGGGGGGAAGGGTGGGACTCACGCCCTTTTTTAGAAGAGCTGGGAAAGCAAAAACTCTTTGGAGTAATGCGTGGGTTCACACAAACGGTTGCCCCTGCGCCACCTTATCACCCCCCATCGACGGGCCCCACCTCATCTGACAAATGGGGTTCCCCGGGGCCATTGTGCAGGGCCTTTCTGTCCAGCTGAAGGAATGCAGTACAAACCCCGAGTTCAGAGAAGTGCCCCGGCGGTGGGGAAAATCTCAGGGAAAATACCCCGGAGTTTTATCCTTCAAAATGTCCCTGACCCGAAAGGGCTCCCCCCCAGCTGGTCCGGCTTGAAAACGGGGCGTTTTTCCCCTCCGAGCTTTCAGGGGAAATTTAAATGTGGAAAAGGGTCCCACTCCCGAAAGGCTCACCCCCCCAAAAACCCACTCCTGTGTACTGGGACCCGAAAGCATGGACTTACCGGCAAAAAAACTGAACAAAACCCTGGAAATTTCCCAGTCAAGTACTGCCTACAGGGTTACTTCAAACTTAATACGACATCAAAAAGGGTTTTTAAACCCCGACTAAAGAAAAGGGCCCCCAAACCCATCCTCCCCCGCAGCCAGAGTGATGAGGTCGCAGCCCAAAAAAAGGTCCAAACAGCTTGACCTTCTACTGCGGACAGGGGCATGGTTTTTTACACTCAGGGAAGTGTCCCCTTCGCTGATGGCGAGTTTAAGTGGGATGACCGCAGGTTTTGCCGTGACCCAGATTTTGAAGGGGGCTGGCGTGGAAAATGGGGACAAACCAAATGTAAAACCTCGCATACAAACCCAAAATGAACTTGTCCCGCCCCCAGCTTTCGACACTGATCAGCTGGCAGCCCCGGCCGGGTGCAAAGAGCCGGCATTCCCCCTGTTCACGTTGGGGGTTTAGGGTCCAGGAGATCCTGGTCCCCAAACCCTTTCAAGGTTCCGGAGTTCTCTATCCACACTCAGAGCACCGAAAGGTTGTGAAGCGGTGACAGAGGGTGCGGCAGCAGTGGTGGGGGGAGCAGGCCAAAACGGGTTTCATCCGGGCTCGGGCCCCCCCAACCCGGGGGGGCCCTTTCCCCCGCTTCAGGGCCCAAGAAGGGCATGATGGACACGTTTTAGGCCAACGTAAAGAGGCTGTGACACTGTTATTAGGGCCCTAAACAACCAACTGACAAAAGAGTTACCACGTAGTCATTTTGGGAAATCATATTGGTGCATGATGCAAAAATTTACTTTATTTAAAACATTAATTTGATAAGGGGGAATAAAAAGTGGGGATTTTTCATTAAATAAGAATTGCCAAATGCAAAAAGGAAAAAGATAAACGTCTTAGAATGCCTTTTTCATAGGAAATTTGGGTGCCAAAAAATTTGAGAAAAAGAATTTTTTTTTAAAAGCGCCCCCAAAAATTTCCCCATTTTCTCTTTTTTTTTACGTTGTACAAGGAAAATGTGACCCCATTCATGATTTTTGTGACCCATTTTATGATTTTAAATTTTTTCCCTCATTGCATATTGTAATCATTGACAACATAAAAATATACGGGAGAGAGTTTTTAAAATTCTACTTACAAATTTATTTTAATAAGAACACAGGGTTTTTTAAACAAATTTTTGATTCCCCTTTTATTTCCAGCCGGGAGGCCCGGCAATGAAAGGGAAAAACAAAAAAATTTTGGTATGAAAAAAAACTTTTTTTAATACCAGACTTTACTACCCATTCAAAGAAGTTGCCAAGCACTGCATTTTAGACACAATAAACAAAGGGCTCCCACAAATCTCTGCTGTTTCTGTCGCAAATCACTTTTTTTGGGGAGGAGGGAAAGGTTAGGTATAGGTTATGTTAGGTAAAGGTTAGGTATAGGTTATGTTAGGTAAAGGTTAGGTATAGGTTATGTTAGGTAAAGGTTAGGTATAGGTTATGTTAGGTAAAGGTTAGGTATAGGTTCAGTCATGATGAATTTTGTTTTTCAATCATTTTTTGTTGCAAATCACTTTAAAAAAAAAGTTATTTGCGACAGAAAGGGTTAGAAGATTGATTCAAAACACATCAAAACTCATCAGAAAAAATAGTTTCGTCCACCAAAGTGAATTCGGTGTCAAACTGGAAATTTAGCAAAGTTTTTTGGATAATGGGGATTAAGGTAATATTTACTAGGGTATATGCAGAGTAGGGGCCACTTGCAAGAAACACTATGTAAAGATATATTAGCATATTTTATTAAAAAGATAAGTCTGTGGGTATTAAAGATAACGTGTATGATTCCATAAAGCACTATCATTATAAAACTAATAACCCTAAGGAAATTAAACCTAACCTGGACTCCCAACAACGTTAACTAACCAATTTATTTGACCTAATTCCTACTAACCAGAAAGTAAGGTTTTTTCAAAAACTAATAATATGCGATACAAATGCTATTATATAGAGTAGACTGCAACATATTGCATCATGAATAAGAATGTAAAGCTCAAAATATTTTAAGTGATTATGGGCAAATGCACCAATAAACTCTATATTTTTTTAATGTAAAAATGGACGAGGACTGCGCAGTCATTTTCTGAGACACTGACTATTTTTTCCTTGCCTAAAATTAGTGTTTTTTCAGATGGAGGTATGTATTTTTATTTCCCAGAAACCCAATATTTTTTTTTTTTTTTTCCATCACCAAATCCTAAGGTCGCCGTTTCCATTGATAACAATGTATCTCCATCAGAAAAAGCACTATAAAACTTTGGCAGGAAATAATAGTCAGTGTCTCAGAAACCAGAAAAGTGATAGAATTGTATGAAAACAAGTGCGCTCCGCCCCACCCCACATTCGCCAGCCCACCCGCCAGCTGCCGAGTGGTCCGGTTGCTTCGCCCTGCTGCCTGCTGGGAGGATTATTACCCGAACCTAACCTAACCTAAACTCGTAATGGGAGGGGTTCTGCCCCCTCCCTCTACACCCCCTCCCCCCCGGCGAGATTATGAACCTAACCGAACCTTAATCGAACCTCCTAAAGGGTTGGGGGGCCTCTGAAAGGGGAGTGTGTGTCTGTATGCGTATTACCAACTTTATTATTTCTACTATATGTATATAAGTTTTTAAGGTTATGCGGAAGTGGATTTATACTGTACAATATACTGAGCAAAAAATAATATAGAAAACGTTAGTGGTAACGGCGGTAGCGACCGCGCAGTTCTCGTCCATAATTAGCTTATTTTTCCCAGAGTATTGGAGAAGTGTAGCAATACACCCATGTTCTGATTCATTCCCTCCATAATCTGTGCTTTAGTTGGAGGCACAGCCTTCTTGAATGGTCGCATTTAGAAGCACGCAGATAACTGTGATAGGCCTATCTAGAGGCTAGAGGCCACTCTTCATTAATGACATACATAGTTAGGTGAAGCCCTCACACAGTCTTCCTGAAAGCGAATAATTATCTGCCTAACTTATTTCACTATATCTCCTCCATTCTCGTTAACAGACAGCGGCTTCTCATCAGTTATAACACCATATCTCTTCATCTATCTGTTACCGTATGTGCCGTTACCTCTTCTTCTACAACCATTTGTCATTACTACTTATACACATTATGTTGTTTTTCCTGTCAAGTGAGCCTTTCTTAACCTCAGCCACTCATCAGATTCTTCTCTAATGTCCTTTCTTTTCTGTTGTTTCCACGGGATCATCTACTCCAAGGCCCGTACCAAAAGTCATGATGAAGGTCGAGCGACGACCTTCGTCAACGGAGGAAGGGTACCATAAAAGGGATATTTTTCGGAATGCAGAGCAGCGGCGACGGTTGAAGGTCGGCACAAAGACACGGGTACCCCCGTGTCTTCGTGCCGACCTTCGTCGCTGCTCTTCGTTACGAAAAATATCCCTTTTATGGTACCCTTCCTCAGTCGACGAAGGTCGTTGCTCGACCTTCATCATGACTCTTGGTACGGGCTCAAGCCTGCCTCCGAGGTGTCTTCGGAATGCTTGGATTGGTAGTCCTGATGGTTATGATGATGGGCATGGTTTTCCCCACATCTGTACTGCATCACAAAGCAGTCACGCGGCGCCGAAACTCCCATTTTCTAATGCTTGTTCTCTAATCTCGTCTTTGTATCAAGACCGCGCTCAAAAACAGGAAATCTTGGATTGGGATTCGTAATCCAAGACTTGCTTGGACGAGAAAAATACAGCTTAAGCGACAAAGGTCATAAGAAGAAGAAGGAGAAGACAATGACGAGTGAGCACTCCCAAAGTCACTGGGAGACTCCCAACTCAAGATCAAGTTCAAACCAAATGTTTGTTTATACAGCCGACCATGTTAACGAGCGTCTCGCTTATATGCAACCTTCGTGGTTTCTACCCTGAGTTTGGATTGATTATGTCATCTGTTACTGCTAATGGGGCCGTTGATGGCTCAAGTACTTTTACCTAGTTGCATTTACCTAGTTGTAACATACAGGAAAAGAGCTATGCTCGTACTGTCCCCTCTCCAAATCTACTATTATCCAGTTTGCCTTTGAAGTCCTGAATACTTCTTGCATTAATCACTTTTGCATCAAGGTTGTTCCAGGCTTCTATGCTTCTATACGGGAAGCTGTATTTTTTTATATCCCTCTTGCATGTTGTCCTTTTCAATTTCTTCTCATGACCTCTTGTACTTCTGTCGTCCCTGTACTTCTGTCGTCCCACACAAACAGATCATTTCTATCAATTTTTTCCAGACCCATTGATGCTCTATACACTGCTATAAAATCTCCCCTTTCTCTTCTTTTCTCAAGTGTTGGGAGTTTTAGTCTTGAAAGTCTTTTTTCATATGTTAAATCTCTTAGGCTTGGAGCCATTTTTGTGGCTGCTCTTTGTATTCTCTCAATCTTCCTTATATCATTCTTTTTATGTGGTGACCAAATCACTGCCGCATATTCCAACCTTGGTCGAATCAGAGATGTTATCAATGTCTTGATCATCTCTTCATCCAGATATTTGAATGCCATTCTTATATTCCTCAGCAACTGGTATGTATCTCCTGTGATCTTGTTTATATGCTTCTTTGGTGACAAATTGTCCTTAATCCATACTCCCAGATCTTTTTCGACCTTTGTTTTGATTACACTGGGGAACAATTTGAAAAAAAATAATTGTTGAGCTAGATTTTTGAGCTTATTTAGACTAAAATTGGCATGCTGATTCCAAATCTGTAGTCAGTTTTTTTCTAGCACGTCAAGTTTTTTCTCCACAGCTTACCCTCCAGATAAGCAAAATTCCACTTGTGAGCTGTAGTAAAACTTTTTTTGTTTTGGCAATTTGTTTGGCGCAGTCCCTATTGGGCATTCGGTCTGTCTTCGTGAAGAATATGGAGATGTAAAGAGAGTCATTGAGTTATTGCAATATGACAAACACAATTGGATCATCTGTGTTGACCTTAAAATGGTGTCCTTCCTTCTTGGTCAACAACGTGGATACACAAAGTATCCCTGCTTTCTCTGTATGTGGGATAGCAGAGCTCGAGAGAAGCATTGGGTTCAGACGAATTGGCCTCCGAGATCTGATCTTAAACCTGGAGATCCTAACATTGTACATGAGCCACTTGTTGACAGGAAGAAAATAATATTCCCACCTCTGCACATAAAACTAGGTCTCATGAAACAATTTGTAAACGCATTGTCAACTGATGGCGACTGTTTGAAGTACATCATCTTGGCATTTCCTGGACTGTCAATTGAAAGAATCAAGGCCGGTGTGTTTGATGGTCCTCAAATTCGACAGCTCATCAAAGATGAACATTTCAACGGTACTATGTCAGACCTTGAAAAGAATGCTTGGCTATCATTCAAAGACGTCGTCAAGAACTTTCTTGGAAATACACGTGCAAGTAATTACACAGAAATTGTTCAGAAACTATTGGAGAGCTACAAAGCGCTTGGTTGCAACATGAGTATTAAAGTACATTTTTTGCATAGCCATCTTGCCAACTTTCCGGAAAATTTTGGTGCTGCTAGCGACGAGCAAGGTGAACGATTTCACCAAGATTTGAAGGTTATGGAAGAACGTTACCAGGGTAGATGGGATGTGCATATGATGGCTGACTATTGTTGGAGCATCAAACGCGTTAGTCCTCAAGTTGAACACTCCAGACAAAGCTACAAACGTAAATTTTTACCTTAACCTGCACACAATTATAGCCTTATCCTTTCTAAAAACATGATAATGTTAAATAAACATTCTATTCATGCCTATTTCTTTCATTTTTCATTGTATGTTAACATTTGCAACTTTTTATAAAATAAGCACTGTTACTGTTATGCACAGTATTTTTCATATTTTTTAAGAAAACGAAAATCCTACAGTTCAAAAACTTGACGTGATAGAGAAAAACTGAGATCAGTTTTGGATTCAGCACCCAAAAATTACTTAATAACAAGTGTCAGACCTAACTCAACAAAAATTTGTTCCCCAGTGTTATCCATTCGTTTCCCATCGAATACTTTCCTCTCTGTCTCTTTTTGCTACTGCCCATTTCCATCACTTTACACTTTTTGGCATTAAACTCCATTTCCCATAGTTGACTCCATCTGAAAATCTTATCTAGATCCTTTTGTAAATCCTCACAGTCCTCTTTACTTTCTATTTTTCTTAGTAATTTAGCATCATCAGCGAATAAACTCATATAACTGTTTACTCCCTCTGTCATATCATTACATAGACCAGACATCACTGGGGCCAATACTGATCCTTGAGAAACTCCACTTATCACACTGCACCATTCTGACTTTTGATCTTTTATTACTGTTCTCATCTCTCTGTTGCTCAAAAAGTCTTCCATCCACTTTCTTTGTGTGTGTGTGTGTGTGTGTGTATGTGTGTGAGCGAGTGTGTAGAGGTAAGGAGTTTACACCGTGTTCAGTAGCTGAAGAATGGAGTTGTCTCTTCCATGTCGACCTGCGACTCCAGCCCACAGAGTTATGTCCATGCGTGTGCTCCAGCCCTACCATAATTTTTTTTCTTGATATCATCTGTTACTTAAGCAAACCCCACGTCAAACCTAACCTAAACTAATCTGATTTAACCTAACTTAACCGTTTCTGGCCTATAAGATGGTAAATTTCTGGCAGTATGTGAATTGGCATTTCTATTCATTTGCGCCATGGGAAATGGGGCTCAAAGTATGCAATATAAAAAGATCTACATAATGATGTAAATTACATTTTTTTGTGTTTAAGTGCCTAATACCAAATTTTTCCGATTTGGGTCCCGATTACCATATTTCTCATTGGTTCAATGTACAAGATTTTGCATATTCGAGGTCCGCGTTGATTACAACGATCCCAATTAGGGGTGAAACATGGTCAATTCTCCTAAATACCGAGGAATTTGTCAGCATAATACAGTGGTCCCTCACGTTTGGCGATTTAATTATTCTTACCAATCCATCGCCAAAAGTGAATTTCGCCAAACGGGAATAGTACTTTCAATGGGAAAATTTTCCATTAGTCTTTGACGAGGCCCGAGTTCACCCTTTTGACCTCCATTTTCATACTTTAACTGCTTAAAAGCAAAGACATTATACAATCGACCCTCGATTTAACGGACTCCATTCGCGAGACAAATTTGTGGGCAAGAATGGCATACCAGACCGCTTATCGCCGCTCGAATCGTCAACTCAACATTATTGTATTTTCTCATTTTATTTTGGAATGCTTGGGTTTTAAGGAGTTTTGATGTATCCCATATTAAGATATAATATTATAAGGAAGGAGCCTGTGTTGCTAGTGATTTAGTAGTAGAAGGTGTGTATTGTTTAAAATAGTGACTATTAGTGTGTGTTATGGCGTGGCCGCTGCTACGTTTCTCTGTCACCTCAACACCCTAAATCACCCTTATCTAAGGCGACACGCAGTGCTACACTGACATAAATAGTGACACGTGTATAGAACTGCAGTTCACAACCATATAATATATATAATAATGAGCATTACTCATGATAATAAGCAATACCTTTGGAAGCCACGGCTGAATCTGGCTCGTAGTCATTTGTTTACCTTTCACTAGAGCTTGAGCTTGACTAGCTACACGTTCTGGTTGTGTTTGTTATTATTTCTCATTTATTTCACGTGTAGGAGCGGACCAAATTTAGCATGTAGTGCCAGTCACTGTTTACCTCCCAACATAGCTACACAGTCTGGTTGTGTTTGTAATTATTTCTCATTTATTTCACAATTTTTCCAGTTTTTTCATATATTTTTCCCCCCTTGGGAAAATGCCCTCGCTATAACGGACAATCGGCTATAACGGACTCCTCCTCTCCCCCCTTTAGTCCGTTATATCGAGGTTTGACTGTACTTATGTATATTGTCAATTGTAGACAAGCATAACAAGCTAAAAATGTGCATGGATGCGTTCATGGTTGGCTCGTCGGAACTCGTCAGACTTGTCCTCTGACATCGATGGAAAAAGTGCTATTGTGATGGCGCTCCTAAGTGTCCGCCAGTCGGAGCACATAGTACATGTTTATGACAGTCGTAGCGCATGTTTACAAGCTCAGTTTAAGCTGTGTTCACCTGTTTTTCGGTGTTTTTTATGCTTATGTAGACTTGTTCAGTGCAGTGAAGTTATAATGGCATCGAAAGAGAAGGGAAGTGGTAAAAGAACGCGTGTGAATCAAAGTATTGCATAGAAATTAGAACGTATTAAGAAGGTGGAATCATGTTTCTGTCGCCCGGGTGTGTGACGAGTATGGTGTAAAGAAACAAACAGTGAGTGATATTCGCAAGTCTAAGGACAAACTCAGAGAATATGCTGTGACATTCAATGTTGATGCAAGTAAGGATAGGAAATGAGTAATACATTTTCTACAACACATGAAAGTTCCTCAGAGTGTAGCCCTACATGTGTCTTACATGTCTAACGACAACACTGCTGCTGCCGCGGCCGGGCTGCCAGGTGTAGATGAGCGCTTTGCTTGTATTTTCATCATTACTTATATACAGTACTCGTCAAAAGTATGCGACGAACAAACAATACATAAGGAAATTTATAGAAAATAATGTATTATAATTACCTTTTCATACTTGGTAGGGTGGCCTTTTCTCTTCTTCACAGCTTGGAGACGTTGGGGTAGTGAAAGAGCTAGGTTTCTTAGGTGTTCAGGTGAGATGTTTGCCCAGGACTCACGGGTGGTCTTCTCGAGCTTAAGTATGGAGCTGACGTCTTTCCCCTGGCAGATCCTTCTTGACCACGTGCCAGAGGTTCTCAATTGGGTTGAGGTCCGGGTTGTTACCTGGCAAATCCTTTATGAAGGGTACCATGCAGTCATCAAGCCACTGAGTGACAGATTTGGCAGTGTGAGCAGGAGCACCGTCCTGTTGAAACACACTGGCACGTGTGAGCTCGAAAGAATCTGGCAAATGTTCACAAAGCAGCTCCAGATAAACAGCTAGATTCACTTTAAGGTTTTTAGAAAGCACAACAAGCTTGCCTAAACCTCTGCCAGAGAAACAACCCCACACCATAAGTGAATCTGGGTGTTTTACGGTCCTCTCCACATACCGTGAGTCGAGGGGGTCACTGCTTGGGCGACGGTACACTCGAGCTCCTCGGTTACATGTCACATTAAATGTTCCCTCATCAGACCACAACACTAACAACCAGTCATCATCAGTCCAAGCAAGATATTTCTTGGTGAAGGTGACCCTGCGAGCTCTCTGCGCACGTGTAAGAAGTGGCTTCTTCAGTGGCTTGTGGCTAGTATAACCCAACTCGTGCACTCGGCGAGATACGGTACGCAGAGACACTGCACCAAACACTTCAGGTTGTTTCCTTCAATACCCTTGCTGCAACACGAGGGTACTCTCCAACGAACGTTTTAGAACGTTCACAAACCTTTGAGAAATCTTCCTTGGACGACCAGGCCGAAGTTTCTGTGATGGCGTTTCACTGCTGTTTTCCTCTCTGAAACGCGCCAAGTACCGTATTTTACGGCTTATAAGACGCACTTTTTTTCCTAAAAAATACCCTGAAAAATACTCATGCGTCTTCCAAGACGAATGTTGGAATGAGACTCCAGCCAAAGACTGGCGGGAGCCGTTCCGCGGCAACTTCCACCTCGGCAGATTGGCCCTCAAAGCACCTTCTATCGTCTGCTAGTGTTGATGTATCATTTAACACCAGGATATCACACGTATCACAAGCTAAGACTCTATATGAGTCTGCCACCAAGACTAGCGGGAGCCGTTCCGCGACAACTTCCGCCTCGGCAGATTGGCGTCAACAACGCCACCTCCCACCTATCGTCTGCTAGTGTTGACGTATCATTTACCACCAGGCTATCACACGTATCACAAGCTTTTTACAGTCCTGAAAATTATCACCCATCGCGAATTCATCAAAACTATTTACTTATTCTATCGCATACAAGCTAAAAGTTGTACGGTACGCCAAATAACATGGGAACAGGGCAGCAGAAAGACACTTCGGACCACCACTAGCGTCTACTGAGAAAATAGGTAGATTTTACCACCACCCACCGGTAAAAAATCTGCTTTATTATTTTTTTCTTTGAAATTTTTTCTGCAATGTCTGCTAGTGTTGATTAAGTGTCTGCTAGTGTTGATGCAGCATTTACCACCAGGCTGTCACACGTATCACAAGCTCTTTTCAATCCTGGAAGTTATCACCCATAGCGAATTCATCAAAACGATATGTAGGTCAAAAATCTGTAGATTTTACTAGAAAATTTGTTGTTGTTTTTTTCTTAGAAATTTCTTTAAAAAATCAGGGTGCGTCTTCCCGTAAAATACGGTACTTCCTCACTGTTGACTTAGCCACACACAACAACTCACTTATTTCTTTCGTTTGGTGGCCTGCCTCTAAACCAATGATCTGAGCAATGGTTTCTTTGATTAGTTGCTTGGTAGGTGCCATAATAAGAGTATAATACCGCAATCACCACTGATAAGTGCAAAACACAAGGCAGGCAGGGTCGCGGAAGAAGACACGACAGACCACAGCTCACGCTGAAATCCTGGAGGCTACTGGCACCTCGCCTTGAGGCGGGTGTCGACGGCTCAAGGTTGCTGTGATGTCATCTTCGTGCCGCATAATTCTGTCTAAAATCTTTCACCCGCAAGAGCATCATTCTTTCTTCGCCCAAAATATGCGGCGCCTCGAGCAAGGCGCCGCATACTTATGACGAGTACTGTAAATGAATAATAGCCATTAAAATGCGATTATATATCTACATTCACCTAGAATGATGATATTTCATAGCATATAAAGCAGTAATGAGCGAGCCTGGAGACTTACTACCTCTCCTAATACCAGTCCCGAGCAGTCGTGGGCGAGCGTGCCAGATCCAGCATGTAGCGCCAGTCACTGTTTACCTCCCAACATAGCTACACAGGCTGGTTGTGTTTGTGATTATTTATCATTTATTTCACAGCGTGTAGGAGCGTGCCAGATCCAGCATGTAGCGCCAGTCACTGTTTACCTCCCTACATAGCTACACAGGCTGGTTGTGTTTGTGATTATTTCATATTTATTTCACAATTTTTCTCGTGTTTTTCCTATATTTTCACAGCCATGGGAAAATAACCTCGCAGTAACGAACAAACGGCTTTAACGGACCACTTCTCCCCCCTTTTAGTCCGTTAAATTGAGGGTCAGCTGTACAGTCAAACATCGGGTTTCGAACGTCTCACTTTTTGAACAAATCGGTTCACGAACAGAATTTCAAACTCATAACTGCACCGGCTGCTGTACGATAACTCGGTTGCCGAACAAGCTACTCGGCAAGAGCAGCTGGCAGAACCAAGATGGACCATAATATTTTCATCAGGGCGGGAACCCACGAAGCACTTTCTCTAGGTGAATGTAGACATAATCGCATTTGAATGGCTATTATTCATATACATGAGTAAAGAGATGAAATACAAGCAAGGGTCTCATTCACGTCTGGCAGCGCGGCCGCGGCAGCAGCAGCAGCATCATGAAGCCTGTGAGTGAGGTGGATATCAACACCAAGGGAGATCTCTTTGGTAATATTTAGTAGGGGTGCGAGGACCCCTTGAGGTATCCTATGATCCCTGGTGATATCCTATGGTGGTATCACAGGCGTGGGAGCTGAACTGTCTTCTTCAGGAAGGCACAGGTACAGCGGATAACAGGGTGATGTGATAGTGGCGGGGCAGGAAATCGGCCGCCGCCCGCTACTTTGCCAGCGGAGATCTCCTTGGTATGTAATTATTTAGTAGGAGAGCGAGGACCCTTTGAGGAATCCTATGATCACTGGTGATATCCTATGGTGCTATCACAGGCATGGGAGTTGACCTGTCTTCTTCAGGAAAGACACAGGTGAGGCAGATAACGGCGAGTTTTGAGAGAGGAGGCGGGCGGGGCAGGCCGCCCGCTCCTCCGCCACGGTAGGTTGGGCAGGGTTAAACGTCTTATTTCTCGTTATTATACAACTTGGTGATTATGGTGAGATGTTATATACACGTGTCATTATCTAAATCAATGTAGCACCGTGTGTCACCTTAAATAAGGGTGATTTAAAGATGTTATGATGAGGTGACTGGCTGGGCAGTGAGTGACGGAAACATTCTTGCCACGGGGCCACCCCATAACACAAATATTCACTATTTTAACCCACATCACGCATTATGCATGAAATACAGCTAAATAAGTAAAAAAAGGTCTTTATTTTGGGGGTCAGGAACGGATTAATCCATTTTATATTGTTTCTTATGGAAAAATTTGTTTAGTTTTTAGAACAAATCTGTTTTAGAACAACTTTTGGGAACGAATTATGTTCGAAAACCGAGGGCGTGTCGGTACATGAAACATTAACAGCAATACAAAAGACAATAGATATATAACAGATGTTATTTACCATGAATTATTTAGAGTTAGGCGCCGATGTAATGCATAATACTAAGAAAAAAAAAGAGCTGGGTCAACAAGGTGGCGGTTGCTGCTGCCAAGATGGCCGTCAGGTGTAAACATCACCCCCTTCCCGCTGCCGCTCTCCACTGTAATCTCTGATATCTCGGGTCTGCCGCTTCACCTGGGATACCTCGCTAGGCGACGCCCTCCGTGCCACCACCATGGTACATTACCGCTCAGACTCCTCCCCGCACCCATGGATAAGAAATACATCCCATTTCCCTGGATGTCTCCCTCACCCGCCTGCGGGCTGCTGCCACCAGTGTTGTAGTCAAGACCAGACCCTCAGAGACCAAGACCAAGACTAGACCCTTCGAGACCGAGACCAAGACCAGATCTTCCGAGACCAAGACCAGCCCTTCGAGACCAAGACTAGACCCTCCGAAACAGATCAAGACCAAGAACAGGCATATAAAAATATTTTTTATAAATATGACTATTATCTGAATGATTTTGGTCTGTACTGCGTAAATACTAAATTGTATTGTCCTGGCCTGTTTGTAAGGAATGGGTTTTTCATTTTTTTCTCATACATGTACCTTTGATTAGGGTAACGTATAAGGGAGGAAATATATATACAAAATTTAATATATGTGAACATATGAACATCTAGGTCAAATATTTCTGCTTTCATTGCTTCGTTGGCATAAAGAAACAAACATAGGAAAACAGCAATTTTTGTGGTTACGTTTTCCAAGCGAGCTAGCTAAACCTGTGGTGTACGTGTACGAAGGGTGTGGGGATTGCATAGGCCTAGACATATATGAAGTACACGGAGGTGAACAGAGCTGCAAACATGCGTGCGTGCAAACGGAGATTATCACTTCGAGAATGGCCACGTCATGCATGTTCTCTCGACTCACACGCACTCTATCAGCGCTCGCAGGGCTCAGTCATGCATCATCACCGTAGAGCTAGTCAGGCAGTATCTATAGACAGTTCAACGCTGTATGGCGCACCGTGAATCGAAACAGCCATGATTTTTCTCCGTATATGATAATAAATTCCGACCTTCCCCACGCCGCGATGCACTTTTTAATCCTGGTCTCGACCTGGTCTCGAGCCAAACTCCGAGACCAAAAGCTTCGAGACCAAGACCACATCAAACGAGACCAAGACCAAGATCAAGACCAAGACCACATCAAACTGGTCCGAGACCGGTCTCGAGACCAGACAGTCTCGGACGGTCTGAGACCAAGACCAGTCTCGAGACCTACAACACTCACGGCCTACCTGACGACGAGTCACCTAGTCTTTGACAAGGCCCGAGTTCCGGGAAGAGACACTGGGAAGATAACAAACACCAACAAGGACACTTGCGGGCGGTGCATTCTGGGCCGACGTCATTCCGTGATGTCTGCACGAGTCTCGCTAAAAGTTAATTTGAAGCGCCAAATTGGGATTCTGGTACCGTATCCATCCTATCACCAATACGGTGTTTTGCCAAGCTGAGATTCACCAAACACGAGGGACCACTGTATATCTATATTGTTGATGTTGATTGTTGATGACGCACTGGAGTCATTAAAAAAAAATTATGCGTACTACTGTATGGTATGACTCTGTACGGTACGTGCCCGTAGTAGCCATTTTGTAAACAAACACCATGGGGCCTCCTTGAGCAGGATGACAATTTTTTTTTTTTTTTTAAACGTTATTTATTTATTTAAATGGTTTTTTTTTACATTATAAAGAATGGGCCAAGAGCATAAAAAAAGAACATAAGAACATAAGAAAATAAGGAAGCTACAAGAGGCCGTGAGACCTACACGAGGTAGTTCCTGTTACTTAACCCTTTCACGTACAGATGACGTCTTCGAGCGTCATCCGGTACGTGTAGGCCATACGTACAGATGACGTCTTTGAGCGTCATCCGGTACGTGTAGGCCATACATACAGATGACGTCTTTGAGGGTCATCCGGTACGTGTAGGCCATACATACAGATGACGTCTTTGAGCGTCATCCGGTACGTGTAGGCCATACATACAGATGACGTCTTTGAGCGTCATCCGGTACGTGTAGGCCATACGTACAGATGACGTCTTTGAGGGTCATCCGGTACTGTAGGCCAACATCAGATGATCTTTGAGCGTCATCTTAACGTGTAGCCATACTAAGATGACGTCTTTGAGCGTATCCGGTACGTGTAGCATACTACAGATGACGTCTTTGAGCGTCAATTTCCCAAAATAATATTTAAAAATATTTATTAAAATTAAAAGTTGTGCNACGAAAAGGTCTTTGAGGGTCATCCGGTACGTGTAGGCATACGTACAGATGACGTCTTTGAGGGTCATCCGGTAGTGTAGGCCATACGTACAGATGACGTCTTTGAGCGTCATCCGGTACGTGTAGGCCATACGTACAGATGACGTCTTTGAGGGTCATCCGGTACGTGTAGGCCATACGTACAGATGACGTCTTTGAGCGTCATCCGGTACGTGTAGGCCATACGTACAGATGACGTCTTTGAGGGTCATCCAAAAATAATATTTAAAATATTTTTAAAAAATCATAAAAAGCGCACGGTTGACGTGAGATTCACTTGACCGTTGGAGCGAAATTACAATATATTATATTAAAATATATTTTGTATAATATAATATTGTATAATATTATATTATACAATATATTTATTAAAAAAAACAACTTTACGCTATCTTTCACTTCGTTGTATGGCTTTATTTTTGAGCGAATTACAATATATTATACTTCATTGGAAAGGAAATTTATTCAGCTATGTCATGGAATGTAGAAAAATCTTTTATGATGATAAGTTGATTTTTGGCATATTATTTTTTGCCGCAAGGTGTTATTATTTTTTTTTTCACATCTAACTCGAGCTTTGTAAGTTATTTTCACGCTAGTGTATTTTTTTAATTTTGTATGATATAGGAAATGATCTTAGCTTAAAAACAAAACATAATTGAACTCGATATCTTTGATAGTTTAGTTTCTAGACGCGGTGGAAGTACAACTTTTTCCCGCGGCGTGACATTTCGGGTGACAATGGGTTACGCGGGACAACAAAAAGTGAATGACAATGGTGACGTGAAAGGGTTAACTCCAGCTACATCTACACTAGGATCCCTCATAAAGCGTGTACGCATAAAGCGAACGACCTAAAATATTTAACAAAAAACAAAACAAAATTTTTTAATAAATAAAATTGCAAAATTTTGTTAGGAACGAATTTGTTCATATAGAATGATTCTGCCATCAAAGTAGGGCAAATCCGAGGAGTTCTCTTATAGATAGCCGAAATATACAGAACATGAGCAGGCCGCCATAAGAAGGCTTGCGGCAGCTTGGGTTTTCTGTTAACTCGAGGCACTTTTCGTAGCTGGGTTGCCCAGCTGGCGCAAGCCGTGGCAAGATGAGTGAGTAGAAACGGCGGCGGTAGCGACAACAAAATTCTCATCCATTATTACCAAAAAAAAACATTCTTGTGTAGGATATATGTTGTGTGATCCATTCACAATATCGTCAGTTATCGTAATTTATTGATGGCTTCCATTCGAGTGTACACCCGTCATTGTGGGTTGGTGTCGTTGTTGGTGTTTACAAGTTATCAGCTGAGTGGGCCCCGCCAGTTCTGGCATCCAGAGAGCCCTTCTCCTCCTTACCATCGAGGGCTGGGAGATCGCCTTTCAGTGGGTTCCCTCCCACGCTGGTATCCCAGGCAACGAGGTGGCTGATTCTGCTGGCAGGATGGCCTTAACAGATGTAAACACAACCCCCTTCCCTCTGCCGCTCTCCGCGGCTAAACGCCTCATCTCCCGGGTCTGCCGCTCTACCTGGAATAACACGCTCGGCGATGCCCTCCGCATCACCTCCATGGGCCAAATATCGCAGTAACTTCCCTCCAGCCTTGGATAAGGACAAAGTCCGCGTTCTTCGATGTCACCCTCACCCGCCTCCGCCTGGGGCACACGACACTCACGGCTCACCTGCATCGCCTCCGTCTCTCCCCTGACCCCAACTGCCCTTGGTGCATGAATGTTCCGGAGACTATTGAAACACTTTCTGCTGCAGTGTCCGCGCTTCCACTCCCACCGTTTAGTGCTACACTCTCAACTCCTCGCCCTGAATGTCACCACCTATGACCTGCCCACCCTGCTGGCGGCGGCTGGCGTTCCCCTTCCCGGCAACATGCCGTCATCCGCCTCACCTGTGCCTTCCTGAGGAAGACAGGTCAACTACTGCGTCTGTGATAGCATCATAGGACATCACCAGGGCTCATAGTGTTCCCCAAGGGATCTTCGCAGCCCTAAAACAACAACAACAGTTATGGCGAGGAAACGCAAGCGAGAGTTAAGCCAGGTTTATGGCAACTTGCTTATTGGAGTCATAAACCTAACCTAATCCCACGCTTGAAACCTCCTAAACGTAAAGCCAAATCTGCATTAAAAGTGTCCATCTGGCAATGGAGTAATAAGAGGGCAATGTAAGTCACAAGCAGGAGGCTCAAGAGGAAGGCACGCCGCACGTAAACAAACACTGTCTCTGCTCTCCCTTGAACAAATGACAGTACAGCTCAAAATTTCCCAAATCCGACCTTCAAACATCCAACCTGTCCAAAACAAAACCGACTTTTTTCTTCTATGTCCCATAGTTCGGGGTAAATCGCTAAAATTATTAAACTATTCCAGACAACTATCCGACCCCTCGGTCAGACGTTTTTGTGGAAATTCTGGCGGCGCGGCCAGAAGCAGTTAGTTCGTGTAAGTTCTCATACCCGCTCGAAGCACTGGTTAGCTATGGCGTGGCATTGGCGGGTGTTTTCAGAGTTTTATTTATTACTTTTGCTGTTTGCTGCTTCACCACCACATTGTGTCTTGTTGGCCATTGTATTTAATTTCTACAGTGAATTAATTTGTCTACAAGTGCTAATACGTAAGCTGTGTTGTGTTTAAATCATTGAAACGAAAGTGTATATTATAAGAAAGTAGAACAGGTGTTCTCAAAGACTAGATATATGTCGGGAATTAACAACGGCATCAAGACGACTGTGGTGGAAATATTTAAAATTACAAGATAAACTTGTTCAAGTTTTATGCTGGCTACGAAACTAATGACTTAGAAATTCAAAAAGGACTTGGGATGATGCACAAAACAGGTTAGAATATATGATTTAATTTCCTTATGGAAACAAGGATATGAATTCCACAACTCAGGAAGTCATGAACCAGAATATGTTGCCACTCCAGGTTTTAAGTTATAGTTAAGAGCATCATCAAAGCACAGTTAACCTTGCAGGAAACATTCAAGAGAGCTAGCCAGGCAAACCACCTTCCCAACCAGTAGACCTCGTACATTGAGTATAGCTTAGTTCTTTATTATATTTATTATTATTATGTACATCCGAACCATCCGATTATTCCATCATCACCTACCTTCGGTCCCCCAAAGGTCGGATAATTACAACTTAGCTGATATCTCCAAAAGTTTGAAGTCCACAACCAGAATGTTTCCTAGAAATCCAATAAGGTAAAACATAAACCACATACTCCCAATTGTGTAGGGAATTTCCGATCCTAGTGTAAAATAATCTACCATTTTCTGATCTGCTATGGGTGTGAACAAGTATAAATGTACGGGTACGGGCTGGAGGGAGGTAGTTCTTCTGCCGATCGACCAATATCCAATTTTCCATAGGCTATGTGTTTGCCCTAAAGCGAATTCACATGAAACGACCTGTTTATCGACCAATTTTCTTGTTTTATGGTGGGAACCCAGTGTACCTCAATTCCCCCCCCATCCATGAAATTATCCAGGACTTCCTTTTTTTTAAAAACCCAATAGACTCCGCATTGACCCACATGACGGACTGAGTCTCATTTCACTTCAATCAATGTAACCCACCCTAATTGTAAACCAGTTTCTCCCGTATTTCCTTTTTAAATCTATGCCCCTTTTCCAGACTTGCAACGCGTTCCTTCTTGTTCTACCCTGCTTACTAGCCGTTACAACTTTTCCTACATCACAGGCTTGTATTGTATCCCTTTAAACCACTTAATAAATTCTATCAGATCAGCCGCCTCTCGAGTGAGTGTAACAATTTAATGTAGCCAATCTCTCGCTCATACTAAAAATTAGCATCCCTTGATATTAAATTGTTGGTTCATCCTTCTCTCGCACTGTTTCTAAACAAGGGGCTAGATCCATCCTGTAAGTACGGAGACCAAAAATGAACCGCATAGTTAGGTGCGGTTCTGGACTAGTGGCCAAAAGAAATAAAGCGTTAGACATCCATAACCTCAGCACTTCTACATTAACACACTCCTGGCTAAATGAAGCCTAACACCCTGTTAAGTTCGATTTTACTAGGCCGCAATACATTGATTCCTAGGACGGAGGCAGGTACTGAGTCTTACCCGTACCCCAGATCTTTATCAGCTTCTGATCTTTTCAGCGATACATCGTGTATAGTGTACATATTACCAGGAGTAGGATTTGTTTCCTATCAAACTTCATTACGCTTCCACCCTTATATTCTAGTCTCCTTACACTAATTTACATTCCAGGATGATTCTAATAATCCTACCCTACTTAGTATCATCTGCCAACATGCTGATATCACTAAGATAATAAGAAGTAAAAAAATTTCTATCATTTGCCAGTCCCCATAAGGAAGAGAATTAAAGGGAGAATATAAGTAAAGGGTGGGTGGGGACTAATTAATTTACTCTCCTGGGGGAAAAAAATTTAAGTCGTGAAAGGAGACCAACAATAGAAACAGAAAAAGGAGTTCTAGAGTTTACCAGTGAAGGGGATGAAGGAGGGATGATACTGGTTAACTCTTGCTATTAGGCGATAGCCAAGATGGCCCGACAGAATAGGTATGAGACGTGATGAGTAGAAAGTCTTGTGACCCAGCCGAAGGCTGCGGCGATTTGGGGGCGTCTCGGGAGGCAGGCGCGTTGTAAGTTCAGAAGAGCACGTTTGTGAGCATGAAAATAACGGGCCTCCCCCCCCCAAATAGACACAAGCATTAGCCAGAGAAGTAAACATCTGCGCCGCGCTTGATTTAAAGATTGAAAGCCACGTCAGTCAGCGATAGCGGGTGTTGGAGGAGACAAAAAGCCTGTTGACTCCACCAAGCATGTTTTCACATCCATATTTAATCCAGCCCTCCCGTTAGGACGAGTCGTATGATGTAGCACGTCATCCTCCTCCAAACATGAGACGGCCTCATACTCCATTCATGGGAGAGTATAAGCAACCCTGTACAGAGCAAGCAAAGGCCTACCGAGAGGCCACACGCAAAAAAATGGATGCAGACGCCACAGGAAGCACCTAACTTCATGCCGAAGCTTGTCTTTAGTCTAGATATGAGATGTGAGTATTGCCATATTCATATATTTAAGTACCAAGGATAGTCCCCTTTGAATGTTTCATTGTAGAAAATAGGGAAGACCGTTGAATGTCGATAAAAAAAGAGGGGAAGTATCTGGCAAGCGTTATGTTGAGTGGTTGATAGCGAATCATTAGTATCTATGTATTATGGTTATTTTCAATTAATAACCATACCATACGCAATCACTACATATTCAAAATCATGATTAGGTGCCTCTTAAAATCTTTATAACGTGAAAGAAATGCTAAAGGCCACTGGATAAAAAAATTCGAAACTAACCCTATCTGCTATCCCAAGGACAGCTGCTCCCGTCTTTACTCATAAGTGTTGTCCTACCTGGTGCTGCCCATCAAGCTCAGCACCAGCTCTCTTTCTCTTCATTTGGCATTAAATCTTTCTTCATTCAGAGGGTGAGGATCTTCTCTAGCCTATCAACCCGTAAGTTGCGTCAACGCAGCGCGTACTAGTTACGTCATCACAGATGGCGGTCTTATCTCCTCGGTGCCGTCAACATAGTTCAAGTACGTTCTTAATTTCCCGCCTACATTAATGGATTTTGAAAATTGGTGGCTCACCTATGGCGTTTTTTGTCAGTTGACTGAGCAATTACTGTTACCCATGGAGAGATGTCTCGGTAGCATATGTCCTGACAGTTTTGTGCCACCGTATGGCAAAACAGATGGGACGCCTACCACGGGATACCCACCAGCCCCTTCACCGTCCTTCTCAGTGCAGGTAGCTAACACCCGAACTTTCCGAGTCACCCCCGAGCAGGCGGGAGACACCCTGGGCAAAGTAGTGAGAAGCCTAGGGGCTAATGGTTTGGCCTGTACATAGTGTGGAAGAAATCCGCCCTTAGAAATATCCTTTTACGTAAGGAAAAAAATGACACAATCAAATGTATTCCATACCATAATAGTGTTACTATTTGCGTGAATTGGGAGTGCACTTTTTATACAGAGAAAAACAATGATTTTGTCTATTAAATATGGCATGCGTTCATAGATATAGATATCCTAAGAGAAGTGAAGGTGCTACAAAAAATGTGTTAGCATGAGAAATATCGCTCGACATCCACGAATCGTGGTAGCCGGAGCCCCGACGTTGCAAGCTTGCTAATATAAACAAAACCATTGTGTGCTTTGTGGTAAACCTGATTTAGTGTGTGATTATATTACATCTTTTGCCATCTGTAAGTATATAGCATAAAGAATAGAAAACTATGTCGAGATAAGTGTATTAAAATGCGGCCTACCAATTCACCGACAGCCGAAGTACTGCAACCATCCCGCTGTGCAAGATGCGTACCATCCATGGCCCCCCACCATGGTACACACCTTAGCGGAGGCAGGTCCTCCGCCCGGGCACTTTTAAACCAGGCTGATTGGATTCTTTAATCCTCGTTTCTTTTTCTCATTACTGGGGTCATTTTGGGTAATTTGAAGGGCAAAAACACAACAAAAATAAAGTAATGTGACTCAGGGCCTACTTATTGCGTGTTTTATTTAATCTCGTGACACCACTTACAGGGTAATAAATATGGAAGTTAAGTGGCGCTTCTGTAAGTATCTATACCTTCATGAACCTACAGTCGAACCCTTCGATTTACGGACTTCGGTTTAACGGGCCAATTTTAGATATAACTGACTCCATCTGCTGCCTAGTTAAGGCGAACCTATACTTTAAAAAAGACCAATCTGGTGAAACAATATTATGTTTGTTGAGGTTTCCGCCAACCTTAAAATGTGGAAAAATTTGTTGGTTGCCGTCGTGGGGTATTGATTTGCAAATCCAGCATGTTAGGTTGACCCAGTCCCTGTTTTTACTCTCGAACCTAATCTAAATGGTCGACTGGTTGTGTTTGGCTTATATACTTAATTGTTATTGCACAATTTTTTTTCTGTTGTTGTTTCATATAGTTTTCATCCCCCAGGCCCGAAAAATACCCGCAGTAACAGGACAAATGCAGCTCTAACGGACCACTTCTACATTTTAATCCATTGGTTGTGAGGGTTGTCCTGTAATTTAGCTCCATTAAGTTATCACTTATTAGTCCATCATGTTTGCCTTTTTCCCACAACCTACAGAACAAGATGGGAATCCCAGAAACACAGAGGTAAAAGAAATCATCAGCGGAGTGCAAATCTAAAGCCTAAAAGTAATGTGATATGTCGGCCCTGATTAAATCGATCCCCCCAAAGGTCTTGTAGGCTGTTATTATCAAGCTTAGTGACTCCAGTACAGTGCGTCTGCACAGAGGTTCGTCCGCCGATCGGGGTACGTATACTCAGCGTACGTATCTCGCCCCACATAGGAAACTCATATCCGCAAAAACTATATGCATTGACCATTGTAGCCTATTCCTTGTAGTCCGACACAGGTTAGACGATAACACTAAGTGCACCACACAAGCTTATTTCACACCGGGGTAAATATGCTACGAGTTATCAGGGGAAAGAAAACGCCACAGGGGAAATACCAGAGCGGATGTGTGTGTGCGGCATTCTGGTGGGGACGTGTGAAGTGATCTGAGGACGAAACAAGGAACCTCATTTAATGTCTGCATTTGAAGGTTCCTTTGCTAAGTTTGTTAGCTTTCCGGGTTTTGGAAAAAAGGTGCTGAGTCAGGTCACCACAGTCCTGCCGGACACAGCTGCCAAGTAGAACATGACCTACTTTAATGGTCATTAAGCGACTCCAGCATTAAGTCTATTATCCGATTGAGTACAGTTTATAACGACGCACTTTTGTTTCCTAAAAAATATACGGAAAAATAACTCATGCGTGCTTCCAAGCTTGAAGATTGTTGTGAATAGATGGGATACCGCCAAGACTGGTGGGAGCCGTTCCGCCGGCAACTTCCACCTCGGTCCAGATTTGGCCATCAACAACGCACACACTATCGTTCTGCTAGTGCTTGACGTCATCATTTACCACCAGGCTATCACACATATCACAAGCTTTTTTCAGCCAGAAAATTATAAAATATGTAGTCAATCTCATCAAAATGATTTACTTATACAGCACAACCATCGCTGTTTCCCGGACCTCCATTTCTCCCGGATATCGGATTGCCGACAAAATCCGATGGTCCCAGGGATATTGTCGAGTCCTGGTGCTACAAATGCAGGGTTGCCAGTCACATAAAACGACAAAGTTGTCCGGGCAGTCCCTAGCGTCGCCTGTCACCTTTGGGGTCAGTGTCCGCGCCACTCCCGCCCAAGGTCTGGAGCCCGATGCTCAGCGGTCGTTATTGTCGTACATTTGGGCACTCGAGACACTCACGGTTCTCCTGCCCACCGCCTCCCGTCAGTAACTCTAGACCCCCATGCTCCCTGCTTGCCCTAGGACGTCTTCTGAGACTATATTGAACACTTTCTGCTGAGTGTCCGTGCTTTCACTCCCCACCATGTAGTGCTACGCTATCAACTCCTCACCCTGAACGTTGCCCACCTTTGACCGGCCCACACTAGCTGGTGTGGTGGCTGGCCTCCCGCGGTGGCAGCATGCATGTCTCTAGGCAGAGAGGAGTGGACAGGAGACTAGAGCAGACAAGACGGGGCCCTGTGTACGGTGTTAGGGCTGTATGCGGGACAGAAAGGAAACGGAAAGTATTGTCAAACTCAGCAAAGTGTGTCCTAACGCAGTGTGGGAGATAAAGAACACCAAAAGAGACAATGAATTAGGGATGATAATCAAAGGATTGAAAACTGCATCAAAATGTCTTACCAAGGTGAAATAAACAGGGGAAAGAGTAACAGTTAGTTTGTGTTAACGAAGGAGACGAAGTGGGAAGAGGACCTATGAAACGAATACTAAGCGACAATGGTCACAAGAAAAGAAGAAGAAGCTCTAGTGGCGGTCGTATTGTTTACATTACACACTCACGGTTCACCTGCACCCACTCGTTCAGTCCCCTGACCTCACTGCCCCCTGGTGCAGGGTGTCTCTGAGACATGAACACTTTCTCGCTGCAGTGTCCGCGCTTCCACTCCCACCGTTTGTGTGCTACGCTCTCAACTCCTCACCCTGAAGGTCGCCACCTTTGACCTGCGACCTGCCCCACACTGCCCCACGGTGGCGGCTGGCATCCACCCCTCCCGGCAACACGCTGTCATCCGCCTCACCTCACCTGTGCCTCCTGAGGAAAGACCAGGTCAACTACAGCACCTGTGAATAGCATCATAGGACATCACCAGGGCTACAAGTGTTCCCAAGGGATCTCGCAGCCTAAAACAACACTAAAGGACGTATAAAAGTCTGCGGCGGGGCAGTGATTTGGCGGTTGCTGGACAGTAATACTAGAGTAGGATAAACGTCCGGGGTGTGTAATAAGCCTCGGACTATTGCGAATTCCCGGAAGTTTGCGGTTCCCGGGACTAGTGCTCCCCCCATATTTAAGTCGGGAAAGTGAGGTTTGTGTGTACTCGCATACAAGCTAAAAAGTGTCAGTATGCCTAAATAACATGGGAACAGGGCAGCCAGTGAAAGACACTTCAGACCACCGCTAGCGTCTACTGAAGAAAAATCGGTAGATTTTACCAAACCTACCGGTAAAAGATTCTGTTGTTATATTTTTCTTGAAATTTTTCTGGCAATTCTGCCTAGTCGTGATTAATCGTCTGCTAGGTTGATGCAGTATTTACCACCCAGGCTGTCACACGTATCACAAGCTCTTTTCAGTCCTGGAAGTTATCACCCATAGCGAATTCATCAAAACGATATATACCGTATTTGCCGGTCGCATAAGATGCAGTTTTGTCCTTAAAAAGGAATGAGCAAGTTCACCCTGCGTTCTAATGCGCCATATTAGCGCCATGAGATGGTCGGACAGAGAATGCAGAACAGCGAGGGTGTATTACTAAAGGGGTCTGAGTGATCTGTGTTGAGCAGTAGTCCACTGAGCCACATAATTTTATCTGTGTTATCAACAGTAATGCATAAATAAGAAAAGGTTGGAGTTAGAGAAAACAAGAGCTGGGCAACAAGATAGTGGGATTATTGCTGCCAAGCTGGCCGTGTCAGATGTACACATCATCCACCCCCGGCTGACTGCTCTCCATTATAACACGTCTGAGTATTCAGGTCTTGCCGCATTCACTGGATACCTCACTCGCGACGCCCTCTGCGCACCCAACATGGGTCATTAACGTCAGACCCTCCCCGACCCATGGAAAAGACAAACATCCCGCATATTGAGATGTAGCCTTAACCCGCATTCGACTCGGCCACACAAGTGGACAAACAGTTGGAAGGAGGATGATATAAGGAGGCGGCAAATGCGTGATGGAATTTTCGCTGGACTGAGTATTGTTGAGAAAGGAATAGTGAAACAAGAGCGTGTTAAAGTTTTATTTTAATGGAGTACGACCGGTGAGAGGGAGGTGTCGTATTTAGGCGAGTCTGTCTATACACACAAGGATTGGAGCACAAGGGGTCGTGGCTTGGTAGTTAGTTGACAGCGATCATGTACAACGTGGGGACAAGAGGCACGGCGTGTGTGTCTCTGTGTGGTCCTGTGGCTGACTGAAATTACCTGGCTGGTTGTTGCAGGTTGTCCTGTGGCGAGGACAAGTAGGTCAGCGTCAGGTCCACCCTTTAATCCGCGTCATAGGACAGGGGAGGTAGGCCTAAGCGATGCAGGTCGGTGTATGTGCGTGGTGTGTTAGACGCCGATCCAGCGGTAAAGCAGGTGGGAAGGAGACAGCATAGCCTTTGTGTCCCAGCACAACCCCTCAATCTCACCCCTGTACCGACTACGGATAAGGAAATGTATGAAAGAGTGCTAGTAAAAAGGCTGCAACGGTACTGTAGAAGGGACAAAAGTCTTCCACACCGGTACACCAAGACCAAGACCCCTCATAGGCGACCACAACGCCCACCTCAAGGCCGAGTATCACACCATACCCTTCAAGGTGAAAGGACACTGTCTCATCACATCCGTTGAATTGCTTACATTAAAACAAATAGACGTGTTACACTAAACGGGCACGCCGGTCACGGCTCCTATACATCACCATCCTGTCGTGTAACGGTTTCTGGGGAAGAATATTTTAAAGTAATGAGACTGTTGCGTGCTAATAATTGTCGTCTTTATCAAGGCTGTATGTACCCCAAACAGTGTCTTTTAGAGTTCAAACTCCTCTTCTTCATCCAACAGAAGTGCTAGTAAATGCAAATTTCTTCAACCATAGCCTTCATGAGGCCCCATGTCGGCTTAGAGGGTGAGCAGGACCTCGCCGAAAATGATGGTAGAACTGTGACAAGTAGAATGTGAATACAAGGCACAGCTTGAGGAAGATGCCGTGATTCAATTGTGCGTGAACCAGCGGGGGGCATTCACTTGCTACCTTCCTGAAGAAGACTGTAATCAACCCTCGCGACTGTGATAGATTCAAGGTGTAAAACCACAGGGCAAATAATCGTCGATCCGGACAACGGTACCCTTCAATAATTACAACAATAACAAGGTAGAGATGGTTACCTTACAGGTGTTACTAAACATCTCGTACAGTTTTGGTGATGGGCAACCACCGATTCGAGCCGAAAGCTTAGTACTCCTGAATAATTGGTTTGTTTTGAATTAATCTGCGCTCTCGTTTTGTGTGGACATCAATGTTTGTTTACATGTGTGTGTGGGCATAGGGGCAAAACCTGCCCCTCAGGGTCCGCACCGCAAAAAATTGCTACCCTTCACACTGCCATATTATTGGTATTTTCGTTTTTTTCTCTATACTATTGTTACTAAACCAACCCCACTCTCTATAACCTAACCTAATCGATTAACCGTAACTTAACTGTATGGCTGAAATAACGGTATTTTCGGGTACTACGTGTAATTCCATTATTATTTCAATTGCGCCATGGGAAAATGGGGCTCAAAAATACTCAGAATGAGAAGCTACACGATGATGTAGCAAAAGTCTAGATTTTGAAAGCCCACTACAAAATAATACCAATGATCTATGACTGCAAAATTTCCACAAAGTCTAAACACATGCAGTAAAGCCAGCACAGGCTACTTACACATTAATACTAAGCTATAGGTCATAGGTAAGCAAAATATTAGAAATATAGAATATCAATTCGGGCGGCATCCGGCAATATATTATGACCAATTTTGGCTTACCTGTCATTCCCTTTACATTTTAACTAGTATATTTCATTCACATTCATTGCACTGCTGAATATTGTATTTAGGTACATGCTCATAAATAATTTGCTTTCCCCTACAAATCCTTTTTTTTTTTTAATAACTTTTGATACTTTTCACGGGAGAAAAAAAATTTCCCTCTAAAACCCAATATTTTTTCTCTCAAAACCTTGTAAAATAGGGGTGCATCTTATGCCGGGGGTGCGTATTTCTTATGCGCCGCGCAAATACGGTAGGTCAAACATATGTAGATTTTACTAGAATATTTGTTTTTTGTTTTGTTTTCTTTAGAAATTTCTTTAAAAAATCAGGGTGCGTTCTTCCAGAGATGCAGCGTCTTATAAGCAGTAAAATACGTAATTATACTGATTATAAGAGGTCGACTCCAGGAGGTCACTACAACCTTATGGGATAGATGCTGATTGGTACCCATAGCTCCCCTCCTTCACAACTACATTTAACGGTACAGTACAGCCAGCTATCCCATCCATCAACTTCCATTTCCTGTACAATACAGTTCGGTACTGTGACTCACACATGGTCTTGTCCACGCCAGCTGGCTCACGATCGCCAAGTTCACCCACCGGTGCAAACTGGAGCTCATTTAACCGATCTTGAGTAATGCTGGGCCCTCCACACAACACACACACCCAGCCCTTGGTTCAAGGGGACAGTAACCGCCGGAATTTGTAAGTGAAAAATCACCCGGACAGTACGATTCGAAAGGTACCACAGCACGCATCCAATGACCATCGAGACGGTAACAGGACGGGAACTGTATTACCTTTTGGTACAGATACTGTGCAGTAACATCAATAAAAGAATTAAAACATCATGAAGTATTACACAAGAAATTAATGTCAACTAAGGGTACCATGCACTCGCATTTAACACACGGTACTCACTCCATCTTACATAAACTCACCAAAAAGAAACACAGAGTGAAGAGCTGATGGCAGGGTACTGGGCCCCCCTTGCCTTCAACACTCTCCTGCCTCCTCCGACTTTTCATCCAGGCGATCTTCACCCTTATCACTGTTCCCGCTACCACCTGGCCCTATTGGCCACCAACCAGGCCCGAATAGCAGCAAACAGATGACATAATCACGCCAAAACTCAGGTAAAAGCTGTGAGAGTAGTACACACACGAGTTGCTCACCACGCTCACAAGTACAAACAAATACTCACGGCATGTATAAATGTAATAAAACGCTCGGCAGTCGATCCTAGATGTAGGAAAAGTCTGTACGGCTAGGATAGTAAATCAAGGTTATAGTTAGAACAAGAAGTAACGGATTCAAGCTGAAAAGCGTAGATTTAAAAAGGAAATAGGGAAAAAAAATGTTCACAAATAGGGTGGTAAAAAATGAATGGACTTCAGTCATCAGGTGGTCAGTACGGAGTCAATAAGCGAAACTTTAAAATGAGGCTGGAAAAAATTCATGGATGAGAAAAAAAGGTGGATGTAGGTACAGTGCTCAGAGGTAAGGCCGGGAGCGTCATTGAGGGTGGTGATGGTTGCCCTCGCTGTGGTGGCGCAGGCAGGATTGTTATAGAAAACAAAACTGACGCATGTGATTAGAGAGCTCATTGCCGCCCCCCGCATGTGTCCTCCGATGCACTCGCATTCGAAGGTAAAGTTAAATGGACAGGGCATTTGGGTATTCTTAGGCCACTCGATGCTGCAGAAATATTTAAGTGGATTTATGGTTCTCACTCGGGATCAAACTAGGTCTTCGTGAATGCCAAAAATTACCACCGGTGAGCTAACCTCTCTGCTACCGCCCTCCCTAAATGCATCTCTTGGTTATCACTCGAGCATATCAGCCCTTCACAACCCTCTTGTGTAGAACATGTACACTAGGGTTCCCGACATAAAAACCGTGTTAGTATAGAGCGTTTCCCCTATAGAAACGAAGACCTAAAATATTGAAATAAAAAAATCAATTAATTACCGTATTTGCGGCACTAAGATGCACCTCCGCATAAGACGCAAACCCCTATTTTACAAGGACGGTTTGGAGAAAGAAAAAAAATATTGGTGTTTTTTAATCTAATTTTTTTTTTGTAAATTTAGCAAAAGTAATTTAAAAAAAGGATTTGTTGGGGAAAGCAAATGATATGAGCTGTACCTACATACAATATTCACTGTGCAGTGGAATGTGAATGACAAATCATACTAGTCAAAAATGTAAAGGGAAGGACAGGGATAAACCAAATTGCGTCATAAATCATAATAGTATATTGCAGGATGCGCCACGAATTGAATTCTAAATTTTGCTACCTATGACATATAGCTTAGATTTAATGTTGTAAGTATGCCTTTGCTTGCTTTTCTTGGCTATGTGTTAGACTTTGGAAAATTTGCAGTATAGATAATTCGTATTATTTTGGTAGGGGCTTGGCTTTTTTTCAAAAGTCTAGGACTCTTACCTACATTATCGTATATAGCTTTCTCATTGAATATTTTGAGCCCCATTTCCCATGGCGCCGCAATTGAATAATAATGGACATTACACATAGCTACCGAAAATCTACCGTTATTTCAGCCAGAAACTTAAGTTAGTTAAATCAGATTAGGTTAGAATTAGGTTAGGTTAGAGGTGGGTTTGGTTTAGTAACAGATGATATAGAGAAAAAAACGAAATTACCCATACTATGGTAATGTGAAGCTGTATGCAATGTTTGCAGGGCGGATCCTTGCGAGGGGCAGACTTTGCCCCCCCACACACACACAATACATATGAAAACAAACATTGATTTCAGACAAAACACGAGAGCCAGAGTAATTCAAAAAACATCAAAACATTCAGGAGGACTAAGTTTCCGGCTCGAAATCGCGTGGTTGTCCAATAACAAAAATTCACGAAGATATAGGGTAACAGTTGTTAAGGTAACCAATCTCTACCTTGTTGTTATTGTTGTAATGATTGAAGGGCACCGTTGTCGGATCGACGATATTTAGCCCTGGTTTACACCTATGAATCTATCACAGTCGCGAGGGTTGATTAGTCTTCTTCAGGAAGGTACAGGTGAAGGAATGGTTCACCACTCTGAATCACGGCAGTTTTCCGTCGCAGTGCCTTGTATTCAAAATTCGTCACGCGTTTCGTCATTTTCCGCATTCCTGCTCACCCTCTAAGCAGACATGTGACTCAGAGGACTATCGGTGAAGAAAATGTGCAATTAATAGCACTTCTGTTGATGAAGAAGAGGACGTTGAACTCTAAAAGACCTGTGGCACAATACAATGTACATACAGCCTTGAGAAAAACTACAATTATCAGCCAAGGAATAGTTCATTACGTTAAAATATTCTTCACCAGCAACCGTTACGTGACAGACGGTGATGTATTTGTGAGCCCGTAAACGGTGCACCGTTAGTGTTGTAACACGTCTATTTGTTTGATGTAAGAAAATTAAACGGATGTGATGAGGACGGTGCCGTTTCACATGAGGTATGGTGTGAGTCGGCCTTGAGGTGGACGGTGGTTTGTGGCGCCGTGAGAGGTCTTGGTCTGGTGTACCGTGTGGAAGACTTGTCCTACAGGTTACTGTTGCAGCCTTTTGTACATAGCACACTCTTTCATAGAGCTTCTTATCCGTAGAGGTACATGTAAAACCGTCTTAGAACCTCTGCACTGTATAACTCGGAATTTGATATAACTCGGCAAGTGCAAGTTAATTTTTTTTTTTTTTTTTTTTTTTTTTTTTTTTTTATGCATCTATGCCCTTAAGCGCATGTAGGCAGTGAGACTCCAGGGGTCGGATGGTAGCCCTTGGAGGGCACTCGAGGGCTGTGTGGATGTTGCCATCGTCCGTGTGGCGCCAGCATGGATTCTTATAGTGCGCTGTGATTAGAGGCTCATGCGCCCCCCCTGTGTCTCCCATGCAATACCGCGCAGTCGAGGTAAGTTAATGGACAGGGCAGTGGGTTTTCTTAGGCACTACACGGTGCAGAAAGATTGCAAGTGGATTTATGCGGTCTCAATCAGGATCGCAACTCGGGTCTTAGAGAAAACGCCACCGGTGACGCTAACCACTTGCCTACCGCGCTCCACCTAAACGATCTCTGGTTTTCACTCGGCATTTATCATGCCCTCTCCATCACAACCTCTTGTCGTGAACATGTAAACAGAAAGTCGGCAAAAAATAAATGTTATCTCGGCATATTGATGGTATTAACTGCATCTCTTTTGCTATACACTCGGCATATCCTCAGTCGAATAAGTTGAGTTGTTTGGTCCTTGGACCCTTTCCTCCAGGATCAGGCTCTTCAATTTCATTGCCCTTCTGCTGGAGACACCCTTGCGTGATGGAGCTGATATCTTGAAATACAGATACTGTAGGATGTAATCCAAAACCGTAACAATAGGTGACAAAGTAAAGCAAAGGTCGGGAACAGCGTGTAGGCTGTCAGCTGCTGAGCCTGTTTATGTCGTCCAAGCACCCGTCCTTGGATTACGAATTTCCGTTTTTTGTCGAAAATTGAAAAAGGATGGTTTGGGCTTCAAAAACCCAACGAGTTGGTAGGAGCCGAAATAAATTAAATCAATTGCAAAACATTGCAAACTTATCACAAAGTAGTATAACACACATTTCAGCAAGTGTTATTGATTGGGATTCGTAAATCCAAGACGTGCTTGGACGACAAAAACACGGCTCAGACTACGCGATGTCGGTACCGAAACTTTGCTTTACTTTGCCACCTATTTTACGTGTTTTTGGGAGACATAACAATACTGTATATTAACGATGTCTAAGCCCATCACGCAAGGGTTTCTTCAGCAGGAAGGAAGAAATTATTTGAAGCACCTGAGCCTGCAGGAAAAGGTGAGTGCTGAAATGCTGGATGCAAGTGCTCCAGCTTGCTATTTGCTGCTGAGTTTGATACCAAATCCAGCACATTCTACACGGTTCACCGGTAGGGTAGTTTTTATGGGCTTTACAGTACTGTTTTATACATTTTTTTTTTTTTTTATTTTTTTTTTTTTTGTACCCAATCGGAGGAGGTCATGCCATAAATCGCCCACAATGAATAACTCGGCAAGGGCCAGAGCCCCTATCGTGCCGAGTTTATAAGCGTTTTACTGTACAGGGGTGGGGATTGAGGGGTTAAGGTCGGTACAAAGGCTATGATGTCTCCGTATCCACCTTGCTTACCACTGTAGCGGCGCTAACATCACACACGCACATACACACTTCATCGGCTTAGGGCTCACCCCCCTGTCTAGGGACCAGGATTAGAAGGACCTGAGGGTGACCTGACGCTGACCTGACTTGTCTCGCCGACAACAATGCAACATCAGCCAGGGTAATTCAGTAGCGCCACAGGACACACAGAGACACACACGCCCGAGCAACCTCTTGTCCCCACGTTGAACAAGGACTCACGTCAAAATAAACAACAAAGCCACGATTGCCCTTCTCCATCCTTGTGTGTATAGACAGGACTCCCCAAGATACTAACACCTCCCTCTCCCCGCTCACACTCTTCAAATAAAACTTAAACGCCCTTTGTTTCACTATATATCATTTATCACAATACTCATTCCAGCGAAGATTCATCACCATTTTCTGCCTCCCTTCTATCTTCTCCTTCACTGTTGTGTCAACTTGTGTGGCGCGAGTCGAACTAGGGGTTAATTAAGGCAACATCTAAGATGCCGGATGTTTGTCTTTTCCGATGGGTGCGGGGAGGAGTCTGAGTTTGGGTAATGACCTGGGGTGCGCGGAGGAGCGGAAGTCCCCCACCGAGTGAAGTTATCCCAGGTGAAGCGGCAGAACTGAGATATCAGACGTTTACAATGCGAGAGCAGCAGCGGGGGGTGGATGATGTTTACATCTGACAGGCCATCTTGGAGCAACAATCGCTATCTTGTTGCCCAGCTCTTGTTTTCTCTTAAACTCCAACCTGTTGGATTAGTATTAGCCATTACTGTTGATAACACAGTTACAAAGTGTGCCTCAGTTAACTACTGCTCAACACAGATCACTCCAGAACCATAGTAATACACCACCGGCTGTTCTGCATTCTTTGCCCGACCTCTCATTCGCTAATATGGCAGCATTAGGCGCAGCAGGGAACTTTGCATTCCTTTTTAAAGGAAAAAACTTGCGTCTATGCGCCGGCAAATACGGACATATTTTTTGTTTTAAATAAATAAAATTCCAAAATTTGCGTTAGAAAACTAAATTTGCAGCAATAGACGATTCCGCCATCAAAGTAGCAGCAAAATCGAGGTGTTTCTCATATAGAGTGCCGAAATAGCATACAGAAACGGAAGGTTGTGTGTCCATGGCAATGGGGTGATGAGTGGGCACGGCTAGGTGCGTATCGCCACGGAGGTGGGCGGACGGGTGGCTATGAGGTGTGGGAACAGCTCTGGTAGCGAGCTGTGCAGTCTGTCCACATATTACAAAAAAACCCATTCTATTCATGTGAAGGATATATGTCGTGATCCATTCACAATCACATCACGTTATATTTATGGCCGAGAGAATCATGCCAAAATCTATACTTCAACCTTTTACCAAAAAACTCCTTCATTCATAGAAAATGTTCAAAATATTTCTGAATCAAATTCCTCTCGTGACTTCTGGACATCTAGCTAATAACATCTCTAACAATTTTTTTCTCTTCCATCTTTCCCTCCTCATATGCTTCACCCAGATGGCTCCCACAGCTGTCTCATCTACTTCTACAGCTGAACTCTTCGCTCAAACCTTGCTGAAAATTCCACTCTGCTCATGAAGGGCTTGTTCCTCCTTCTCTCCACCCTCTGACTATATTATGCCTGGTATTAAGATCCTTCGTAATGAGTTTTCATTGCCTTTATGGTACTACGATCTCGGAAGAACTTACGGTCCTGACGGAGTCCCTCATTATTATTCCCAAAAACTGTGCCTTCTGTGCTTGCACCTTGCATGGTTCAAACTTTTACATTTTGTTCTATCTACTTTCCACCTTTCCTTCTCTTGCTGGAAGTTGGTCACATCCAACCTGTCTAAGGAGGTGTGACCATTCAAATCCTTCAAACTACCGTCCTATTGCCTTTGACTTCCGGCCTTCTAAAGTTGTGAACTATATTAATAGAAAGATTATGAAGATCTACTGCTCACAATCTTCTAATCTGATCGTAGTGGGATTGTATCTGGTTTGGTAAAGGGCGATATACTGCGATCTCTAGGGCTTTCCTTACTGAATCTGTCATCCCCTTTAGGGGTTCAAGGGAAACTCTTGCTGTTGGCCCTTGACATATCAAAAGCTTTTGCTAGTCTAACCAAATCTGTAATTTCCAAACTACCCTCATTTCCGTTTCTATCTTCTCTTGTGATTCATCTTAAGTTTCGTTTCAAAAAGTTCTATTGCAGCTACTGTAGACGGACATTTATTTCTTCTCATAAATCTCATAAACAGTGCGTGTTTCCAGGTGTTCTGTCCTATCACCCAACACTCTCTTCTATTATTTATTAATGATCTTCTAAGTTAATTCAAAGCCCTATCCACTCCTACGCTTAGATTCTACCCTGCATTTTTCAACGTTTTTATAGGACGTCCACTCAACAGGAATACTAAGTGATCACGGAGAGATGCCACCCGAGCGAACTATGATCTTTCTATATTTCTGATTGGCGACAAAGCAAACCTTGTTTTTTGTTCAATGTCTCAAAAACGCCATTTCTGCACCTATCTACACGACAAAACCTACCAGTTAACTATCCCTCTCGCAATGACACTCAACTATCTCTTCTTCTAACAAGTAGGAAACATTCTAGGACTATCCTTTACAAAAAATCTGAACTGGAAATCTCACATCTCGTCTCTTGCTAAAACAGCTTCTAAGAATTTTAGGTGTCCTGTGGCTCTGCATCCTTTTTTTCTCCCTCCCAGTTGCTTGCTCTGTACAGGGGCCTTATCCGCCCATGTATGGAGTATGTCTCACATGTTTGGGGAGGATCCACTCATACAGTTCTCCTAAACAGGGTTGAGTCAAAAGCTTTTCGTCTCATCAACTTCCCTCCTCTGACTGACTGTCTTCAATCTTTAAATCACCACCGGAATGTTGCTTCTCTTGCTATCTTCTACCGTTATTTTCATGCTCACTGCTCTTCTGAACTTGCTAACTGCATGCCTCCCCCCCTCCCGCGGTCTCGCTGCACAAGACTTTCTACTCATTCTCATCCTATTCTGTCCATCTTCCTAATGCAAGAGTTAATTAGTATCTTTACTCTTTCATCCCTTTCACTGGTAAACTCTGGAACTCTTTTCCTGTCTCTATTTGTCCACTTTCCTATGACTTAAATCTTTTCAAAAGAAGAGTAACAAGACACATCCCGAACTAGATTGGCTCACCCCTCTTATATTTTATTTTATTCTCTTTCTGTCTTCTTTATAGGGACTGGCAACTAACGGGCTTTGTGTTACCCATTTTTGTTGTGCCCTTGGCCAGCCCTTTTTGATGTAAAAAATATATATATTATATAAATATATGTATCGTCAGTTTAACGTAATTTATGATGGCTTTCATTCGAGGGTACACTTTCGTTGTTGTGGGTTTTGTTTACAAGTTATCAGCTATGACCGTGCGAGCTCCGACCGATGTGACGATAAATGACCAAGATGCCTCGGAACCCCTCGCCCCCAGTACATAATCCCTATTAGATTTCAGGTAAGCAACAATATGCCTATTTCATCATTTCCATGCATAATTTATCATTTATATATGTTTTGATATGCATGGGTGTGAATGAGTAAAAATGTTTGGTATGCACGGGAGGACCGATCGACCAATATCAATTTTTCCCACAGGTTATGTTTCACATAGAGCGAATTCACATAGAACGACCTCGTTTATCGAGCAATTTCTCGTTTTATGTGGGACCCTAGTGTATACAGAAAGTTGGCAAAAAATAATGTACACAAAAACCTCATTTTCCGGACTATTAGGGGGACCACTGGTCCGGGAACCGCAAATGTCCGGGAATCGCAACAGTCCGAGGCCATTATCCACCCCCGGACGTTTATCCTACTCTAGTATTTACTGTGCGGCAACCGCCAATATCATCTACCCCGCCGCGGACTTTTACGTCACTTTGTTTGTTGTTTTTAGGGCTACGAGGATCCCTTGGGGAACACTATGAAACCCTGGTGATGTCCTATGATGCTATCACAGGCGCTGTAGTTGACCTGTCTTCCTCAGGAAGGCACAGGTGAGGCGGATGACAGTGTGTTGCCTGGAGGGGTGGACGCCAGCCGCCGCCAGCAGGGTAGGGGAGGTCACAGGTGGCGACGTTCAGGGTGAGGAGTTGAGAGTGTAGTACTACACGGTGGGAGTGGAAGCGTGTACACTGCAGCAGAAAATGTTCAATAGTCTCAGAGACGTCAGGGGACTGTGGAGGCGGTGCAGATGAAACATGAGTGTTGTGTGCCCAAATGTAAACAATACAACCGCTGACTATGCTGCCACCTGGCGGGAGGCAGTGGGGGTCAGGGACTGATGGGGGCAGCGAGGTGAAACGTGAGTAACGAGTGCCCAAATGTAAACAATACGACCGCTGACTATGCTGCCACCTGGCGGAAGGCGCGGACACTGACCAGGGGTGACAGGAGACGCTCGGCCCGCCGGACAACTTTGTCGATTTACGGACTGGACCAGGCATTTGTCCGGGACTCTGACATATCCCCGGACCTCGGATTTTGACCGGCAAATCTGATATCCGGGAAAATTTAGGTCCGGGGGAAAGGGGACGATTTGCCGAGTTACATTTTTACTCTACCCACACAACCCTCTGA
>JACEEZ010015412.1:0-17333 GCA_016584305.1 Chionoecetes opilio | reverse complement strand
GGGGTGTGGGTGGGGGGTGGTGGGGTGGGGGTTTGGGGTTTGGTGGTGGTGGGGGCTTGGTGTGGTGGGGGGGTGGTGGGGATGGGGTGGTGTTTGTGGTGGGGGTGGGGGGCTGTTGGGGTTTTTGGGGTGTGTGGTGTGGGGGGTGGTTTTGGGGGTGGGGGGGTGGTGGGGCGGTGGTGGTGGTGGGCTGTGGTGGTGATGGGGGTGGTGGTGTGGGTGTTGGTGGGGTGTGGGTGGGTGTGAAGTGGTGGGTGGTGAGTGGTGGTGTGTGGGATGGGGTGTGTGGTGGTGAGAGTGGGGGTGTGTGGTGTTGTTCTATCCATAAAAGGGCCCTAAGACGTCACACCACAGGGGCTTGCACACACGCTAAGGGACACAACGTTTTGTGCCTAGGGGCCCATCAACTGGCGTTTTTCCAGATTTTAAAGTAAAGCCCGGTTCCCACCTTCCCGTTTGTAGGGCCCGCCATACAACAAAAAAGACGTCACAAGACGTCACAACAAAGTTACCGCACCGCCGTACGCTGTACGGCCGCCGTAAAAAGTTAAATTCAAGTCACTCCCCTCGGCGGGCCCGCTCGAGCGAGTTGCCAACGTGCCCAGTTCCCACAAAACCACTCATGCGGTGATGAGGTGACGTCATGTTGAGCGGTGTTGTTGAAGACGGCGTACAAGCGGGTGATGGGAATGGCCTTAAGTCAACTCGGTAACATTGCTTCGAAACACTAAAACCCCCCCTTATTTCCTATAAGAGAGAGAGAGAGATTGCACCACACTAACGATCTTACAATATCCCCTAAAAGCTTCTATACAGCGCAAAACCCCTTCTAGTACATCAGAAGGGCCCCTTAGTCAGTGTGCTTAGTCCCCCCCCGTCCCCAGCTGGCCCCCCCCCTCAGGCCCCCCCCTTTAAAAAAACTCCCCACCCAACCCCCCATTGAAAACTCCCAACCCATTTTCACCCACAATTTTTCCCTCAGGGTTAAAAAAGTTAGAATGATGATTTGAACAAAATATTATAAACATTAAAACTTTAACCCTTACCCCCAGATTAGTAGTAGTAGTAGTCATGATTATATAACATGGTGCGGAAGCCTGGTCAGCACGGGTTTCCAACTGCCCGCCTCTTGCCGAAACCCAAACAAAGCCGTTTTGCGGTGCGTTGCTTTTGGCTGGTTATCGCCTCTCATGCAAGCTGGTTGCTTCGGGCTGTGTTATCCCCTCGTCATGCCAAGCTGGCTTGTGTCTGGCTGTGTTACGCCTCGTCATGCCAAGCTGTGCTGCTATGTCCTGTAAAACAGCCAGGACCTGGAAGTGGCAAATTTTTCACCTGTGAGTAACACCACACAACACACACGCACCCACCAAAACCACAAAACACACACCCCCCCCACCCACCCACTCGCACCCACACCCCCCACACAACCCCCCCCCCGAACCCACACACACACACACACCCAACCCACCCCCACCCAGCCACCCCCACTCTTAATCCATTACCCACTCCAGATCCAACTACTATTAAAAAAAAAATAAAGGTGGATATGGTTTTACTTTTTTTATATAAGTGATTAGATATAAGTATATTTTTTATACTTTAACAATTAGGGGGGAAAAAGGGGAGCAGCCCGAGGGGGTTTATGATACAAATGATCATAGCGTTCTAATAAGCGGTGCTTGTTCTAATGGAGATAGCTTTTTTTTGCGAAGAAAAAAAAAAAAAAAAAAAAAGATCCCTTTTGGGGTTTAAAAAAAAAAAAAAAGTTGGGTTTAGGTTTCTTTAAAACCCCAAAAAAGTTAGGTTGGGTTTCATAAAACCTTAAGGTTAATTGGGTTTCATTAAAACCTATAAGGTTAGGTTTCTTTAAAACCAAAGGGTTTAGCTGGTTGGGTTTCATTAAAACCTAAAGGTTAGGTTGGGTTTCATTAAAACCTAAAAGGGTTTAGGTTAGTTCATTATTTTATTATTTTTTTTTTTGGGGGTTTTGCGCAAAATAAAACTAAATCCATTGAACAAAAAAACCCTATTGTGGGCCCAAGAAAAAATATTTGATTCTTTAAAACGCCCCAAAAACCCCGTCCTTTATACAAAAAGTTGTTTCGTAGTCTATATGAAACCATATCGTTGTACACTCAGTAGATTTGAACTTGACTACTAGATTTACGAAACAAACCCCGGTATGTACAAAAAATACTCAAAATCGGTACGAATAATACCTTTCAATTCAATATCCCTTTTTAAAGAAAGGTTTTTGATTGGGGCCAAAGGTTTTGATTAATTTAAACTTCCTGAAATCCCCGAGGTAGCTTTAGGGCCACTGTGGCTCGCGCCGTACCCGGGCCCCCCGGCGATACGGGGCTGGCCCTTTTTAAAGTGGCAAAAACGCGCTTTCGCCCATTAGGCAGACACAACACACACTGGGGGTAACACGCACTCTTAGCTTCTCGCTTTACCACATACCCCAACCTGTCACTACACACCTGTAGGGCCTCGAACACCGTCACTACAACCTGTACGGCCTCGCAACCCCCTGTCACACACACCGTACGGCTCGCAAGAACCGTCACTACACACCTGTAGGCCCCTCGCAACACCCCTGCACTACACCCCTGTACGGCCCTCGAACAAACCCCCCAGCAAAAAAAAAGACGGGGGCCCCCGGAGGCCGCCGTATGTTACGGGGGCCCGACGGAAGGTACGACGTAGGGCCGTGGGAATTTGCCAGAGGTCCCCGGGGCGGGCCGTCCCAGGGCCCGCCGTAGGGCAAGACCTTTTGCCGCTGTTATTTTAATGATTGAGGAATTTTTAGGGTTATACTTTTAAGTATATTGCAGATATGTAATGTTTAAGCGGTGTGAAACCCATTACCCCGTTTAATGGGACTAAGGGGTGTTCAACATTAAAAAAAAACATTACAAATAAGCAATATGCTTAGAAAATTTAACCAGAAAATTCCTGTGTCTTTTATCCAGTAATACGATGAAAAGGAGTTTTGGGGTCATAATTGTGGGGAATTGTTTATTCATAAGTAAAAAAACATTTTGGGTTTGATTTTACAGCGGGTTTTGTACGGGGAAACAGAACGGGTGAACACCCATGTAGAAGGATATGGGTTTTGCGGCGGACAACAAACAAATCCACCACTCGTGCGTTTTTCCAAGTACCCCCAACAAAACACAAAGACGGGGGGCCCTCCGGAGGCCCTCCGTATTCTTACCGGCGGCCCGACGGAAGGACGACGTGGGGCCGGGGGATTGCTCAGAGGCTCACCGGGGGCCGCCCCAGGGGCCCCGCCGTAGGGCATTTGCCCATTTGCGGTTTATTAAGATTGGGGAATTTTTATGGTTTACTTTCAAAGTATATTGAGATATAGTAATTTTTTAAGGGGGTTTTTGCAAAACCCCTAGCCGTTTAAAGAAAAGGGGACTTTTAACACTTATAAAAAATTATATATGCAATAATTAGAAAGTAAAACCCATAAAATTCCTGTCGTTATCCAGTAATACGATGAAAAGGAGACAAAATTTTGCTACGGAAGTTTTTTTAAGTACAAAAAACATTTTTTTAGGGGTTTTAATATATACATGCGGTGTACGGGGAACATGACAGCCATGTAGAAGGAATTGATTGCGGGAACAACATAAAACCATCCACCCTTTTTGGGGCTTTCCAAGTAACTGATTTGAAGTGATTTTACCCAGTCAGAAAACGCTGCGAGGGGAAATTCCTAAAAAAAACGTTTCGTATGCAACATTATATTATTTAGGCATTTCGATATAAGAAGGAGCGAAAACATGTTATAACTAATTCTCATTATGTTACGATGAAATTTAAGGGGGTAATTTAGGCCCTTTGGGGGTTTTTTTCCCTTTGTAATGGCTATCGTACGTCTGGCAGAGTCATTTTAGGAGGGAATTTAAAAAATATTCTGTTCTAAATATGTATTATCCATTTTTAATTTTCCACATTATATATTCCATTAGGTGTACCGATGAGTATTTGATAGGGGTTTATAATATGTTTGGGAAAAGATAGAAATAAGGGGAAAATATGACCTGTGCAATGTTATCCCCAACTTTGTCGGTTAATTAATAAAAAGTTTTTTTTATATGTACAGTAACCCCCATAGACAACTGATAACCTTTTTCCAGTAAAAATCCCCTAGGGAAGAGTATTCCTTTATTTCTAGTATCTTGGGTGTTCCTGATTAAGCTGGAAATTTTGAAATAAACGATATATGATAATTTCTATAAAAATTATAAAAATTTTATAGCAATTTTTAATAGCTTGAACAGGCCTAAAATAGTGATGGTACCGATATTGAGATATAGTATATTTCGGTTAATAATTAATATGTATGAATTTTCCCCCTTTCAAATACGTACCAGCGCCCAGCGGGCTCCGGAGGGTTGACCCTCAGTTGTCGCGCTTTTCATACTGATGTAATATACAGCAAAAAAATCAATAAAATGTTGTTCAAAAGTTTTTCACATAGAAAAATCAATTTTTAAAATCTGTACTAATTTCAACATAGTAAGTTTTTTCCCTCTGAAAATACACCAGCGGCCCTTGGAGGGTGACGGAGGTAAATTTCCGCCGCGGGGGGCCCCCGTTCGCCGGGCCCACAGCTACGTAGGCCCGGGTGATGGTAGCTGGGGGTGTAATGATTTTTTTCACTCGAACAGCGCCAGGCCCGTCAAGGGAATTTTTAAAAAAACGTGTCGACGAATTATTTTTAAAATCAGTCTATTTTGATATAATGAAGGAGCGAAAAACGTTATAATAAATTTTAATGTTTTTCGACTGGTTAAGGGTGACAATTTTGGCCTTTTGTGGGTTTTAAACCCTTTTTAAGGCTATCGTACGGCTGGCGTTTTGACATGATAGCTGGGAAAAAATTTCAAATAATATTCTATTTAAATCATGATATTAATTTAACTACACATCTACATACCCTTTTAGGGTACCCTTGAGTATTGTGTGTTTATAAAATGTTGGAAGTTTTTTAAATAAGGGAAAATATGACCTTTGTTTTTCGTAATAATCTTCGCGCGTTAAACAAGTGTTTTTTTATATGTATAGCCTAGCTAAACCCCCAGACAACTGATAACCTTTTTTCCCTGTAAACTCCCTTCCTAGACGTTTCATCTTTTTTCTATGTATCTTGGTGTCCTATTAAGCTGGAAAAATTTTTAAAAAAAACTGAAAATGAATAAATTTTATAAATATTATAAAAATTTTTAACAATTTTTTAAAAGCTTGAACAGGCCCAATGATAGTGTGGTACCCATATTTAGTACTATGTAATTACTGTGTTAATTAAATAATATGAAAGATATTTCCCACTTTCAAATACGTACCAGCGCGCCTCCCGGGGGATTGACGCAAGTTTCCCCCTGCTTGTACTACTGATGAATATACATCAAAATAATCATATAACTGGTTTTAAAATGTTTACACATAGAAAAAATTCTTCTTTAAAATTTTGTACATTTAATTTCAACATAGTAAATTTTCCCGTTTGAAAATACCCAGCGGCCTCCGGAGGGTGCGGGGTAATTTGCCCCCTCCGCCGCCGTTCGCCGCTTGGCTCGTCGGCCCGCCGGTGATGGTTAGTGGGTAAGTTTCTTATGTTTTCGATGGTTTTAAGGGGGATAATTAGGCCTTTTTTGGGGGTTTTTTTCCCTTTTTAAGGCTATGTAGTCGGCAGTTTTGGTACATTGATAGCTGCGTAAGATTTTAAAGATATTCTATTCAAATATGATATATCCATGTTAAATTTTCCATCATTAATATTCCTTTTTTGGTGTACCGTTTAGTATTTAATGGTTTATAATAGTTGGGAAATTATTTAAATAAAGGGGAAAAAATGACCTTGCGTTTATCCCAATTTTGCCGGTAACAAATGTTATTTTTTTTATGATAAGCCAGCTACACAATAGACTAACTGTAACCTTTTTCCTGTAAACTCCTTCCTATGTAGTATCTCATTTGTTATGTATCTGGTGTTCGATTTAAACTGGAAAATTTGAAAAAACCGATTATGATAATTTCTAAAAACTATTATAAAAAAAATTTTTTAACAATTGTAATCTTTAAAGGCTAATGATATGATGGTACGATATTGAGATTTCTTGTATATTACGTGTTAATATATATAATATGAAAAATTTTCCCCCCCTTTTACAAATACCTATAGGGCCTCCGGAGGATTGGGGCAAATTGCCGGCTTTTCATATGATGTAAAACTACAGCAAGAAATCATTAAACTTGTTTAAAATGTTTACACATAGAAATATTTAATTTTTGAAATTTGTACATTAATTTTTTAACATAGAAATATTTAATTCTTGAAATTCTGACATTTAATTTCAACATAGAAATTTTCCGTCCCTTTTAAAATACACCAGGGGCCTTCGGGGTGACGGAGGTAAATTTGCCGCCGGGGCCGCCGTTCGCCCCTTACGGCCACGTCGGCCCCCCGGGGATGGTTAGTGGGTATTTCTTCACTCCTTAGATTTTTTTCCTCCTGATATTACCGTTTTTAAAGTCCTGCCCCCGTTCCATGCTAACCCTTTTCAGTTTCTCTACCAACCTTTTATCAAGTTTTTTGGCGTCATTCCCATCAGCAGCTTGCTGTAGCTAAGAGGCCCTCTGGAGGTAACATCACCCCCTCCCGCTGCCCTCTCACCGCCCAAGCGTCTGTTTTTTAAAGTCTGCCGCCCCGCCTGGGATCATCGCTCGGCGCGCCCCCCCCGGGCCCCCTAAGGGTCATACCGCACAGATCTCCCCGCACCCTGGATAAGAAAAGTCCCCCGGGCTTGGGTCGCCCGCACCGCCCGGGCCGGCCACCAACACCACAGCACACCTGCACGCCTGCACCTCACGCCCGACCCCCACTGCCCGTGAGGAACGTCCCGGAGTCCCTTGAACTTCTGCTGCAGTGTCCTTTGCTTCCAGCCCACGGGCAATTCTCCGTGGTCACCTCATCGCCCCGAACGTACCACCTTTGACCTGCCCCCCCTGTGGCCGCCGCTGCCGTCCACCCCCCACGTCGCCCTGCCCTCATGCCCCACCCGGCCTTCACCGCAAGACAATCAACTGTCAGGACGGATTACTTCACGGGTGTACACCAGGGGGAAATCCCCCATTCGACTCATGCCCTTCAACAACAACAACAGGAGGCAGTCCCCGCACCCAGGAAGCAGCCGCAGACAAATAGTAATCGTGAGTTTATTTTCAAGAGTCCTTCTAAGAGTCCCAAAGAGCAGGTTAGTGAATGAGTCACCACACACACGGGTTCAAAACATGTTCTGTACACGGGACAAAACAGGCTACAATGACACACCTTCCCTTCTCCGGCAACCCCGTCACTGTGAAGGGTTCCAAACCAGGGAAACTGTATATTATATAATTATATAAATATACATACATATAATTAATTTTTTTTTTCTTTTTCAGGTGTCGTATTTCATCGGCGAGAGACGGACCGGACGATCGACTGGCGACGTTGGAGACCCTCGAGGAGACCACCACTGCCGGAAGACCAGCCGGCCCGCAGGTCGTGCGTTGCGCCCGCAGGTCGTGCGTTGTTTTCTAACTCTAGGCATTTATACCTTCCCAAAAAACACTATTAGCATTCTCGCCCTAATTTGATACCGACCAACCCCCCAGGCTGATCGCCTATATTGGAGAGAAGAGTTATGCCACTTTCCGCAATGAGAGACTGGAGAACGACCCACCACCAAAACTATTTCACGATCCGATGAAAACTAACAAGCTGAAGACATTCACTAATATGTGTAAGAATAAAGTATTGAAAACAAGTGGGAAGGACATAATCTTGAAAGCTGACCGGTCTCTGTTTGGTCGCATCATAGTGATGGCACAAGGGCGCAATCTCAAGATGGAGGACATCCTCTCTCACCCCCTGGGACCACTACCCTGGGCTCTCTCTACCCCAGACGGATTACTCAGGAAAACAAACAAAGCTTCCTTAGCCACAACTTTGCAGAAGAATGTGACAGTAGCAGACCAACTCCTACAAAATCCGGCTTCTGTGATCGATGGAATGAACTTAGTTCAAAGAGTACAGGTTGATCAAGCTACGTTTGGAGACATTGCCACTACAATACTGTCTATGGCATTGCGTGAAGGAAGTAAAAGTACCCGAATAGATGTTGTGTTCGACACGTATCGAAAGAATTCTATCAAGAACAGTGAGAGATCGGCACGGGGTGAAGAGACGCGACAGCAGCTGCAGGGTATCACAAGCGCACAGATCGTGAGGCAATGGAGAAGTTTCCTGACAGGAATAACTAACAAAACCAGTCTGATTAGCTTCATTGTCAGTGAATGGAGGAAGCCAGTGTACAGGGGAGAAACTACATGAGAAGATTCTGTATACAACTGTAGATGACAAATGCTACAAAATTACATCACGGGGCAGTGAAGAGGTACCAGATCCCCATTGCCAGCAGGAAAAAGCAGAGGGGCGCCTATTTTTTCCAGTGCCAGGCTAGAAGGGTACCAGGTGTTGGATATGGCAGAGGAACGATGTCTTTTCAGGGTTTTGGCATTCCATGCAAATAGGGGCCCCTTTTTCCCCAGAAATGTGGAATGAGCCGAACTAGATTATTACTCGGGAAAGTCGCTCCCCATATCGGCATAGATTTCTGCGGGTTTTTTGGGTATACATGCATACACTGGATGTGACACTACCAGTGCTTTCGCAGTAAAGGAAAAGGCAAGTCCCAAAAAATTCGTGCCAACAACAAGGAAATCAAAACACATTTACAAGTTGGCCGGGAAAGGGGACCTCCCCTCAGAACGATGGACAAACTAGAGTGTTTCACAGTCTCCTTATGTCCCCAAAGCAGCATTCACAAGGTAAAATAACCCGGGTACCACTTGTTCTGTGTTAAGAAAGGTGAGATGAGATTCTCGCTTCCCCCTGCAGGGACTGTTAGTCAAAATGAAAAAGGGCAAAACTACCAGGCTGGAATATGGAGAAGATGTCTTGAGAAGACCCAGGTGTACCAAGCCCCATTGGAGGGGGGAAAAATTTGACATGGTTAGCTGGGGAAATTAAAGGTAGGGGTTTTGGAGGGATGTGGGCCCAGCACCTGGGGCTTCTTGGCCCTAGGGCCTGCAAATTTTCAAGGAGTGTACACTGCCAAGGTGTCTGTCGGGGAAAAAGGGACTTAAGGGATGTATGTGCAAAACTGTCAGATGCGAGAATCTTTTCATGATGATGAGGAGAGCACGGCAAAAGACGACGATTTGAGTTTAAATTTCATAAAAGGTGTGTTCAATGTTTTAGGAATTAGCGTGTTTGTACATATTACATTATACTTATAATATGTAATAATTGTATATAAATATTATCCGATTGAATTGGTATAGTATTTAAAGCGGTTCTAAATCATTTTTTACGATCATCTTCCCCATTTACCCCGTTTAGAAAATTGCCTAGGCCGGGGGAAAAATGGTTTTCCCTAGAGCAGAGGTTTGCAAAAATTTTTCATATGGCACCTGGATTTATTAAAACCTTTCTGTGGCACCCCTTTTTCACCATTTTATTTTTATCTTTTTCACCCTCGGTTAGCAGCAAGGAAAACACACGTACAGCTCGAGTATAGTGCCCCTGCAAAAAAGGGACAAGAACCGATCAGGTACTGGACGACGACGGTATAAACAAAGAAAAATTTGGGTTTCGCAAGGGTACTATTACATTCTATTGCCATTTTTGCCAAAATCATGCAACTTGTGGCACCCCTAGGGCGTCCGTGGCACCCCAGGGGCCCCGGGGACCCCGTTTGAGAACCCCCGGGCCCAGGGAAAAAAACCGATTTTTGGGGACAAAAATCGAAGCTAGGGGAAAAAAAATACCTTGGAATCCCAGGAAAAAACTCTAAAGATAGGCCCCATAAAACGAAATTTTTAAAAATTTTATAAAATTTTGGGGGTATTTTGGCGGCCTTTTGGGAAAAAAAAGGGGGAAAACTCTTAAAGCTGCCACCCCCAATGCTATCACATGTTTTTTTTGCTCAGGCATTTTTCCCCTTTTCAAAAAACCCTTACATTCTCGCCCCCAATTTTAAAACGGTGAGCAAAATTTTGGACGGGGTGAACCCATAAAAAATGTTGGGCGAGTTCTTGAGACCAATAGAGAGGCATTCTTCATTTGGGATGCCTCATTGGTGAAAGGTAGCAGTTTAACTGATTTTTGACGATATTTCTATTTTCCCGATTTTTGGTTTTCACCCACCGCGCTGGCAGAGGGCCATGCAACCTTTTATATTGGCAAACCCTTTTTTTTTGCACACCGTTAAATGAAAAAAACTGTCCCTGGGTGAAAGTTGTTTGACCAAATAGCACACCTATACAATTCTGATCTTGGGTAAAACGTTTTTAAAGTCAAAACCCCTGGGGATTCATGGGAAATTACCCCCGGAGCGTTTTCAGTGTAAGTCTAAAACCGGCCACACACACACCGGCCGGGCCCGTCCCGGCCCCAAAAAGTGCGGGGGATCGTTCCCCGGCGAGACCCACACAACCCGGGCCGCCATAAAAAATATACAGACATGGGACACCTGGTGACAAAAAAAAATCCGCTTCGAAAATGACTTTTTTGGTGATGGTGCATGTGCACCCATATAAATCTTATTAAAACGTCATACTATATATAATACGTATATATAATCCCTTAATTTCATAAAAAAATTTTAAACGGTTTACAATTAGTAATTATGGGGCCGAGCGGGGGGCGGGCCGCGCCGGAAGGCCCCCACCACACGCAGGCGGCAGCCGCCCGGAGGGAAAATTTCAACGGCCGACTGATTTCACCCGGCCGCTGCGACGGCCCCGCCGGTGAAAAAACCCCCACACACACACCGGCCCCCTTACCACGCCCCTTTGGGCGGCCGGACGGGCCCGCCGGGTTTGGTTTTGGGGCCGGTTTTAAGGGGGGGAGGGTACGATATGTTCCAGGAAAAGGGCACATTCGCTTGAAATGTTTATGTTTATTTTAATTACTCCCAATTAAATATGTTTACCAATTTTACCCAGGATCAGAATTGGTAACAGGTCAAACAATATTCACCGGGGGGAGCAGTGTTGCTGTGCGTATTTGTGGGGTGTAGTATCGGGTCAAGGGTAAGGGTGAGACCCCTGCCCCGGGGAAGGGACACAGAAAAAAAACAATTTAACAGAAGAATACAACGTCTGTGTTTATCGAATGTATTTTCCCTCAAAGACTTCCAAACTTTTGCTAAATTTTTCTATAAGGAGTTTTCAAACCCCTTTTACAACACGTCGGAAAATTAAAACTAAAAAGGGTAGGTTTGGGGGGAGGCAAAACCCCCCCCCAGAAGGTTAGGTTATAATAAATCCCCAAGGTTGGTTATTTAACTAGCAGGGTATTTTGGGGTGAAGGGCAAACGCCCCATTTAGGTTGGGAAAAAATTTTGGGAAGCTTTTTGTTTGGTATAACCCAAAGTAGGTGTAACTGGAAACTAAAAGTCCAGAGGTTTTTTAGCCGGGTGATAAAAAACGGTACAAGGAAAAAATTTTTTTCCCCCATATTAAATGGGTCCAAACAATGTGATGTGAACAGTAAAAAAATTTGATGTTTTGTCATGCAGGAAACCCCGCAGTGGAGGGTGACGCATGATGTTTGCGATGCCTGCAGACTGGCCCATCGTGACTGGAAGGCATATCATCAGTCGATAGCGTAACCCTGCAGGATACGCCGACTATACAGCAACGTGCGGTTAAGATATACAATGACTTTTAATTGAGTCCCCACTATCACTTCATGCACATATAAAAACGGAAACTAAAAAAAAATTTTATTCTCGAAGACTTTGCAGCATAGTAAATATAAACGGGGTAAAAAAGGGGTTTGCGGTAGTATAAGGGTAAAGGGATATGACGGCGGGTCGCGTAAAGAAGTCTTACGGCAGATTGGAATAGCCCACGGTGCATGGACTCGTTGCAGGAGTATCGGGTTGTCGGTCCCTGTATAGGAGGAATAAGTGGATTTCAAGTCGCTTGTGACCCCTGTCCAATCTATGGTTGTGAGAAGGACACAAATAGCGCTTGAAGAGCCAATCGATGATTTTGGGAAATAAGTGTCTTCGCAGAAAAAAACCGATCCTTCCCCCCGGGTTGCAATGGGTGTGGAGGGGGCCCAAAGGGGGCGCCACAAGGAGTGGCTGGGGCAAGTTGATTTTTCTTGTCGAGAGTTGTTTTGGTAGGGGGAAAGGAGCCTGATGGGGACTCGCGCGTGGTGACCCCCGGGAGTGGGGGCGTAGGGGGGGCAGCGAGGCGAGGCCCCCCTGGCGTATCCCCCCAAATGATTGATGGTTTGAGACCAAAAACTGTTTATTAATTAATAAAGGGGTTTATTTGTTCATTATACCAAACTTTTTTTAATTTTGTTTTCAATCACCTACTATAACTTGCTACTTGATGAACAATTTGAGGCTCAGGGTTTGAAATTGCTAGGATCCCCCTTTATCCCCTGCCCATGCTTAAGCCCTTTTGGTGCCGGCTGAGAACCCCTGGGGGAGCTCCTGAGGTAGCGGGGGCCAGGGCCCTGGTCGGGGTTGCCCCCACGGGGCCTTGAGAAGTGTATGTTGTGGTTGAGGGTGTGGTTGTGGCAGGGCAGTCTTCACATGTTTGATAGTGGGGGGATGCTGTGTTGCTGGGGACAGACACTGCAGTAAAACCCATTCACCCTCTACTTAGACCCGGGTACGAGAACCCCCCACCCTTTCCCCCCTTCTTTATGCGGCCACATTTTCTTCAGTTACAGAAACTTTCGCATATCACACTTTTTTTTGGTTAAGAAGTGAAAGTTGCTATTTTCCGACCCCTTTCCCGGTTTTAAGAATTTGTTTGTTACATTAGGTTAAAATTCAACAATAGAGAGAACTGCAACTCCCAAATGCCAGTGGTCGCTGGCAGTTTAACTCCCCAATTTTTGGGGAAAAATTGGGCAACTTGAAAGAAAAATTGGGCATTCCCCGCACTTAAACACAAAAGTATAATTTTTAAAAACATTTTTTCTATATGAATTGATAGAAGCCTGAGTCTGTAAAACATGCATTTAACCAAAAACCAAGTAGGGGATAGTTTAGGAGGGGAGGAAATGTTACTCATGGGTTTATATAGTCAAAATAGTTTAGAAGTTATTATACCTAGGGGGGTCATATTTTCTGTTATTTTTGTGTATCAAACAGAAGAAAGCCTGGAAATGCAATGAGTCGACGGTGAATGGCAATGTTTGATTCAATCTCCCCCCCCCCAATTCCCCGCCCACCACCCCCGCCCGGGTGTGACCACAATTTTAAACCCACATTGTCGCAGCAAAAAAGCCCATTTCGGCATTTTTATTCTTCGTTTTTTAAAACATTGCTTTTTGTATTTGACAAGCGTTGCCAGACGCGCAGACTGTCTTTGAAAACAGTGGAACATACCCCAAATTTTTCATCCACAAATACAGTAAAAAATATATTAAATTTGCACCGAGGCGAGTAATTTTCATTAAATTTTATTATAGAACGTTCCTCGAAGGGAAGCATCCATAAATTTGTAGAACAACAGAAAAACTAACTTTTTTGGGATTTAGATGCGGTGTCAAGTTTTTCGCGAAATTAATTTATGAAAAAAAATTAGTCCGGAGCCAAAACACAGTAGCCAACCTTTGAGTTAAAAAAAGCCAGCGACCCTGGCATTTCGAGTTTTTAGTTCTCTCTAATTTTCGCTTGTCACAAATGGAACGCAAAAACCCGTTTTTTGTTTTCAAACATTTTCTCAGCTGGCGAGGCAAATTTAAGAGAGAGAGAGAGAGAGAGAAAAGGGGAGAGAGGAGAGGGAGAGAGGAGAGAGAGAGGAAAAAGGAGAGAGAGAGAAGGAGAGGAGAGGGGAGGAGGAGAGAGGAAGAGAGAGAGAGGGAGAAGGGAGAGAGAGAGGGGGGAGAGGAGAGGAGAGAAGAGAGAAGAGAAAGAAGACGGGAGGAGAGAGAGAGAGAGAGAGAGGGGAACGAGGAGAGAGACGGGGAGAGAGAGAGAGAGGGGGAGAGGGGAGAGAGAGAGAGGAAAAAGGGGGAGAGAGAAGAAAAGGGGGGAGAGAGGAGAGAGGAGAAAAGGAAGAGAGAGAGAGGAGAGGGAGAGAGAGAGAGAGAGGAGAGAAGAGAGAGAATAACGGGGAGATAGCGGAGATAACGAGATAACGAGAGAGAGTAACGAGGGGGATAACGAAAAGAGAGAGAGATAACGAGAGAGGAGATAACGAGAGAGATACGAGAGAGAGAGAGAGATAACGAGAGAGAGAGATAAAAGAGAGAGAGGGGAAAGAGAGAGGAGAGAGAGAGAGAGGAGAGAGGAGACGAGGGAGAGAGGAGGGAAAAGAGGAGAGGGGAGAGAAGAAGAGAGAGAGAATGGGGGGAGAGAGAGAAGAGGGGAGAGAGAGAGAGAGAGAAACGAGATAACGAGAGAGAGAAACGAGAATAAACTAGCAGCGCTTGTGAAGGGGGAGTGCTGGGCACGCGACCAAAAATGGGGGCCACTACGCTATGGGAGTTTTCGAAGCAAGCCCCAGAGTCTTCGCGCATCTCACTTCCTCTGTCCCTTTTAGGTGAAGATCTATCATTTACCGTAAATTCCTTACTTTTTTGGGACATTCGAATTACCCTTCAATAAACAACTGAAAACAGTTCTTAAAAAAAAATGTAGTTTTTTATTTTTTTGGAGCACTTTGGGGAAAATTGGCAAAACAATTGAATACTTTAAAATTTGATCTTAAAAAATGTTTTTTAGAAAATACGCAAGTTGAAGCAGAATGAGGCTTCAGGAAATATCTACTTGTATGTAAGCATTCACTGAGTACCTATTTTGGGTGTATATGTCTCTCTTACGACGAACATTTAACCAAGACAGAGTTCAGCATCTCCACAGAAACCATCCCGCTGGCAGGATCTGCTATCACCCACTTTCCTGTTGACACGACACAGGGAGGGACAGCTCAGCGCCGCCGCTCCCTTACCTCACGGCCCATATCTCTGATACTCCTAACTTCTCAATACCAGAGGCTGTCATCCTATAACTATCATCATCCGCTTACCTCATCACACTCTCTATCCTCTACTGGAACATTCGTGGCATCCGCTCCCACATACCGTTTCCCACATAAAGGAGAGTCTCCTTATTTCACCTGCTTTGTGAAATTCCCCCTATTTGTGTATAGTCCCCCTGCTTTGACTGTGACTTTGTGTTGTTGGGGCGGATCGGAGTGGCGCGTGTAGTTACGTGACAGACGTGCAGTCACTGTTGTACTGTGGGTAGTAGTAGTTTGCATAATAAAGCCGTGCACAGCAGTAAATGTCTCGCAGTCCTTCGTCTCCATAGCCCTGAGCCGTTAGTGTGTGACGAAGTTTGAGCGGGGTGGGTTGCCCCCCCCCCCACCTCCTTCGTTACAATAGGATAAACCAGAGGACATAGGGTATTCAGAGAGAAGGGTTGGTTGATTGATTCAGAGGGAAGGACATTGAGGTGGATCGAGGGGGCGGCGGAGCTCTCGCGTGTAAACAAACGCTTTCAACTGTCTTCCATCTCGTACTGTTCTCGAGTTGCCAAGCACTTAAAATTACTTCTTGGTTAAATGTTCGTCGCAAGACAGACAGACACACCCAAAATAGGTACTCAGTGAATGCTTACATACAGGTAGATATTTCCTGAAGCCTCATTCTGCTTGAACTTGCGTTTATTCATGAAAAGACGATTTAAAAAAATGAGTTTTCAAGTATTCAATTGTTTTGCGAATATTTTCACCAAGTGCTCACAAATAAAATGATAAACTACATTTTTTATTAGGAACTGTTTCAGTTGTTGTATTGAAGGGTAATTCTGATATGTCCCGAAAAAGCACAGGGAATTTACGGTAAATGATAGATCATTCATGCTCAAAGGGCAGTGGATATGACAGCGCGAGAAACAGGCTTGAGCGTGAGCTTATTAGAAAACTCCCCATTCCGCGATCGAAAATTTGGCGTTCCGCGATCGCGATTCCGCGATCGCGGAATATTTATTTAAGTTTGAATTAAAATTCCGCGATCGTTTATTCCGCGATCGGTAATCGCTAGCGAAGTTTTTCTTCGAAGAAATAAAGCATTAAGCCATTATACCCCATTAAGTAATAACTGTTAAGTCTTAACTCCAACCATTTTGGATCGTGGACAAAAAAATGCGAAATTAATGGCAAAAAAAATTTGAATTAATTCCGCGATCGCAATCGCGATCGCGGAATTAATTCAAATTTAATAAAAATTCCGCGATCGATTTTTGGTAGTCCGCGATCGCGGAATCGCGGAATCGCGGACTATAATTCCGCGACGCCCAGCACTGGTGAAGGGATCATATCAAGTTTAAGATCGCGGGAACGCATGGCCTCCACCAGCCATGCATGCCTCTTTTATGCCGTCTGACATCCTCTCCGACTCGTGCATGCGGAAAACCCTTCACGATAAGAGAAATAGGGACCAAGGCGACCATTGTTTGTTATGAACTGAAAACTCTACCCAAGCTACCCACCTCTCAATGTGAATAGAGAAAGTTCACGGGTTTTGCTGAGTCACTACGCGATTTGCCTCGTACCCAGGTTTTAGTGCGCAAATGGAACGCCTGAATTCTTGGGTTCCGTGAACTGGTTCTTGAAATGTCGCAAATGGAAGAGGCCTAAATGTCGCAAATGAAGGAGGCCTTTGATTAGGTAAGGACTTCAAATTAAATATGTATGTGACATAAATTCCCACACCTACTACTTTTCCGCGCTGTGGGTTCCTGTCACGACCGACGTCGGACTTCCTACCAAAAAAAGATGCTAAAGTGCTTCATGGCTTTACCAGGCCTCCTATAATATCAAGATCAAGATCAAAGAAGAAGAGGAGGAAAAGTAACGTGGAGACGTGACCCCAAACCTTGATCTTTGCTTCCCTTTGGCCTCAAATAGTGGTTTGCCGCGACGTTGCGGGTTCAGACAGGGTGAGTACAGCTGTGTGGTTGTGTTATGACGCAGCAACCCGCTGTAGACCGCTGATCCATGGCTGAAATGAGCCTTGTTCTGGGTGGACAGGGAGGGAAGGGAAGGATTACTGTAACCCTACCCTCAATAACACTATAGTCGCCACTGCACTAATGTCGCCAGGCGCCATATATAAGGCATGGTAGCATCACCACAGACTTGTATGTGCCACTGAAGAGGCATGCACAGTACGTAGTTTATCGTGGGTAAACTTTGGTATAAATGGACGAGGACTGTGCGACATT
>JACEEZ010015411.1:127500-141709 GCA_016584305.1 Chionoecetes opilio | reverse complement strand
CAGAAAATTGCGTGTGTTCATTTTAAAATGTCGTTGCTAGGTTCAGTTAAAATTTCGTGGGTTCAGTAAATGTCGTGCTAGTTCAGTTAAAATTCGTTGCTGATTTTTCTGAGTTCAGTTAAAATTTCGTTGTGGTTCAGTTAAAATGTCGTTGCTGGTTCAGTTAAAATGTCGTTGCTGGTTCAGTTAAAATGTCGTTGCTGGTTCAGTAAAATGTCGTTGTGGTTCAGTTAAAATTTTCGTTGCTGGTTCAGTTAAAATTTCGTTGCTGGTTCAGTTAAAATGTCGTTGCTGGTTCAGTTAAAATGTCGTTGTGGTTCAGTTAAAATTTCGTGCTGTTCAGTTAAAATTCGTTGCTAGTCAGTAAATTTCGTGCTGGTTCAGTTAAAATTTCGTTGCTGGATCATTTAAAATGTTGTTGCGGTTCAGTTAAAATTTCGTTGCTAGTCAGTTAAAATGTCGTTGCGGTTCAGTTAAAATTCGTTGCTGGTTCAGTTAAAATGTCGTTGCTGGTCAGTTAAAATGTCGTTGTGGTTCAGTTAAAATGTCGTGCTGGTTCAGTTAAAATTCGTTGCTGGTTCAGTTAAAATTTCGTTGCTAGTTCAGTTAAAATGTCGTTGCGGTTCAGTTAAAATTTCGTTGCTAGTTCAGTTAAAATTTGTGCTGGTTCAGTTAAAATTCGTTGTTAGTTCAGTAAAATGTCGTTGCTGGTCAGTTAAAATTTCGTTGTAGTTCAGTTAAAATGTCGTTGCTGGTCAGTTAAAATTCGTTGCTGGTTCAGTTAAAATTTCGTGCTGGTTCAGTTAAAATGTCGTGCTAGTCATTTAAAAAGTTGTTGCGGTTCAGTTAAATGTCGTTGGTTCATTAAAATGTCGTGCGTTCAGTTAAAATGTTCGTTGCTGGTTCAGTTAAAAATGTTCGTGCTAGTCATTTTTAAAATGTCGTTGCTGGTTCAGTTAAAATTTCGTTGCGGGTTTCAGTTAAAAATTCGTTGCTGGTTCAGTTAAAATTCGTTGCTGGTTCAGTTAAAATTCGTTGCGGGTTTCAGTTAAAATTTCGTTGCTGTTCAGTTAAAATGTCGTTGCTGGTTTCAGTTAAAATTTCGTTGCTGGTTCAGTTAAAATGTCGTTGCTGGTTCAGTTAAAATGTCGTTGCTGGTTCAGTTAAAATGTCGTTGCTGGTTCAGTTAAAATGTCGTTGCTGGTTCAGTTAAAATGTCGTTGCTGGTTCAGTTAAAATGTCGTTGCTGGTTCAGTTAAAATTCGTTGCTGGTTCAGTTAAAATTCGTTGCTGGTTCAGTTAAAATGTCGTTGTGGTTTCAGTTAAAATTTCGTTGCTGGTTCAGTTAAAATGTCGTTGCTGTTCAGTTAAAATTTCGTTGCTGGTCAGTTAAAATGTCGTTGCGGGTTCAGTTAAAATGTCGTTGCTGTTCAGTTAAATGTCTTTGCTGGTTCAGTTCAAAATTTCGTTGCTAGTTCATTTTAAAATGTCGTTGCTGGTTCAGTTAAAATTCGTTGCTAGTTCAGTTAAAATGTCGTTGCTGGTTCAGTTAAAATGTCGTTGCTGGTTCAGTTAAAATGTCGTTGCTGGTTCAGTTAAAATGTCGTTGCTGGTTCAGTTAAAATTTCGTTGCTGGTTCAGTTCAAATTTCGTTGCTGGTTCAGTTAAAATGTCGTTGCTGGTTCAGTTAAAATGTCGTTGCTGGTTCAGTTAAAATGTCGTTGCTGGTTCAGTTAAAATGTCGTTGCTGGTTCAGTTAAAATGTCGTTGCTGGTTCAGTTCAAATTTCGTTGCTGGTTCAGTTAAAATGTCGTTGCTGGTTCAGTTAAAACGTCGTTTGCGTTGTTCCGTGTTAAAATGTCGTTGCTGGTTCAGTTAAAATGTCGTTGCTGGTTCAGTTAAAATTTCGTTGCTGGTTCAGTTAAAATGTCGTTGCTGGTTCAGTTAAAATGTCGTTGCTGGTTCAGTTAAAATGTCGTTGCTGGATCAGTTAAAATTTCGTTGCTGGTTCAGTTAAAATGTCGTTCGAGTTATGTTTTCTTTCTACACATTTGCCTAACTGAATTTTCTTTCATTCAATCATTAACCCCTTCGCGCCCAGACCTTTCCTTTGCTATATAAAACCGTCTGTTATCAGCCATAAAACTACGAAAAAGTAACTAAATAAACCAAATTCACTAATGGACAAGGATACAAAACAAGTAAAGCAAATCTATATAATATTACTTAAGTTCATTAAAAGCGTTGAAATGGTGGTGATATTACAACAAACAATTACGTTCTGGGCCTCAAGGAGTTAATAATGCATCGTCCTAATGTGAGGTTACCGCGACATTAGCTTTAATCAAGTAAAAAATATATAATGACTCCAGTAATGGGTTTGTACGTTGAGTATACACACACTTAATTTTCCTGTAAATGTTTTCCTTTAAATGTAATTCCTTTAAACATCAGTATAATGAGTCAACAGCACCTCAGTCTCAGTTTTCAACCTTATACAAAGCCTCTAAATACAATGACGTCAGTTTTAACCTGATGCAAAAACAAAAACCAAAAAAGTTATAAATGACGTCAGTTTTAACCTTTGCATACAAAACCTTTCAAAGTTACAATGACGTCAGTTTTAACCTTGCATACAAAACCCCTAAATACAATGACGTCAGTTTTAACCTTGCATACAAAACCCCTAAATACAATGACGTCAGTTTTAACCTTGCATACAAAGCCCCAAAGTACAATGACGTCAGTTTTAACCTTGCATACAAAACCACGAAGTACAGTGACGTCAGTTTTAACCTTGCATACAAAGCTCCTAAATACAATGACGTCAGTTTTAACCTTGCATACAAAACCACGAAATACAATGACGTCAGCTTTAACCTTGCATACAAAACCACGAAGTACAATGACGTCAGTTTTAACCTTGCATACAAAACCACGAAGTACAATGACGTCAGTTTTAACCTTGCATACAAAGCCCCTAAATACAATGACGTCAGTTTTAACCTTGAATACAAAAACCCGAAGTAAATGAGTCAGTATTTTAACCTTGAACAAACCACGAAGTACAATGACGTCAGTTTAACCTGAATACAAACAGAGTTAAAATGACGTCGTTTAACCTTGCATACAAAGCCTTAAATACAGGACTAGCTTTAACCCTCATACAAAGCACCTAAAATACAATGACGTCAGTTTTAACTTGCTACAGAGCCCTAATACATGACGTCAGTTTTAACCTTGATACAAATCCCTAAATTCACAATGACGTCAGTTTTAACCTTCTAAATGTAATCCTTTAAATACAATGACGTCAGTTTAACCTTACATAACAGAGCCCCTAAAACAGACGTCAGTTTTAACCTTATACAAGTCCTCTAAATACAATGACGTCAGTTTTAACCTTGCATACAGAGCCCCTAAATACAATGACGTCAGTTTTAACCTTACATACAAGTCCCTAAATACAATGACGTCAGTTTTAACCTTGCATACAGAGCCCCTAAATACAATGACGTCAGTTTTAACCTTGCATACAGAGTCCCTAAATACAATGACGTCAGTCTTAACCTTACATACAAAACCACGAAGTACAATGACGTCAGTTTTAACCTTGCATACAAAACCACGAAGTACAATGACGTCAGTTTTAACCTTGCATACAAAGCCCCTTAAATACAATGACGTCAGTTTTAACCTTGCATACAAAGCCCCTTAAATACAATGACGTCAGTTTTAACCTTACATACAAAGCCCCTAAATACAATGACGTCAGTTTTAACCTTACATACAAAGCCCCTTAAATACAATGATGTCAGGTTTCTAAATTCTCACCAGAAGTTACATATGACTAGTTATAACTAAAAAGCCCAAATGACAATTCCCGTTCAGTTATTTTAACCAACAAATACAATAATTAATGAGACGTTTCAAACTCAACAAAGCCACTAACATCTTGATGTCAGCATTTAACCTGCATCAAAGAGTAAACGCATTTAAATCAGTTCTACTAGTTTACCTCATTACGTAAATCGAGTCGTTTCAACGACTCATGAAGTACATTACACTTATACAAAAAAAATCTAGTATCATCATACATATTCTATTATTTACTTTTGGAACCCAATATAAATAATGATAGACTCAAATACAAGAACACTAACATCTTAGTACATTACTGATGTATATAACGATAAACAAGTTAGTTCCACATACGTACAAACAGTCGAATTTAAAGAATAAAAATAAAGTAATGAAGAAAAATATTCATAGTACTCTAAATAATTCTTAATTCTCTATGCTGAAAAAAAATTATCCATAACTACTCGAATCAACTTACTGGATAGCAATAAAGTAGTCAAAATAGAATATCAAACAAACTCAGAATAATCAAGGAGAAATACTCTTATAGATTCGAATCAGAGTTATTCATTTTTCTATCTAAATTATACATAACTATACACTCTCAGAAATAAGGGGTCTATTAAGGGTAGAATTGTTACATCGCACCATCACTACCCTTTTTAAACCCATGTCCAGACTGGAGGGTAGATGCTGCCGATTATACCCTTTATCTACCCTTTATCTACCCTTTTTAGACGCGAGGGTTGAGAAAGGGTATATTTGCGTCGATCCGAAAGGGTATATTTGTAAGGGTAGAAAAAGGGTAGCAGTATTTCATCACTACAAATACCCTTTTTCTACCCTTTTTTTCTAAGAGTGTACTCCAATTACTCCATCGTGCCTTTGTTGGTGGGGAGTAGCGAGTAGCGAGTGGCATTGACTGGCTTGTTAGGGGAGTAGCGAGTGGCATTGACTGGCTTGTTAGGGGAGTAGCGAGTGGCATTGACTGGCTTGTAGGGAGTAGCGAGTGGCATTGACTGGCTTGTAGGGGAGTAGCGAGTGGCATTGACTGGCTTGTTAGGGGAGTAGCGAGTGGCATAGTGTTAGGGAACATGGCTTGTTAGGGGAGTAGCGAGGCATGACTTTGTAGGAGTAGCGAGTGGCATTGACTGGCTTGTAGGGAGTAGCGAGTGGATTGACTGGCTTGTTAGGGAGTAGCGAGTGGCATTGACTGGCTGTTAGGGAGTAGGGTGGCATTGACTGGCTTGTTAGGGGAGTAGCGAGTGGCATTGACTGGCTTGTTAGGGGAGTAGCGAGTGGCATTGACTGGCTTGTTAGGCGAGTAGCGAGTGGCATTGACTGGCTTGTTAGGGGAGTAGCGAGTGGCATTGACTGGCTTGTTAGGGGAGTAGCGAGTGGCATTGACTGGCTTGTTAGGGGAGTAGCGAGTGGCATTGACTGGCTTGTTAGGCGAGTAGCGAGTGGCATTGACTGGCTTGTTAGGCGAGTAGCGAGTGGCATTGACTGGCTTGTTAGGCGAGTAGCGAGTGGCATTGACTGGCTTGTTATTATCCATCAGAACATTCATTATTCCCGCAACATCAACTGGAACGTCTCTCTAATCGCCCTCGTTAAGAGAAATTCACGTTCCTTTTCATACCTTGTCAAAAGAGCCTATTTTTAACTCAAGACCAATTCACGGAGCGGTGACACAGGCATCAAAGGGCGGTGGGCCGAGAGCCGCCGAGGGAGGGAAGGGAAAGTAAAGGTAAAAGGTAAAGGGAAGGTAAAGTAAAGGGAAAGACTTGTACAGGAAGCAAAGGAAGGCTGAAGGGGTAACGTGAAAAGACGAAGGGAAGAAAACTGAAGTAGAAAGGACGGGAAGGAAAGGCAGAGCGGATTTCGTGAGGGGCAATAGAAAATATGAAAATATGTTTTAGCGTATATAAATGCGTGTTATACATAAGAACATCAGAACAAAAGGAAATAAGGAAGTTACAAGAGGCCGTGAGACTTACACGTGGTAGTTCCTGTAAATCCTATATAATACGTCTATAGGATGCAATATGCTGTGTTTATACGTAATATATAGTGTCCTTATCACCTCTTAACCCCTTCACGCCCAGATCTTTCCTGTGCTATATAAAATCGTCTGTTGTTAGCCATAAAATTCAGAAAAGTAACTAAGTAAACCATATTAGCTAGTAGACAAGGATACTAAAAGGTTCATATCTATAAAACATTGCTTATATTCACTAAAAGTCGTCTAATGGTACCCAAATTACAATGGAAATTATGTTCTGGGTCTCAATGGGTTAATCATATCCTTATCCCATATCGACATGTTATCTTGCCTTATTCACCTCTCTCTCTCTCTCTCTCTCTCTCTCTCTCTCTCTCTCTCTCTCTCTCTCTCTCTCTCTCTCTCTCTCTCTCTCTCTCTCTCTCTCTCTCTCTCTCTCTCTCTCTCTCCTCTCTTCTCTCTCTCTCTCTCTCTTCACTTCATTCTCTCCTTCTTCTCTCTCCTATATCTATTCATCCTCTCTCTTACTCTCCATTTCTCCTATCTCTCTCTCTCCATCCCTCAAATCCTCTCTCTATGCTCACGTCCTCTTACTCCTCCCACTCGTCTCTCTTGTCTCTTCGTCTTTTCTCTTTTTTTCCTTCTTCGTATCCTAATATTAAAGTTTCAGTGGCACTATTTTTAAGCCAAAAGTTTCAACACTGAAAGCTCTGTTAAAGGAATCGCAATCAAACATGTTTGAAAAATATGAAATGGTTTAAGCCTCGAGGTGGTGTTAACGCTTGAAGGATAGCTGTGTGTGTGTGTGATGTAGTTGTTGTGTGTGTGTTGTCTTTGATCGTGGCTTGTTTCTTAATGTCTGCTGAACTAAGAGGAGGCAATCAAAACTGTCCATTGTTTAGAAATGTACACAGTGTAGTGTTTTTTAAAATATGAAAAAAATGTTTTATGCACGTATAGGAATGTGTTTATACGCATATAGAATGATATGTGCTGTGTTTATACCTGATTATATAGTATACTTTCTACGTACTCCTTCCTACTTCTGCAATACGTACGCTTGCTTCCTTCAATCACTGCTCAACCGAAATCCTTATCAATAAATAAAAATAAGAGGTTGTTACTTACTTGTATTCTCTTCGGGTGTCACTAAGGGGTTGGATGAAGGGGTTGCGTTACTTAATGGATCTTAAGAGGGTGTAACGTTAACCTCACTCTGCACAAAACCTGAAAAAAGAGAAGTATTTGTTCATACCATACGTAATCACTTAGATCCGAGACACACAGACTAAAGAATTAATCCTTCTGTAGAGAATTACGTATAGCAAGCACGCAAAGTGAGGCTCTACATCATCTACAAATACTTCAATACATTTCAATTGTAACATTCAAATATACTTCAACTCAAATATACGTACGGTACTTCAATTATACTGTAGTTGGCGAGGTGGTGATGATGATGGTGGTTGGTGGTGGTGGTGATGGTGGTGGTGGTGGAGGTGGTGGTTGGTGGTGGTGATGGTGGAGGTGGTGGTGGTGGTGGTAGGTGGTGGTGGTGTGGTGGTGGAGGTGGTGGTGGTGTGTGGTGGGTGGTGGTGGTGGGGGATGGTGGTGGTTGGTGGTGGAGTGGAGGTGGGGGGGAGGTGGTGGTGGAGGTGGTGGAGGTGGTGGTGGGTGGTGGTGGTGGTGATGGTTGGTGGTGGTGGTGGTTGGTGGTGGTGGTGGTGGTGGTGGTGGAGGTGGTGGTGGTGGTGGAGGTGGTGGAGGTGGTTTGTGGTGGAGGGTGTGGAGGTAGAGGTGAGGTGGAGGTGGAGGTGGTGGCAGTGGAGGTGGTGGTGGTGGGGTGGGGTGGGGTGTGAGTGGAGTGATGGTGGTGGAGGTGGGGTGGAGTGGGTGGTGGTGGTTGGTGGTGATGGTAGTGGTGGTGGTGGTGGCGGTGGCGACGTCATTACTATCATGGAAAAAAGAAAGAAATAACATAAAGGTGAGCAGACCTAAAAAATTAAATAAAAAAACACTTTCATGTCAAATGTAATGCAATGCAAATGTATTCATGCAAAAAAAAAAAATTCTTTGACTTCGTAAAAATACATCTCTGAATATTTTTTTACATTCACATTGGGACTGCATGTATAAGAGGACATTTTCAAGGCATCATTTAAGTCTCTCTCTCTCTCTCTCTCTCTCTCTCTCTCTCTCTCTCTCTCTCTCTCTCTCTCTCTCTCTCTCTCTCTCTCTCTCTCTCTCTCTCTCTCTGACCCCCCTCCCGACTGACTTCCTATTTTGTTAGTTACCGCTTATTTTTGTTAGTTAGCGCTTATTTTTGTTAGTTACCGTCTATTTTTGTTAGTTACCGTCTATTTTTGTTAGTTACCGTCTATTTTTGTTAGTAAACGCCTATTTTTGTTAGTTACCGCCTATTTTTGTTAGTAAACGCCTATTTTTGTTAGTAAACGCCTATTTTTGTTAGTTACCGCCTATTTTTGTTAGTAAACGCCTATTTTTGTTAGTTACCGCCTATTTTTGTTAGTAAACGCCTATTTTTGTTAGTTACCGCCTATTTTTGTTAGTTAGCGCCTATTTTTGTTAGTAAACGCCTATTTTTGTTAGTTAGCGCTTATTTTTGTTAGTAAACGCCTATTTTTGTTAGTTAGCGCTTATTTTTGTTAGTTACCGCCTATTTTTGTTAGTTAGCGGTGTATAGGCCTCAAAATTGCAAGAGATGGAGTATTTGAAGGGGAGGATGAGACATGGCCAGAAAAAGAGTGTGTTTTGGGGGTGCAAAATTATAGTTATGATGGATGCATTTTGTGAACGCTGGTACAATATAATATAAATATAAAAAAATTAAGTATTGAAGAACTGGAAATGCATAGGAATTGAGGATGAATGGTGAATACAAGTGGTGAGATTCCTGAATGATGTGAAAAATGAGGTTGTGAGGAAAGAAAGTTGCGTGGAGGAAGGAGGAAAGAAGGAAAAAAATGTGAAAGGAAAAAAATAAATCATGTGAAAGGAAAAAATAAAATTATATGAAAGGAAAAAATAAAATAATGTGAAAGGAAAAAATGAAAATAATGTGAAAGGAAAAAATGAAAAAAATATGAAAGAAAAAAATAAAATATTGTGAAACGAAAAAACTAAAATAATATGCAAGTGAAAAAATAAAATAACATGAAAGGAAAAAAGAAAATAATATGAAAGAAAATAAAAATATTGTGAAACGAAAAAAATAAAATAGCATGAAAGTAAAAAAATAAAATGACATGAAAGAAAAAAATAAAATAATATGAAAGAAAAAAATAAAATATTGTGAAACGAAAAAAATAAAATAACATGTAAGTAAAAAAAAAAAATGACATGAAAGAAAAAAATAAAATAATATGAAAGGAAAAAAAAAAATCATGTGAAAGGAAAAAAATAAATAATATGAAAGAAAAAAAATAAAATAATGTGCAAGGCAAATAGAAAACCGAAAGCTATCAATAGATTCTTCTCTGCGGTCACATAAATTTTCGAAGCATCGCCCAATTTTTATATATATATTTTTTCCTTCTTACCTCAGGACAAATATAGATACCGGACTTATTTTTCTTCTTTTATCAATTCCTTTCTCTTACTACTCTCTTCTTCAGTTTCTTGTCTTCCTTAAACTCCCTCCCGCCATTGCAGTTTCTCGCATCCCCAAATTCTGAGCCACATGCGCCTATCCCCCCCACCATCCCCCCTCCTTCCAATGTCCTACCTCCCCCCATCCCCTCCTTCCAATGTCCTACCTCCTTCCCTCCCCCTCCTTCCAATGTCCTACCTCCCCCCTCTCCCCTCCTTCCAATGTCCTACCTCCCCCCATCCCCCTCCTTCCAATGTCCTACCTCCCCCCTCCCCCATCCTTCCAATGTCCTACCTCCCCCCATCCCCTCCTTCCAATGTCCTACCCCCCCATCCCTCTCCTTCCAATGTCCTACCTCCCCCCTACCCCTCCCCCCAATGTCCTACCTCCCCCCATCCCCCCTCCTTCCAATGTCCTACCTCCCCCCTACCCCCCCCTCCCCCCAATGTCCTACCCATCCCCCGCCCGTCCTTCCAATGTCCTACCTCTCCCCATCTCCCTCCTTCCAATGTCCTACCCATCCCCCGCCCGCTCCTTCCAATGTCCTACCTTCCCCTTACCACCACCACCCCTCCTTCCAATGTCCTACCTACCCTCCCCCCCTTACCCCCCCCCTCTGAAAGTGCCGAAAAAGGTGTAGGAAAATGCGAGGATAGAGAGCGAAGACCCAAGGCGCCTCTCCCACCAAGTGTCTTTAAGCCGATGCAAAGATGAATCTATTACTCTCTTGATTTCTTTACCTTACCTCCGTCTCTCTCTTCTACCACTTTGAATTTTTAAATATATATATAGTCAATAAACTCGCTGGTATTAGGAGTGAATTGTCTGGAAAAGATCTTAGAATTTTATCCTACCTCTCTCTCTCTCTCTCTCTCTCTCTCTACTCCTCTCCCTCAATTTCACCTTTCTTCTTCCCTCTCTCTTATCCATCCCTTCTTCCCTCTCTCTTATCCATCCCTTCTTCCCTCTCTCTTATCCATCCCTTCTTCCCTCTCTCTTATCCATCCCTTCTTCCCTCCCTCCTACTTTTTTTTCTTCTCTGCCTCTATTTTATTCTTCCATCCCTCTCTCTACCCATCCCTTCCTCTTTCCCTCTCTCTACCCATCCCTTCCTCTTTCCCTCTCTGCATTCTTCCTCTTCTCTCCTCTCTCTTTTCCTCTCCCTCCATTCTTCCTCTTCCTCTCCTCTCTCCCTTCCTCTCTGTTCCACTCCCTCCATCCCTCCTCTTCCTCCCTCTCTCCCTTCCTCACCCTTATGCTTTGTTTCTCTTTCGCTCTTTTTATTGCTTTTATTATCTCTCTCTCATTTAACTTCTCGTTTATTGCTTTGTATTCATTCCCTCTTCATTTAATATTCGTTTTCCTCTCGTTTTTCCCCCATTTCACATTCTTTGTCCTTTGTCGAGGGTCAATTGTCTATGTAAGCTGATGAAAAGGTGATGAAAATATGTAATTATTCCTGATTTACGAGGAAATTTCACTCGTGTAATTATTATTATTTCAGAAAAATATTTAAAAACGCATTAAGGAAATTCACCAACACGTCGAAGAAATAAATTAGCCCCTAAAGGACATTTACTAACACCTCTAGTCTTTTTTTTCACTCAAAGGAAACTAATTAACACCTAAATCATACTAAATCTATTAACAATTATGGCAAAATATTTACGTCGTTGAAATGCCACATATAATAATAATCCCTAGTCTCAATTCATCGCATCCCTTGATACGTATACTTGTATATATCTATCTATAATAATATAAGCGAAAGTGTGTCTGTCTGTGTGTGTGTGTGTGTGTGTGGTATAGGTTCCGCCCCCCGTGGCGCAAACACCTCATATGGCACATTTTTGGAACCGGGTTGACCAGGGGAAGGTCATAAGCCCATTTATGAGATGATCCGATCACTTTTTTTCTTCTTTTTTTTTAGCAGCCTATTAGCGAGAATTGTGAAAACAAAAGTGGGTTGCGAGAATTGAGGAGCCCTTGATGTAGGGTGATGGGTAATGGGTGAGTGAATGGGTGGGTGATGGGTAATGGGTGTGGGGTGATGGGTGAGTGAATGGGTGGGGGGTGATGGGTTGGGGGTGATGGGTGATGGGTGAGGGAATAGGTGGGGGGTGATGGGTAATGGGTGAGTGAATGGGTGTGTGTGGTTGATGGGTAATGGGTGAGTGAATGGGTGGGGGGTGATGGGTAATGGGTGAGTGAATGGGTGGGGGGTGATGGGTATTGGGTGAGTGAATGGGTGTGTGGTGATGGGTAATGGGTGAGTGAATGGGTGGGGGGTGATGGGTAATGGGTGAGTGAATAGGTGGGGGGTGATGGGTAATGGGTGAGTGAATGGGTGGGGGGTGATGGGTAATGGGGTGAGTGAATGGGTGGGGGTGTGATGGGTAATGGGTGAGTGAATGGGTGGGGGGTGATGGGTAATGGGTGAGTGAATGGGTGGGGGGTGATGGGTAATGGGTGAGTGAATAGGTGGGGGGTGATGGGTAATGGGTGAGTGAATGGGTGGGGGGTGATGGGTAATGGGTGAGTGAATGGGTGGGGGGTGATGGGTAATGGGTGAGTGAATGGGTGGGGGGTGATGGGTGATGAATGGGTGGGGGGTGATGGGTAATGGGTGAGTGAATAGGTGGGGGGTGATGGGTAATGGGTGAGTGAATGGGTGGGGGGTGATGGGTAATGGGTGAGTGAATGGGGGGGGGGAATATGTACATTTCTACATCCATGATTTCAGGAAAGTTAGAAGGGGCTATCTGGAGAGTCCATGTTTGGTGGGCCGAAGGCCCACCAAACACAGGTGGTGGGCCGAAGGCCCACCAATAGCCCTCCGCAGGAGCTAGCCAAAAAGTCCGCCCGGAGGGCGGCTTTGCGGCTAGTACTATAATAAACTTGTAATATAATAATGCTCATAATCAATTCTACAGTCATACAAGCCACGGTCCATTAACCCCTTGAGACACAGAACGTAATTTCCATTGTTAATTGGGTACCATTAGACGATTTTTAGTGACTATAAGCAACATTTTATAGATATGACCTGTTTAGTACCCTTGTCGACTAACTAATTTGATATATTGAGTTACTTTTCGTAATCTTATGACTAACAACGGAAGATTTTTATAGCAAAGGAAAGATCTGGGCGTTAAGGGGTTAAGCCGAACCTCTTTTATGGACCTCACGCCATACTATTTTCGTTGTCTTTTGTGGACTAGAGTGAACTATTGATATACATTGACATACTTAATAAATTCAAGTAATAAGATAAATTATGATAACAATTACCGTAATGACTGACAAAACGACAATTGAATAACACGTCAAAACAAAATATAGACGTTAAAAAGATGAAAGTAGCAAAATTCACCCTTGTTTTGTTTTAGTCTCCCCACTAGCACGCCTCGACCCGCCCGCTCTTCCCCGTCCCCGCCTCGACCTCCCCGCTCTTCCCCCACCCCGCCTCGACCTCCCCGCTGTTCCCCCTCCCCGCCTCGACCCGCCGCTCTTCCCCCTCCCCGCCTTGTGTACTCAGGGCTCACACTCGCCAGGCACCACCAACGCACTTACCCGGCTCAATGCCTGAGAAATATTTGCTCTCCTCCTTCTCCTCCTTCTCGCATTTACCGGCATTGTTTAGAAAGGCGGCAGAATGCAACGCGTGTAATGAGTAGTTAGACGTCAGGGAATTATGCGAAATTATGCTCAAAGTGTTTCAGTAAGAGTTTATTTCGTTATTTCGCTCGTTCAACGTGATAATGTAGAATGTATGCGTGAGTAAGACGTTGGCCAGATGTGTGTGTGTGTGTGCACGTGTGTCGGTGTTAGTGTTGTGTGTTGGTGTGTGTGTTTGTGCGTGTGTGTGTGTGTGTGTGTGTGTGTGTGTGTGTGTGTGTGTGTGTGTGTGTGTGTGTGTGTGTGTGTGTGTGTGTGTGTGTGTGTGTGTGTGTGTATTTACCTAGTTGTATTTATCTAGTTGTAACATACAGGAAAAGAGCTATACTCGTACTGTCCCGTCTCCAAATCTACTATTATCCAGCTTGCCTTTGAATGAGTGTGTGTGGTCTGTGTGTCTGTGTGTGAGTGTGGTGTGTGTGTGTGTGTGTGTGTGTGTGTGTGTGTAGCTTGATGTGTGTGTGTGTGTGCTTGATGTGTGTGTGTGCGTAAGCGTGTAAGTGCGTGTGTGTGTGTGTGTGTGTGTGTGGTGTGTGTGTTGTGTGTGGTGTGCGTGTGGTGTGTGTGTGGTGTGGTGTGTGTGTGTGTGTGTGTGGTGTGCATTATTTGTTTCTACCAAAATTAATATACTAATCAGTAATATCATCTGCGAACACTATTATTACATCAAATTAAAATACTTGCTTGCTCAGTGTTAATTAATCTCTCTCTCTCTCTCTCTCTCTCTCTCTCTCTCTCTCTCTCTCTCTCTCTCTCTCTCTCTCTCTCTCTCTCTCTCTCTCTCTCTCTCTCTCCTCTCTCTCTCTCTCTCTCTCTCTCTCTCTCTCTCTCTCTCTCTCTCTCTCATTTTAATTCAAGCTATACTCCATTAATATACATCGATGTTTTTATTGTAATAGATTTGCATGGAACAACGCGGTGCTTAAGAGTAATGTACAAATGAACAAGAGTCATTTGTTCCTCATACGTTGTTATTATGCAAGTAGATAAAAACAAAACTATATCTATGAAGAGTATGTACGTATAGTTGTTATTATCTTATTCTAGTATAGTTA
>JACEEZ010015411.1:100000-117500 GCA_016584305.1 Chionoecetes opilio | reverse complement strand
ATATATATTTTCATTGGAGGGGGAGGAGAGAGAGAGAGAGAGAGAGAGAGAGAGAGAGAGAGAGGAAGAGAGAGAGAGAGAGAGAGAGAGAGAGAGAGGAGAGAGAGAGAGGAGAGAGAGAGAAGAGAAGGAGAGAGAGAGAGAGAGAGAGAGAGACACTGGGGAAAGAGAGTGCAGAGTTTTACATAAAGATATGCATATACATATTCCCTTGATGCATTCAGCTTTCAAGGGAACATTAGAGGCGATCAGACACTGCTGCGGCGCTCATTTCCATGTCAAAGGTTCTCAATTGGGCGCCGGTGCATATGTCCTCATGTGTCTGGCTCATGGTAACACCCAAAGGCATCGCGTCCCCTAACGAAGGTACCTTTTTATTCCTCTCCCTTCTCATCCTCCCATTTTTCCTTCTTTCCTTCCCATTCATCCAAATTTCCCTTCTTTCCTTCCCATTCATCCAAATTTCCCTTCTTTCCTTCCCATTCATCCAAATTTCCCTTCTTTCCTTCCCATCCATCCAAATTTCTCTTCTTTCCTTCCCATCCATCCAAATTTCCCTTCTTTCCTTCCCTTCCATCCAAATTTTCCTTCTTTCCTTCCCATCCATCCAAATTTCCCTTCTTTCCTTCCCATCCATCCAAATTTTCCTTCTTTCCTTCCCAGTCATCCAAATTTCCCTTCTTTCCTTCCCATTCATCCAAATTTCCCTTCTTTCCTTCCCATTCATCCAAATTTCCCTTCTTTCCTTCCCATTCATCCAAATTTCCCTTCTTTCCTTCCCATTCATCCAAATTTCTCTTCTTTCCTTCCCATCCATCCAAATTTCCCTTCTTTCCTTCCCTTCCATCCAAATTTCCCTTCTTTCCTTCCCTTCCATCCAAATTTTCCTTCTTTCCTTCCCATCCATCCAAATTTCCCTTCTTTCCTTCCCATCCATCCAAATTTTCCTTCTTTCCTTCCCAGTCATCCAAATTTCCCTTCTTTCCTTCCCATTCATCCAAATTTCTCTTCTTTCCTTCCCATCCATCCAAATTTCCCTTCTTTCCTTCCCATCCATCCAAATTTCCCTTATTTCCTTCCCATCCATCCAAATTTCCCTTATTTCCTTCCCATCCATCCAAATTTACCTTCTTTCCTTCCCATCCATCCAAATTTCCCTTCTTTCCTTCCCATTCATCCAAATTTCCCTTCTTTCCTTCCCATCCATCCAAATTTCCCTTCTTTCCTTCCCATCCATCCAAATTTCCCTTCTTTCCTTCCCATCCATCCAAATTTCCCTTCTTTCCTTCCCATCCATCCAAATTTCCCTTCTTTCCTTCCCATCCATCCAAATTTCCCTTCTTTCCTTCCCATCCATCCAAATTTCCCTTCTTTCCTTCCCATCCATCCAAATTTCCCTTCTTTCCTTCCCATCCATCCAAATTTCCCTTCTTTCCTTCCCATCTATCCAAATTTCCCTTCTTTCCTTCCCATTCATCCAAATTTCCCTTCTTTCCTTCCCACCCATCCAAATTTCCCTTCTTTCCTTCCCATTCATCCAAATTTCCCTTCTTTCCTTCCCACCCATCCAAATTTCCCTTCTTTCCTTCCCACCCATCCAAATTTCCTTTCTTTCCTTCCCACCCATCCAAATTTCCCTTCTTTCCTTCCCATCCATCCAAATTTCCCATACATTTTTCCCTTCTTTCCTTCTGCTTCTAGTCTTTCCTCAACTTCTGCTATTCCTATAAAACTTAAAACTTACTATCTAAAGGCATCGCAACCCTTAAAGAAGGTACCATTTTATTACTTTTCTATCTCAACTTTCTTATTTTCTTCTTTCACCTCTTGTTTCTAGTCTTTTTTCACCTGCTGCTCTTCCTTCAACTTCCTTCACCACCATTATCATCCCCTAACGAAGACACTATTTTATACCTTTTCCTTCTCATCTTCCTTATATTTCTTCTTTCACCTCTTGTTTCTAGCCTTTTTTCACCTCTAGCACCTCCAACTTCCTTCACCCATATAATCCAACCTATACTTTTAATTATCATCTAATTCTAATTCTTCTTTCACTCTTGTTAATTCTTTTCACTCTGCATCTTCTTCAACTTCCTTCACACCATATCATCCTAACGAAGACCATTTATTATCTTCCTTCTCATCTTCTTTATATTTCTTCTTTCACCTCTTGTTTCTAGCCTTTTTTCACCTCTAGCACCTCCAACTTCCTTCAGCCATCATCATCCCCTAACAAAATCTATCTACTTCTATCTAATCTATCTATCTAACTTCTCTATATCTAACCATTTATTCCTCTTCCTTCTCATCCTTCTTTTATTTTCTTCTTTCACTTCTTATTTCTAGCTTTTTTCACCTCTAGCTACTCCTCCAACTTCCTTCACCACCATTTATTCTTTCTTTTCTTCCTGTTTCTAGCCATTTTTCACCTCCTGCTATACCTACAACTTCCTTCACCACCATCATCATCTTCTAAAGCAGGTCCCATTTCATTCCTTTTCCTTCTCATCTTCCTTTTTTCCCCCTCTCCTCCTTCTTCTTTCAGTTCCTATTCTTCCTAAAACTTCCTACATCACCATCAGCAAAATAATGCCATCACGTCCTCCACATTACCATTCTCTTACCTCTGTACTCCCTAAGGATAAGACACGAGTATATTATAGTATCCTTGTATATCCGAGTCTAGTATCCTTGGTCCTCCCCTAGCCTCGCCCGCCCTTTACCTCCCTAACGTTACAACAAACAAGACAGTTTAGCTTGAAAAATCTTTGTACGTTTTAGTTTCTGCGCCGCTAATCCTCGACAAACACTGCCAAAATATGATCGCTGCCAGCTTGAGTACACACGTACAGACCAGTACATCCCAACAACCAAAACACACAGCAAACACATGCCACACGCCTAGCCACACATACACAGCACAGACCAGACAGAAAGACACAGAACAAGACAAGCACCGACACAGACACAGACACAGACACGACACAGACACAGACACAGACAAGACACAGACCGACACAGACACAGACCAGACACAGCAACCCGACACAGAACAGCCAGACACAGACCGCACAGACACACACAGACACAGACACAGACACAGACACAGACACAGACATCAGACATAGACATAGACATAGACACAGACACAGACACAGACACAGACACAGACACAGACATAGACACAGACACAGACACAGACACAGACACAGACACAGACATAGACATAGACATAGACACAGACACAGACACAGACACAGACACAGACATAGACATAGACATAGACATAGACATAGACATAGACATAGACATAGACATAGACATAGACATAGACATAGACATAGACACAGACACAGACACAGACATAGACATAGACATAGACATAGACACAGACACAGACATAGACATAGACATAGACATAGACATAGACATAGACATAGACATAGACATAGACATAGACACAGACATAGACATAGACATAGACATAGACATAGACATAGACATAGACATAGACATAGAAGACATAGACAAGACACAGACAAGACATAGACATAGACATAGACATAGACATAGACATAGACGATAGACATAGACATAGACATAGACATAGACAAGACACAGACATAGACATAGACATAGACATAGACATAGACAAGACACAGACACAGACATAGACACAGACATAGACATAGACATAGACATAGCACATAGACATAGACATAGACATAGACATAGACATAACACATACACATACATCACACACACACCACACACACACGCACACGCCCCCCCCCCCCCCACACACACAGGGACTATTCATTAACCATTCAAATGAAGGTCATCACACGAAAACTTTTCTTGTATTCTAACAAAGTTGCTGACAATGCTCGACGTCCTTTCCCATCCTTCCTTCCTTCCTTCCTTCCTTCCTTCCTTCCTTCCTTCCTTCCTTCCTTCCTTCCTTCCTTCTTCCTCTTCCTTCCTTCCTTCCTTCTTCTTCCTTCCTTCCCATCCATCCTCTCGATCATCATCCATTCATCATCCATCATCCTCTTCCTTCCTATTTTAACATTCCTTATTCCTTCCCACCTTACGTCCTAATTCTATCCTGCTCCAACCATTGAGGAAGTCCTTATGTTACCCTTTCGAGTAGCACCATCGACCCACACACAGATATGGCTGCAGAGGAACAGCAGTAACATAGGGCAACAACATAGTAGTAACCATAGGGAATTCAACGGCTAGGAAAATGCCAGGCTTAAGATAATCGCTCCACTTCTTTAGAGGGAAAAGCTTCAATAAAACCTGTATGGCGTGAACGAGGAGGAAAAGAAACCAGAAGAGGAGGAGGAGGAGGAGGAGGAGAAGGAAGGGAAACCGGAGTAGGAGGAGGAAGAAGAGAAACCGGAGTAAGAGGAGAAACCAGGGGAAGAGGAGGAGGAGGAGGAAGAGAAACCAGAGGAGGAGGAGGAGGAGGAGGAGAAACCAGAGGAAGAGGAGGAGGAGGAAGAACAGAAACCAGAGGAAGAGGAGGAGGAAGAACAGAAACCAGAGGAAGAGCAGGAGGAGTAGAAACCGTAGTAGGAGGAGGAAGAACAGAAACCAGAGGAAGAGGAAGAGGAGGAGGAGGAGGAGGAGGAGGAGGAGAGTAGAAACCAGAGGAGGAGGAGGAGGAGGATAAGCCAGAGTAGGAAGTGTGGCGAGATGTTGGTGTTCCTAGATAGAGTTTGGTTCCTTGTGTTGTGATTTATTGGCTCTATTCCTCATGTTTATCGTGTGTTATTGTGCATCCCCATCGATTGATCCCTCTGTTAGACCCGGCTAAGTAGCTCGTCTGGACTTATCGCCGCGGGACCTCCCTTGTGATGGGGCGAAGGGCGTGATGGGGCGAAGGGTGTGATGGGGCGAAGGGTGTGATGGGGATAAGGCGTGATGGGGCGGAGGTCATGATGGGACAAAGGGCGTGCCGGTGGGGATAAGGAGAAAAAATCAATACTTTGTGATAAAAAAATATATATGGTGTTGAATCAGGAAATAAATCTGTGCTTTATGTGTCGTACGCTTTTATGAGGATACTGAGTTGCCTTTTTTCTGTTTTTTTTCTCGATAAATTCCAATCTTTGCTTCTTAGAATGTAAAATAGTTTGAAAATAGTTTGAACAGTAAATTAGTTTTTTTCGCGTTTTTCTTTTTTCTTTTTCTATTATGAATTGGTAAGGATGTATAGTTTCATTTTTATTTTATTTTACGATAAATTCCATCACTTGTTTCTTAGACCGTAATTTTTTTTTCGTTTTCTCAGTTTTTCTATTCTCCTTTTTTTATGATTTGGTAATAATGTTTATTTTCTTGCCTTCCAGATCACTTGTAATGGGGACCACCACAGCCACCCCGGCGGCCTCCACGCGCCTCCAGCCCACCAGACACCATCATCACCACCACCACATGCGCCAGGAGGAGGACGCACACCACCACCACCATCACCACCACAACAGCAGTAACAATCATAACAACCACCACCACCACCATCATCACCATTACCACCAAGATCAGTTCCATAAACCCTCCTCTGCTAACTCATGCTCTGTTCACAACCACCAAACCCAACACTGTCATCACCATCACCACCATCAACACCAGGACCAATGGCAAGCAGCACCCGAGCACCCCCACCCCCAGCACCCCCACCCACACCCCCAACACTCCCACCCACACCCCCAAAACCCCCACCAAAACCCCCACCCACACCCCCAACACCACAACCCTCACCCCCAACACCCCCATCAGTACCTAAGGCGACTGGGACCACAACAACCACCAAGGGAGAGACTAAAAGAACCCGCCAGTCTGTGGGAGGAAATGAGTCCACGTCTCACGCACCAACAACACCACCATCGAGAACACCACGACCAAAGACACATGCAGCTGCACTGTCGTCTCCTGAAGCAGTTTAGGCCCCTCAGACTGCTGCTCTTAGTGGCGGCGCTGCTACAGGCTGGGGCTCTCGGCTGCCGCATCTCAGAATTCACTTGTGGCAACTTCGAGTGTATTTCCGCTGATGCTTATTGCGACGGCCAGCCAGACTGCTCCGACAGGACGGACGAACCGAGAGATTGTTCGCGTGAGTACCTCTGTCTCTTGTTCTTTGTCTTAATACTTTGATGCGTTCATTCAATTTTCCGCCTTAACCCCTTCACGCCCAGATCTTTCCTTTGCTATATAAAGTCGTCTGTTGTTAGCCATTAAAATGACGAAAAGTAACTGAATATACCAAATTAGTTATTGGTATAAAGATACTAAACAGGTCATATCTATAAAAAGCTGCATATATTAACTAAATATCGTTTAATGGTAGCCAAATTAAAATGCAAATTACGTTGTGGGCCTCAAGGGGTTAAGACCTGATGTCCTCCCTGCACTCCTCGACCTCCCACTGTCCCTCTCCTGTAGTCTTCCAAAGGATCTCAAGGAAATATTATGGAAATACCAGAGTAAAAAAAAAAAATCTGTTTTCATATTTTCTCTTCCTTATAAATCATAACGAAATATAAACTTCTGCTCCAAAAATTTCCCATTCGGTACATTTAACGTTTTTTCCAATAAAAAGTTTTGGCTGCTGTGTGTGCGGCAGCTGGCGTGGCGGCGCCCCAACCCACCTTCAGGAGTAAAAGTTTGTGTGTGTGTGTGTGTCCTCCAGGGGCTTGTGAGGATTCCTAATGAGCCCCGCGTTCCTAGGCTGCTACTCGCCTACCAGCTGCGTGGAGAGTGGCAATATTTCCCCAAGAAACTCGAGTCGTCGTCGTAGCGTTGCTTCCATCAACGCAATGACCGAAATAAAGCCTTTACAATAACCTATTCTAAACGCAATGACCGAAATAAAGCCTTTACAATAACCTATTCTAAACGCAATGACCGAAATAAAGCCTTTACAATAACCTATTCTAAACGCAATGACCGAAATAAAGCCTTTACAATAACCTATTATAAAGGCAATGACCGAAATAAAGCCTTTACAATAACCTATTCTAAACGCAATGACCGAAATAAAGCCTTTACAATAACCTATTCTAAACGCAATGACCGAAATAAAGCCTTTACAATAACCTATTCTCAACGCAATGACCGAAATAAAGCCTTTACAATAATCTATTATAAAGGCAATGACCGAAATAAAGCCTTTACAATAACCTATTCTAAACGCAATGACCGAAATAAAGCCTTTACAATAATCTATTATAAAGGCAATGACCGAACTAAAGCCTTTACAATAACCTATTCTAAAGGCAATGACCGAAATAAAGCCTTTATAATAATATATTCTAAACGCAATGACCGCAATAAAGCCTTTACAATAATCTATTATAAACGCAATGACCGAACTAAAGCCTTTACTATTCTAAAGGCTTTGGACCGAGCAGACGCACGCAAGCCGCCAAGGGAAGCACGAGAATAGCAACACGCCCACACTTTCCCTTTCTCCTCGTTTCAAATCCTACTCAAGAGGAAATGTATGAATGATACCAAGGAGGAAAACATGACCCTTAAAAACTGACCTATACATCACGTGGAAGCAAAATAAGGATACAAACTTGAGTAAACAAACTGATTCCTTTACGAGATATTTCTTAAGACTCATGCAAATTAACCCTCGCAAACTGCACAAACATTACGAGTATTGAAAGAACCTATCAATAACAAGGGAATAAAAACTGACAAGCACAAAGCCTACAGCGGAAGGGTAACTGCATATTTCTGAAGACTCATGCAAATTAAGCCTCGCATAGGTCCTACACAAACAATAAACGAGAAAAATATTAAGGATTTGAAGAGGATTTAGAGGATTGAAAGGAAACACCAATAACAAGCGGCCCAAGGAGAATAAAAACTGACAAGCACAGAGCCTACAGTACAAGTGTAGCTGCACATTTCTGAAGACTCGTGCAAATTTACCCTTCATAGATATTGTACAAACATTAAACGAGGAAAAATTATAGGATTTGAAGAGGATTTAGAGGATTTAAAGAAAATATCAATAACAAGCGGCCCAAGGAGAATAAAAACTGACAAGCACAGAGCCTACAGCACAAGGGTAACAGTGCATATTTCTTAAGACTCATGCAAATTAACCCTCCATAGGTACTGTACAAACGCGTATTGAAAGAAAATATCAATAACAAGAGAGCAAAAAACTGACAAGCACAAGCCTACAGCAGAAGGGTAACAGTGCAAACAAGAATTAGTGCTTATGAGCCTCCATCGAAAGGGAGTGATGGGCGGCGCGTCGGATATTGCATACAGACGGTGAGTTATGGTGTAGGGGCGGCGATTCGGGGCTGGCAGCGCGGCGTCACTCACACAGCTCACCTGGCGTGCTCTGACAAAGCCCATCACATAAAGTAACATCAGGGAGGGGCGTCTGGCAGGTCCTCGCTCGCTCCACGTACAATACAGAGGAGGAAGTGAACGAAAATGAACAAAAAATGACGTGGAGTTAAATATACATAGAGTTATTGTGCGTGTCTATAATTTTGAGGGTTATATTTTTTTTGGTTCTCGCTCGCTCCACGTGCTACAATACAGAGGAGAATGAAATGATATGTAGGAAAATGCACAAAATTACATGAAATCAAATAGAGATACTGTTCGTGCCTATCATTTTGTAGTAGATTTTTTGCCGTCGTTAAAATATATACATGGATATCTACAGACTATTATTATCTATGCCTGAATATCTACAGACTGCTCCACGTCCCATACAGAGGAGAATGAAATTATATGTACGAAAAAGCGAATAATTACATGCAATCAAATAGAAAGACATACTGTTCGTGTCTATAATTTTGTGGTAGTATTGTTTTGGCGTTAGTACATAGCCACAATACAAAGGAGGATGAAATAGACGATAAAAGAAGAAATAATTACATGAAATCAAATAGAAAGAGATACTGTTCGTGCCTATAATTTTGTGGTAGTTTTGTTTTGGCGTTAAAATATAGCTTGAGTGAATATCCACAGACTGCAAACACAAGCACATTGATATATTCAGCCGACTTATTACTCTTTATTATCTGTTACTGCGACCTGAGATTGATTTAGCTCTATAAATAATATGAAATTTTTCGATTTCATTACAACAATTTGATAAGAATTTCCTTCGAACATACAAGCAAAATGAAAAAAAATCCATCGAAATTGTAAATATTTTCATCATTTGAACGAAAAATGTTGTTTACGGTACAAAAAAAAACAGGTGGTTCAGATCAGTGCGTTTATTGACAATTAATGACGATTAATGACATGCGTTTAGTGATCAAAACATTATTAGTGTCTGATCAATATTAATTTCCATGGCAGAGTTACGGCTCTTAGAAAACAGAACTCCATATAGTAGCAATACGATATGGATGTTTGAGTCTAAAGGGCCTTTCATATTGGTACCAAACATTTCTTCGTGGTAAGCATAAGGAGTAGACGTGAGGCAAAAACTTTATGTCTATGTACGCTGGAGTGTGTAAACAACAACAACCAAGGGAAAGTAACGGAAATAACGGAATAATAAGGGAAAATAACGGAATAATAAGGGAAAATAACGGAAATAACGGAATAATAAGGGAAAATAACGGAATAATAAGGGAAAATAACGGAATAATAAGGGAAAATAACGGAATATTAAGGGAAAATAACGGAATAATAAGGGAAAATAACGGAATAATAAGGGAAAATAACGGAATAATAAGGGAAAATAACGGAATAATAAGGGAAAATAACGGAAATAAGGGAAAATAAGGGAAATAACGGAATAATAAGGGAAAATAACGGAATAATAAGGGAAAATAACGGAATAATAAGGGAAAATAACGGAATAATAAGGGAAAATAACGGAATAATAAGGGGAAATAACGGAATAATAAGGGAAAATAACGGAATAATAAGGGAAATAACGGAATAATAAGGGAAAATAACGGAATAATAAGGGAAAATAACGGAATAATAAGGGAATAATAAGGGAAAATAACGGAATAATAAGGGAAAATAACGGAATAATAAGGGAAAATAACGGAATAATAAGGGAAAATAACGGAATAATAAGGGAAAATAACGGAATAATAAGGGAATAATAAGGGAAAATAACGGAATAATAAGGGAAAATAACGGAATAATAAGGGAAAATAACGGAATAATAAGGGAAAATAACGGAATAATAAGGGAATAATAAGGGAAAATAACTGAATAATAAGGGAAAATAACGGAATAATAAGGGAAAATAACGGAATAATAAGGGAAAATAACGGAATAATAAGGGAAAATAACGGAATAATAAGGGAATATGACGGAATAATAAGAGAAAATAACGGAAATATAAGGAATATAAGGGAAAATAACGGAATAATAAAGAAAATAACGGGAAATAACGGAATATTAAGGGAAAATAACGGAATAATAAGGGAAAATAACGGAATAATAAGGGAAAATAACGGAAATAACGGAATATTAAGGGAAAATAACGGAATAATAAGGGAAAATAACGGAAGAATAAGAGAAAATAACGGAATAATAAAGGAAAATAACAAAAATAACGGAATATTAAGGGAAAATAACGGAATAGGAAAAAATAATAAGGGAAAATAACGGAATAATAAGGGAAAATAACGGAATAATAAAGGAAAATAACAAAAATAACGGAATATTAAGGGAAAATAACGGAATAATAAGGGAAAATAACGGAATAATAAGGGAAAATAACGGAATAATAAGGGAAAATAACGGAATAATAAGGGAAAATAACGGAATAATAAGGGAAAATAACGGAATAATAAGGGAAAATAACGGAAAATAACGGAATAATAAGGGAAAATAACGGAATAATAAAGGAAAATAACAAAATAACGGAATATTAAGGGAAAATAACTGAATAATAAGGGAAAATAACGGAATAATAAGGGAATGATAAGGGAAAATAACAGGAAATAACGGAATAATAAGGGAAAATAACGGAATAATAAGGGAAAATAACGGAATAATAAAGGAAAATAACAAAAATAACGGAATATTAAAGGAAAATAACGGAATAAAAAGGGAAAATAACGGAATAATAAGGGAAAATAACGGAATAATAAGGGAAAATAACGGAATAATAAGGGAAAATAACGGATTGATAAGGGAAAATAACGGAATAATAAGGGAAAATAACGGAATAATACGGAAAAATAACTAAATAATAAGGGAAAATAAGGGAAAATAACGGAATAATACGGAAAAATAACGGAATAATAAGGGAAAATAACGGAATAATACGGAAAAATAACGGAATAATACGGGAAAATAACGAAATAATAAGGGTAAATAAATATCTCTAACACCAAGAAGTGTCAAAACAACAACAACTAAGGCAAATTCACGACCTTTACAACGGCGCTTCGGTATCGTCGCGGAAGAGAAACATAAAAAGTGTAGTGTCTTGTTAACTTCTCTCAATGTCCTTTTTATATTTTTTTCCCATGCGTTCCAACAATCTAAGTTGCAGCAAACTTTCAAAACTCACTGATCGGTGCGTCCTGGCGGGCAGTAATGGCTAAAACATGACCACGCAAGTTTCTCGAGCTTATAAGTTTTGCAAGAACTTCAAGTTGTCTTCCGTGTCTTGTTGCCCCCCCCTTCCCCCTTTTCTCCACACCCTGGCTACTACTTCCCCATTCTGACCTCCAAGCAAGTCGCACCACTATAGATAAATATTATGTTTTGTGCAAGAATCAATTTCTTATGACGCGTTTTCCTTTTTGAAGAGTGAAAGACTTTACAGGAACTACCACGTGTAGGTCTCACGGCCTCTTGTAGCTTCCTTATTTTCTTATGTTTATATGTTCTTAACTCCTTCACGCCCAAATCTTTCTTTTGCTATATAAAATAGTCTGCTGTTAGCCATAAAATTACGAAAAGTGACTAAATATACCAAATTAACTAATGAACAAGGATACTAAACATGTCATATCTCTAAAATATTGTTTATATGCACTAAAAATCGTCTAATGGTACCCAAATTACTATGGAAATTACGTTCTGGGTCTCAAGGGGTTAAGAGTGGTTGGAATAGCAATAGAAATAGTAGCAATAGTATTAGCAAGAGCCGTAACCATATAAGTGATAAAGCATTAAATATAGGCATTGGGAATCTAACTATGTGTTTATGTGGGTTTCGATTAGGTGTCAGAGGCAGCTCACCCCTCCCAGCATGTCTCATAATCACCCCATTAACACCAACATGACTAAATACAATGACTATGCAAACAGCCCCTGTCCACCCAGCAGTGATTGGGTACACCGGGTGTTATGAACTAGTCTATTCTTTTTTACGTGGCAAAAATTCCATTCTATCTTAAGGTCTCATGCTTAAAATTATGCCCATGTTTACCTGATACTATGGTTAACTATGATAAAATACAACTGAAATTTTGAAGAAACTTAGTATTCCCTTTTCTCGGCATTAAATATCAGTCAGTAAGCAGCAAGGGGTCAGGATTTTTCGCTTCGTTAAAAAAACTACTTATAACTTTTCCATTTCTCTTCTCTTCGTTATCTCCCTCCTTTATCTCCTCCTCCTTCCCCAGCTCCTCTATTTCCCCCCATCTAATCGTGTCATTTCCTCCATGCCCTCAACTTTGAATCGCCTTCCAATTTCCTTGCCTAATCGTCTCTCCGATGCTGAGTCGCGGGATTGAATGGACGATTTGACCCACCAGATGAGGGCTGCGAGGCCACCACGTTAAAATCTGGGCTCTTGGAAATGATCACGACAAAGCCAAGTTGATTCGAGTACACAGTGACAGGAATATGAATAATTATGTTCTTGTTGGGAAAAGTCAAACAAACCTGCGACCCTTAACCCCTTGAAGCCAAGAACGTAATTTCCATTGTAATTTGGGTACCATTAGATGATTTTTAGTGACTATAAGCAATATTTTATACCTATGACCTGTTTTGTATCCTTGTCGACTAACTAATTTGGTATATTCAGTTACTTTTCGTAATTTTATGGCTGACAACAGACGATTTTATATAGCAAAGGAAAGATCTGGGCGTGAAGGGGTTAAAATTGGCAAGGGTAGTGAGGAAACTGGACAAAAAATAATCTTGTAAATATTTAAGGCAGTCGTGTGAGGAAAAGATTCTCAACCACGCCAGCAGAAATAAAATCATTACAAAAAAAAAAAAAAAAAAAAAAAATCACACAACTTAAATTTTTACATAATATGGCGCATGAATATCATTTTATTAACCCCTTGAGACCCAGAGCGTAATTTCCATTGTAATTTGGGTACCATTAGACGATTTTTAGTGACTATAAGCAATATTTTATAGATATGACCTGTTTAGTATCCTTTTCGACCAGCTAACTTGGTATATTCAGTTACTGTTCGTAATTTTATGGCTAACAACAGATGATTTGATGTAGCAAAGGAAAGATCTGGGCGTGAAGGGGTTAAAGTCATCGATAAATAAACGTTATGCTGCAATTGCCTGAGAAAAAACTGAGCCCCATTTACTTGTAGGCAATGACATTTAATTGATAGTGTGATTCAATTTCGTAAGTGAAGTGAATTAGAAAGCTATACATATAAGAAAAGACAGTCAAGTAGGAACGTTCCCCGATGGTTGGCAGTGATTGAGAAAGATCGAACAGGCACGACTTTGGCTCTCCAGTCGCGGACCCAAGTTACAAGATCCGCACCGACTTCTAATCACTTTCCGCCTCACGACTCGAGGACCCCAACGCGAATCGAAAAGTTTCCAAAGGGGGAGTTCAGTCTTTGAGGCATTCAGTGCGAGGTCGACGCTTTGAATGTGTCCAGACCTTGATTGGGGATCTGAGACTCGCATTTCTTTGTATCGAGACTCTTTCTTCTGACCTCTTGCTGTTTTGTTTTCTTGCACACTACTAGAGATTCTTTGTTACCATGCAGTTCCCTTTGCCTTTGCCTCCCAAAACTAGCATGCTATTTGTTTGATGGGTTTTTTTCTCCCTTTCACATTTCTAATATTTTGCCACTATGCAGATCCCTTCGTACTTTTGTCTTCTGTCCTCGTGCTGTTTCAAATTTCTCCCTTTCACACTACTAGAGATTCTTTCTTACCATGCAGTTAGTTCCCTTCTCACCTCCCTCCAAACCTCCCTATGTTTATTTTCTATCCCTTTCATACTTCGTTATTTTGTCGCCATACAGTCCCCTTCTCACCTCCCTCCAAACCTCCCTATGTTTTTTTTCTCTCTTTCACACTTCTAGATACTTTGTCCCCATGCAATTCCCTTCTCACCTGCCTCTAAGAACTAACATGCTATCATTATATCATCTAACATTCATCCCATCAAAGTTTTCCCATTCCTATAATCCTTTTACAAATACCACATGCCTTATCGGTAAAGAGACACTGCCTTACAAAAAGAAGCGACGCGAGGAAACGTAAAGATGCCATTAAGGAAAACAGATTGAGATTCACGCTGATGAGTGAAATGGAGGAAGAATGGCAAGACAGATCATGGATTTTGATGGATTTCTATTACAATACATCACAGTAATTTATAGGTAACATTGTACACGCACAAGATAGCTATAGGTATGTGTGTAGATGTCATGTAAGAATAGGATAAAGATATACCGGTGAATTGATGGCCAGAAGTAGAAAAGGACCAAATAGAGTGTATATATGCAGTATTTGGGTATTCATATATACAGATGTGAATAAAAGACACAGATAAACTATTTACTGACATGAATTTGATCGACAACATACACAATGGAGAGAGAGAGAGAGAGAGAGAGAGAGAGAGAGAGAGAGAGAGAGAGAGAGAGAGAGAGAGAGAGAGAGAGAGAGAGAGAGAGAGAGAGAGAGAGAGAGAGAGAGAGAGAGAGAGAGAGAGAGAGAGAAGAGAGACCAATCGAGTGGCAACCAAATCCGAGTGTGTCCCTTTTAAAACTAACATTACCGAAAACCACGAAACAGTCTTCCATCATCTTACATTCACCAAAACCAGAATAAAAAATAGCTAGACTAAACCCTACATTTCCTCAACAGCCTATAACATAAGGCTCCACAAGGCGTCTTCCCCCCTTACTGTGTTTACTTTGTACCCTCGACTGAGTTCTCTAAGCGGCCCTTGTACTGCAGCTCAGCCTCCAACCACACGCTTGAGGACATAGACGGTGATGGTAAGGAAGGATGTCTTGCAGGAAAACTCATGGAGGAGAAGGATTAAGAAGATGAGGAGGAGGAGGAGGGGGAGGAAGAGGAGGAGGAGGGAAGGATGTCTTGATATAGGAGAAGGAGGATGTCTTGATATAGGAAAAGAAGGAGAAGGAGAGAAGGAGGAGGAGAGGAAGGAAGACGAGAAGGAGGGAAGGATGTCTTGATATAGGAGGAGGAGGAGGAGGAGGATGTCTTGATATAGGAAAAGGAAGAGAAGGAGAAGAAGGAGAGAATGAGGAGGAGAGGGAGGATGACGAGAAGGAGGGAAGGATGTCTTGATATAGGAGAAGGAGGAGGAGGAGGATGTCTTGATATAGGAAAAGGAAGAGAAGAAGAAGGAGAGAAGGAGGAGGAGAGGAAGGAAGACGAGAAGGAGGGAAGGATGTCTTGATATAGGAGAAGGAGGAGGAGGAGGATGTCTTGATATAGGAAAAGGAAGAGAAGAAGAAGGAGAGAAGGAGGAGGAGAGGAAGGAAGACGAGAAGGAGGGAAGGATGTCTTGATATAGGAGGAGGAGGAGGAGGAGGATGTCTTGATATAGGAAAAGGAAGAGAAGGAGAAGAAGGAGAGAAGGAGGAGGAGAGGAAGGAAGACGAGAAGGAGGGAAGGATGTCTTGATATAGGAGAAGGAGTTGGAGGATGTCTTGATATAGGAAGATAAGATAAGATTTTCATCCTATCTAGACACTTTGCAAGTACCAACTACAAGGTTATTGACTATACAAAGCGCCGCCACGTCAGCACGAACTAGGCGGACTCGAACCGCTGACCGAATGCGCAGGGACGCTGCACATTGAAAACTCACGTCTCTACCAACCTTGCCACCCTGACGGGCAGAAGGAGAGAATGAGGAGGAGAGGGAGGAAGACGAGAAGGAGGGAAGGATGTCTTGATATAGGAGAAGGAGGAGGAGGAGGATGTCTTGATATAGGAAAAGGAAGAGAAGGAGAAGAAGGAGAGAAGGAGGAGGAGAGGGAGGAAGACGAGAAGGAGGTAAGGATGTCTGATATAGGAAAGGAGGAGGAGGAGGATGTCTTGATATAGGAAAAGGAAGAGAAGGAGAAGAAGGAGAGAAGGAGAAGGAGAGGAAGGAAGACGAGAAGGAGGGAAGGATGTCTTGATATAGGAGAAGGAGGAGGAGGAGGATGTCTTGATATAGGAAAAGGAAGAGAAGGAGAAGAAGGAGAGAAGGAGGAGGAGAGGAAGGAAGACGAGAAGGAGGGAAGGATGTCTTGATATAGGAGAAGGAGGAGGAGGATGTCTTAATATAGGAAAAGGAAGAGAAAGAGAGAGGAGAGAATAAGGAGGAGAGGGAGAAAGACGAGAAGGAGGGAAGGATGTCTTGATATAGGAGAAGGAGGAGGAGGATGTCTTGATATAGGAAAAGGAAGAGAAAGAGAAGGAGAGAAGGAGGAGGAGAGGGAGAAAGACGAGAAGGAGGGAAGGATGTCTTGATATAGGAGAAGGAGGAGGAGGAGGATGTCTTGATATAGGAAAAGGAAGAGAAGGAGAAGAAGGAGAGAAGGAGGAGGAGAGGGAGGAAGACGAGAAGGAGGGAAGGATGTCTTAATATAGGAGGAGGAGGAGGAGGATGTCTTGATATAGGAAAAGGAAGAGAAGGAGAAGAAGGAGAGAAGGAGGAGGAGAGGAAGGAAGACGAGAAGGAGGGAAGGATGTCTTGATATAGGAGGAGGAGGAGGAGGAGACGAAGGAGAAGGAAGAGGAGAAGGAGAAGGAGAAGGAGGAGGAGGAGGAGGAGGAGGAGGAGGAGGAGGAGGAGGAGGAGGAGGAGGAGGAGGAGGAGGAGGAGAGGAGGAGGAGGAGGAGAAGGAGAAGGAGAAGGAGGAGGAGGATTACTTATGATTACCAATTTCCATATCATCTGTATAAGAACATGTGGCAATATAATAAAGTAGGTAAAGGAGGAGGAAGAAGGGATGAAGGATATGGAGGAGATGCAGTGATGATGGACGAAAGAAAGATATGGATATGAGGAAGAGGAGGATTTACATAGGATTTTACATAGGAATAACAAACACCAGGAGACCTATTGGTCCATAGCGAGGGTATCTGCTGAACTACATACTACTAACTATCAACTACATGTAAGAGGACAGTTGGAAAATGATACCATGTCCCTAAAGAAGGTAGGAACATGGAAGTTTCGTAGTGAAGAATGATAGGATATGAAATATACTAACTACAACTACAACTACCACTACAACTAATCGATCCGGGGGACTATAACATAAATTCGCAG
>JACEEZ010015411.1:92500-95000 GCA_016584305.1 Chionoecetes opilio | reverse complement strand
TCAACCTAATGTAGTGGGAGTTCTGCTAAACAGTAAAGAGGGCTCAGCAGCTAAGAGGTTGGATACACCCCCACCTTCCCCCCCAACCCTCAAAACCCCCTCCTCATCCCTCAACCCCCCCCCCCTTCTAATCCCATCCCTACCTCAAGCCCTCCTCCAGAGACTCACATGCCCCCCTCCCACACACCACCCCCCCTCCCACATCCCACGCCCTCTCCCCTCCCTCCCCCTTCACCCCTCCCTCCCACTTCCCCCCCTCAAGCCTCCCCTCCCACGCCCTTCCCCCTCCCCTCCCACTTCCCCCCCTCAAGCCCCCCCTCCCCACGCCCCCTCCAGCCCGGCCCTAACACTCACAACGCGTGCTACGTAATAACCTTAAACTTTAGAGTTGTTCCTGAATGCTGCTTCCTCAAAAAATATCTATTCACCCATGATAGGAATGTTAACTGGGGAAGGATTTATCTCTCCCTGTCTCGTGTTTTTTTATAATATTTTTTGTTATCAAGTAATACAGCTTGCACACTCAGAAAAAAGCTTCGTAGGAAAGTTACATATTTATATTATACTTTAGATACTATGAATATATTTGACTTACATTGAAGTGAAAAAAAGAAAGATATATTTGACAATGATGATGAGTTAGAATACACTGAAAAAACCATTGATTTTTTTTCTTTTTCCATTTTATATGAGAGCCAATCACCTTTTCCTGTCATGATTCTTACGTTTTATTTAATCATGGGCAAAATGTGTGTGTGTGTGTGTGTGTGTGTGTGTTGTGTGTGTGTGTGTGTGGGTGGGTGGGTGGTGTGGTGTGTGTGTGTTGTGTGGTGTGTGTGTGTGTGTTGTGTGTGTGTGCGGCGTGTGCGTGTGCGTGTGGTCATAAATATCTATCTATCAAAAAAATCATCTATGTGTGTGTGCGTGTGGGGTGTGCGGTGTGCGGTGTGTGTGTGTGTGTGTGTGTGTGCGTGTAAGGCATGAATGTTGGCATGAGAGTCTTGAGCTTAATTAACAAGACGCCCAGCAGGTAAGGCAACGGGAAACTGTTGTAATGTTGATTTAGCTTCAGTGGAGAAGGAGAGAGAGAGAGAAGAGAGAGAGAGAAGAGAGAGAGAGAAAGAGAGAGAGAGAGAGAGAGAGGAGAGGAAGAGAGGGAGAGAGAGAGAGAGAGGAGGGGAGAGAGAGAGAGAGAGAGAGAGAGAGAGAGAGAGAGAGAGAGAGAGTATAACCAGGAATTAAGGCAAGATAAAATGAAAACACGAATGACTGATGCAGGAGAGAAAGAAAGAAGGAAAAAAGATGGAAGAATATACCTGCTTTTAATTTCTATATATTTTTTTTATAACTGCTACTATTTTATATCTCTTTTCTTATGCATAACTTTCCAATCTGTTACCTTACAAGATCAAAACAACGCAATAAAGTCAGACAATGGTTGGAGAATAGCCGAAAATCCCACGTAATTAATGAAACCTCAGATTAGACCAATAAGAAAAACAAAATTGATGAAGTAAATATAAAAAGGTGAACTTCTTAGACCTAAAAAAATAAATAAATAAATAAATAAATATAAAAAAAAACCTGACCTTATTCAACACGTCTATGGAGAAAAAATAAATAAAGAGCGTCCTTATCCACCTCCTCCACTCACTTATTTCCCTCCACATCACCTCCTCCACTCACTTATTTCCCTCCACATCACCTCCTCCACTCACTTATTTCCCTCCACATCACCTCATCCACTCACTTCTTTCCCTCCACATCACCTCCTCCACTCACTTCTTTCCCTCCACATCACCTCCTCCACTCACTTCTTACCTCAAAACCTCTCCCCACTCACTCCTCTTCCTCCTCATCTCTTCCACTCATTTTTTCCCTCCACTACACCTCAACCTCCAACTTTCACTCCTCCGTTCACCTCCCTTTTACTTTCCCCCCCCACCCTCCCCCTTAAAAAAGGGGAAAAAAAAAAAAAAACCCAAACGGGTTAACCCCAAAAAAATTAAAGAATTTTCCCCAAAAAAAATTAAAAACCCTTTTTTAAAATAACCATTTAAAACTTTTTAAACCCCCCTTCCCCAATTTTTTCCCCCCAAACCCCCCCCCAAATTTTTCCCCCAAAAAAAAAAAAAAAAAATTAAGAAAGGGGTACATCAGTCAAGTATGAAACCAAATCATCAAAGGGGGAAAAAAGAACTTTCCATATTTTTTAATATTAATCCGCTACCGTTTTTCCCCTCCCTACCCTTCACTTAAATCTTTACCTTAAACAAAACACGCTTTCCCCAAAATTTTTATACAACATCCCACATATTTAAAATAGAAGACCATAAAAAAATTCAAAAATTAAATAATTTATACAAAAACCCTCTATTTAATTCCCAAAACCTGCCCTTTCAAACCAAGACAAAATAACCTCTTACTCACCCCTTCCCTCCTCCTCCTCCCTCCCTCCCCTCCTCCTTCCTCCCCATGCATATTTTAATCATTCCCAATT
>JACEEZ010015411.1:77500-87500 GCA_016584305.1 Chionoecetes opilio | reverse complement strand
TTCAACTACTCCCTTTTCTTTTCTCTCCTTTTCTTTTTCCCTTACTCTCTTCCTCCTTTCTTCCCTCCCTCATTCACCTACTCTCTCCCTCCCTCCTTCCCTCCCTCACTCCTTTTTTTTTCCCCCTCCCCCCCTTCCTATCTCACTCCCCCCCCTCCATCCCTTCTCCTTTCCCCTTCCCTTTCCCTCCCTCACTTTTCCACCTTGATTTAAAATTGTTTGGGGGATTTAACCCCAAAATCGCCCCTCTAATTTGCAGTTTTATATCGTTGCCCAACATCAATATTTTCCAGCAAACTTTACGTCGTGATTGAAAATGACCTCGATCCCGGTTTTTTTTGTTTTTTGAAAAGCAACACAAGTTATTATAATATATATGAAATCCTATGTTAGGGAGGGTTCAGAAGGAATATTTAAGAGGCTCACGAATATTACTGATTTTAGAGCAGACCACAAGACCATTAGCCACTGCAAGATCAGACCATTAGCCACTGCCAGACCAGACTTTTAGCCACTGCCAGACCAGACCTTTAGCCACTGCCAGACCAGACCATTAGCCACTGCCAGACCAGACCTTTAGCCACTGCCAGACCAGACCATTAGCCACTGCCAGACCAGACTTTAGCCACTGCCAGACCAGACCATTAGCCACTGCCAGACCAGACTTTTATCCACTGCCAGACCAGACTATTAGCCACTGCCAGACCAGACTTTTAGCCACTGCCAGACCAGACCATTAGGCAGACCAAACCCTAAACCAGACAAAGACATAGAACAAAATCATAAACCAGACCAGCCCATTATAATATGATTGTCCCTGTGCCACGGTCTTGCCCCCCCCCCCCGCCCCCCCCCCCTGTCTGGTCTTCTCCCAGCAGCATATTCCCGTTCTCTATGCGAGTATGTGGTTTCCGAGTGAAGACGCTTGCCCGTAGCTCCGAAATTAACCATAGGATTTTCTCGAGAATATCCTCATTGTGATTCCCACGCAAAGTTATCGTACTAGAATAATTAACTTGACCTACTCTATCCGTAACCTAACGTAACCTAACCTGAAGTGTTCAAGAGTAAATGCCACATACTCTTCCAGAAAACGAAGGTCAAGGGGTTCAAGGAGGTCAAGAAAATCAAGTCTCATGAAGAGTGAGTAAGGTTAATTAAATACAGGTGAGGATTAATTGATCTAAAAGTAAAGCCGGGTAGGATTACATCAGGCAATGACCAGCGTAATAGGATTCATTCTTAATTGAATAAGATAAGTCTTGATTTACTGAACAAAAGGTTTTACGGGATAAATATAAATAGACGAGATTTCAGCGGCGAGAAATTCATTAGCAAAAAAAAACGTACAGATTTACACACGCTATGGACTTTAATCAAAAAAATGTATGAGAATTTATGGGATTATGGGAAAATCTGACCCTAAATAGAAATATAATAATGAAAATATGATGATGTTTATGATGATGATGATGATGATGATGTGGACTTCAATTAAAAACATTAAACAAGCCAGAAAGGAGTGTGTATAGTTCATTGCAAACGAGGTCGTTAGGTTGACACTGCTGAAGAATGACTGAAATACTCTAGACTAGATTCCTTGGTTCCGCATCTGTGTGATGTCATACTAAATGCTGACGAGAGAGAGAGAGAGAGAGAGAGAGAGAGAGAGAGAGAGAGAGAGGAGAGAGGAGGAGAGGAGAGAGAGAGAGAGAGGAGAGAGAGAGAGAGGAGAGAGAGGAGGGGGGGGGGGAAAAGAGGGAGAGAAAGGGGGGGGGGGAGAAACCCGGAGAGAGAGAGAGAGGAGAGAGAGAGAAGAAAGGAGAGAAAAAAGAAGAAAGAGAGAAGGGGGAGAGAGAGGGAGGAGAGAGCGAAGGAGAGGAGAGGGAGGGGGGAGAGGGGGAAGCGAAAAAGCCGGGAAGAGGAGGAAGGCAATGAAGGGAGGAGAAAAAATGAAATAGGAAGGAAGGAAGGAAGAGGGGAGGAAAGGAAGGGGAAGGAAGGAAGGAAGGAAGGAAGGGAAAAAAGGAGGGGGGGGAAGGAAAAAGGGGAAAAAGGAAAGGGGATGGAAATAAAAGGAAGGAAGGAAGGGAAAGGATGGATAGAGGGAATGTGGAAGGATGGGAAGGGAAAAGAAGGAAGAAGGAAGGATGGAAGGAGATGGATGGAAGAAAGGGATGGAAGAAGGAAGGATGGAGGAGGAGAAAAAGGAAGGAAGAAAGGAAGGAAGGAAGGAAGAAGGAGGGAAACGAGAAAAGGGGGAAAGGGAAAGGGAAGGAAGGAGGGAATAAGAAAGGAAAGGGAAAGGAAGGAAGGAAGGAAGGAAGGGAAAGGAAGAAAGAAAGGGGGAAAGGGAAAGGGAAAGGGAAAGGAAAGGGAAAGGAAGGAAGGAAGGAAGAACGAAAAGGAAAGGAAGGAAGGAAGGAAGGAAGGAGGAAAGGGAAGGAAAGGGAAAGGAAAAAAAGAAGGAAGAAAAAGGAAAGGGAAGGAAAGGGAAAGGAAAGGGAAAGGGAAAGGGAAAGGGAAGGGAAGGAGGGAGGATAAGCGGGAGGGAAGTTAGAAGGTAGTTAAAGTGGTAGTTAGCGAAAGAAAAAAAAACTAGGAAAAAAACTAGCAGCAAAAAAGGAGAAGGTATGAAATGTTAAAATGATCTACGTAATGATGCAAAATATAATGAAAACTGAGTTGGACTTTAAAGTTAGATATAAAACTCAAATTAAATACACATAGAAATGAGAATTAAACGGAGTGGAAGCAGAGAGATTTGACATAACAGGGAAAGTTATCAGAAATATGACTCTCTCTCTCTCTCTCTCTCTCTCTCTCTCTCTCTCTCTCTCTCTCTCTCTCTCTCTCTCTCTCTCTCTCTGACCTACATACTAACACAACAATTTCGACGGCGGTGTAGCACTAACAGTAGTAATACACGCGGTGCATGTTATGGGTACTAATAATTGTGGTGGTGACGGTGGTGGTGGTGATGGTGGTGAGGGTGGTGGGGGTTAGGGTGTGGCGGTAGTGGTGGTGTGACGTAGTGGTGGTGGACGGTGGTAGGTGGTGTGTGACGGTGGTGAGTGGTGGTGACGGTGTGATGGTGATGGTGGTAGTGACGGTGATGGTAGTGTGGTGACTGTGGTCGGTGATGGTAGTGGTGGTGGGTGGTGTTAACGGTGGTAGTGGGGTGACGGTAGGTGATGGTGGTGACTGAGGGTGGTGTTGACGGTGGTGGTGTGGTGGGTGATGTGATAGGTTGTGACGGTGGTGATGGTGGTGACGGTGGTGGTGACGGTGATAGTGGTAGTGGTGGTGACGGTAAAGGTGGTGGTGATGGGGGTGGTGGTGGGAGGTTTGACGGTGAGGTAGGTGGTGACGGTGGTAGTGATAGGTGATGGTGGGTGACGGGTAGTGACGGTGATGGTAGTGGTGTTGACGGTGGTGGGTGGTGATGGTGGTGGTAACGGTGTAGTGGTGGTGACGGTAAAGGTGATGGTGGTGACGAGGGTGAAAATGGTGGTGACGGTGGTGGTGGTATTGGTAAGGATGGTGAGGCGGGAATATATTGTCTAACCAGGCTAACTAAAGGTGCATGATTACATATAAATCCCTGTGTGTGGGAGGAAGAGGAGCCAGTAGATTACATTACGACGTTTGTAACTCACGTCGTAATTGGATGGTGCTTCTGCTCCTGATTTGTGGAAGACTGGCGAGGAAGCACGAAGAGAGAGAGAGAGAGAGAGAGAGAGAGAGAGAGAGAGAGAGAGAGAGAGAGAGAGAGAGAGAGAGAGAAGAGAGAGAGATATATAGAGAGAGAGAGAGAGGAAGCACGAGAAAGAAGACAGACAGATAAGAGAGAGAACAGACATAGATAGAGAAGAGAAACAAGAGAGTCAGAGAGAGAGTCAGAGCAGAAGAGAAGAGAGAGAGAGAGAGAGAGAGAGAGAGAGAGAGAGAAGAGAGAGAGAGAGAGAGAGAGAGAGAGAAGAGAGAGAGAGAGAGAGAGAGAAGCACGAGAAAAAAAGATGGAAGAGAGTACTAGACAAGATAGAAAGAAAAAAAAATTACACGGAAGTTAATATTCGAGAATAAAAGAGATGAGAGAGAGAGAAGAGAGAGAGAGAGAGAGAGAGAGAGAGGAGAGAGAGAGAGAGGAGAGAGAGAGAGAGAGAAGAGAGAGGAGAGAGAGAGAGAGAGAGAGAGAGAGACAGAGAGAGACAAGAGAGAGACAGAGAGAGAGAGAGAGACAGAGAGAGAGACAGAGAGCAGGGAAGACAGAGAGAGAGAGAGAGAGAGAGAGAGAGAGAGAGAGAGAGAGAGAGAGAGAGAGAGCAAGGCAAGGGTACAGAGTGAGGCACGAAGAGGCATGGCAGTGGTAGTGAGAATAGCGAAAGAGACAGATGGTTCCCTTGAGACTCAGGAGATCGAGTAGTGAAGACGCGGATGGTGGAAGAAATTTAGCTCCAACATCGCTCCTCCCAAACCATCTAAGTTTGTCACCCAGGAAGTTAACGTTATAGTCAAGCGAGAGGTGCTTTAATTATACACCTTTTGTTAATAAGCCACATTGAGAATATTAGCGGAAGGTCTGAAACTATCCTTGCAAAATATGACACTATCCAACCGTTTGTTACAGAGTTATTCCCGAAAAACGATGTAACACGGTCTCTGAAACGCATTGTAGTTGGAGTGCGTGAGGTAGTGTTTGTGTGTGAGACTAATACTGATGTGTGTTAGAGAGAGAGAGAGAGAGAGAGAGAGAGAGAGAGAGAGAGAGAGAGAGAGAGAGAGAGAGAGAGAGAGAGAGAGAGAGAGAGAGAGAGAGAGAGAATTTATCATTTAGTGTATATGATTCCTAACTGTGGTTAATAAAATATAATATCTATATATCTATCTGTGTGTGTGTGTGTGTGTGTGTGGTGTGTGTGTGTGTGTGTGTGTGTGTGTGTGTGTGTGTGTGTGTGTGTGTGTGTGGGTGTGTGTGTGTGTGTGCGTGTGCTTGCCTCTTATTCAGGGTGATTCCAATAATGTATAAGGAAGTGGAAGGAAGGAAGGAAGGAAGGAAGGAAGGAATGAAGGAATGAAGGAAGTGGTATAGTGAACGTAAGTGGTCCTATTTTTGCTGTTATTCATAAGAACATAAGAAAATAAGGAAGCTACAAGAAGCCGTGAGACCTACAGGTAGTTCCTGTTATTTAACACTACCTACATCCACCTTCATCCCATTCATTAAACTGTCTAACCACCTTTTAAAACTCCCTATTGACTCCACACAAACTACCTGATGAACCTACCCGAAACTACCTACATCCACCTTGCATCCCCATCCATGAAATTGTCTAACCTCCTTTTAAAACTCCCTATTGACTCCATATAAACTACCTGATGACTGAGATGACAACGCTGCATGGTAGGAAGGAAGTCACACCCACCGCCTCCCTCACACTCACCGCTGCCTGGACGTTCCCCCGGGCGTGCCTCATCCCCTGTGGACACAACGCGACGGTAGAATAGCGGGGAGGAAACACAGGACGCCCCGCACTGACCGCATTTTAATCCCACGGCCGAAGAGAGAGTTTGTCACTTGATCACGACCCACGCGCTTACTACAGTACTCGGACCTCCTCTCCCGGCCCTGCGTCTCGGCGAACTATCCCCCCTTTCCCCTTTCTCCCCCAATCCCCCACCCTCTCCTCTCCCCCTTCTATACCCCCTACTTCCTGCCCAAGCACTGCCCTCCGCCGTCTACTGATGCGAAGGAAACAAGTGCGTGGTTTATGACGGGCTAGTTTTATAGAACCTGTAACAAACGACTTCACACCTCGAGTACGCTGATTCCTATTATTATTACGTCCCTTAGTAGTGCGTTATTAACTATAGCTAAGGGTTCTCATGCTAGTCCCTGCTAGTTCACCTCCGCCAGGCCCGAGGCAGCCGCGGGTCGGTGCTGCGGTTCGGTGCTTGGACCAAACCAGTGAGGCCTTGAAGCACTTACATCGCTGACACTCTCTCGCTGTTTTTTTTCTGATTGTTTCTTCGTTTCCCAAATATTAGCGGCAGACATTAAAGTGAAGGGAAGAAAGGGAAGCAAGGGAAGGTTCAGTGCTGCGATAGTTGTACAAATCTGAGCCTCTTAATTCGTCGTTGTTAGTTAGTTAGTGATTAGATATTGAAGTGGAGGAGTTAGATGATTGGCTGAAGGAGGAACTGAGATATAGAGCAGGAAAAAGGGGTCGTTAATATCTAATGGGTATGGAAGGAAGTGTTTTAGAAATGATGGGATGCAAACAGAGAGAAGAGAGAGAGAGGAGAGAGAGAGAGAGAGAGAGAGAGAGAGAGAGAGAGAGAGAGAGATTCGTTGTTAGGTAGTTACTGTTTATATATTGAAGTGAAGGAGTTAGATTATTGACTCCAGACACAAAGCAGAAACCAATTCCCATGAAAGTAGAACAAAGACTAAATCCCACAAAACACACACACCACACCACACACACCCACACACACACACACACCACCACACACACACATACACACCACCTACCACCCCCCACCACGTCTAAAAACTAAAAAAAAACCCCAAAACCCCAAAACACACAAAATTTGAAAAAAAAGATCAATATAAAACAGGAAAACTTATTTGCACAATTAACCCCTTGAGACCCAAACGTAATTTCCTTGAAATTTGGGTACCATGACTTTTTAGTGACTAAAAACCCAATATTTTAATGGGTTTTCCCTTTTTTTTAGTATCCTTGTCCACTATTTTTAATTTGGGGTTAAAATTCCCAGTCATTTTTTGGGTTTTTTTTAATTGTTTAAAAACCCAGACGTTTTTTATTAGCAAAGGAAAGATCGGGGCGTAAAAGGGTTAATACTGAAACTAAGACATAATCCCAAAAGGAGTTTTTAAGCTAAAAAAAAAGGGTCACCCATTAAAACGAGCCAAGGGGGGAAATTTAAAACCGCATGCGCTTTAAACGAGGGAAGAGAGAGAGAAGAGAGAGAGGAGAAGAGAGGAGAAGAAAAGAGAAAGAAAGGAGAGAGAGAGAAAGAGAGAGAGAGAGAAGGAGAGAGAGAAAAGAGGAGAAAAAGAAGACAAGAGAGAAAAGAGAGGAGAGGAAGAAAAGGAGAGAGAGAGAGAGAGAGAGGGAGAGAAAGAGAGAGGAGAGAGAGAGAGAGAGAGAGAGAGAGAAAAGAGGAAGGAGAGAGAGAGAGAGAGAAGAGAGAGAGGGGAGAGAGAGAGAGAGAGAGAGAAAAGAGGAAAGAGACACAGAAGAGAGAAAAGAGAGAGAGAGAGGGGAAGAGAAGAGAAGAGAGAGAGAGAGAGAGAGAGGAGAAAAGAGAGAGAAAAGGAGAGAGAGAGAGGAGGGGAGAGAGAGAGAGAGAGGGGAAAAGGGAGAGAGGGGTCCCTCTTTCCCTTTAAATTCGGTAGTTACGGGGGTTTTTTTTTGTGGGCGATGTTTCCCTTTAAATACAACCTACGACACGCTTGTTAACAAACCCCAATTACTCCTCAGTCTAAATTTTTTCTTAGGGCCCTGGTTTAAACCGTAAAAAAAAAAAAAAAAATCGTGGAAATAAGTAAAAATATTAGATAGGTCTTCCCGCCTCCACTATCTGGCAAAGCCTTTTAACCACAGGTCTTCTGGTTTAAAGTCCATCAACTACCAGGGCACCAATTTTTCCTTAATTAACTAACATTGACTAGCGAGGGCCATAATAAGGATTCCCGTTAAAGAATAAATGAGGGGGTAGAATTTTTTTGGGCCACACACACACACACCACACACACACAAAACCCACACACCCCACCATTTCACACCCCTTTCACACACCACACCCTACACACCCCCACACCAAAACACACACACACACACACACCCAGTCCCAACAACTTTTAAAAAAATAATTGGGGGTAAAAAAAATGGAGCGAGCAAAAAACAACGTATCTATCTAACACTGGCAACCATTCAGCTAACATTAGATCAAAGAACCGTGCTTTAAATTTTGATCGTCGAAAAACAATAAAGAATATCGCCACTGAAACTTAAGGTACAGACAGAGAGTAGTAATGCATATGTCCTCCTACACAGCTCTTATGTAATGGCTTCTCTCTCTCTCTCTCTCTCTCTCTCTCTCTCCCCTCTCTCTCTCTCTCTCTCTCCCCCTCTCTCTCTCTCTCTCTCTCTCTCTCTCTCTCTCTCTCTCTCTCTCTCTCTCTCTCTCTCTCTCTCTCACACAGTAATCAGGTAAGGTGGGCGAGAGGCATATTTCCGTTCTCTATGCGAGTATGTGGTTTCCGAAGTGAAGACGCTTGGCTGTAGCTCCGAAACTAACCATAGGATTACCTCGAAAACACCCTCATTGTAATTACCACACAAAGTTACCATAAGCTAACTTGGGAAACCTAATCTACGTACCCTATCCGTAACCTAACCTGACGTGTTCAAGAGTAAACGCCACATACTCTTCCAGAAAACGGGATTATGCGGACGGACGGAGCGACTATAACAGGGTCGACCATCACTCAAGAGATCAGAGGAGAGACATTCCCTGCTCTGAGTGTCAATAAATGGGCGTGTGGGCGGCCGGTGGGCTTGCATTAGCAGTGAGGATGTGGGAGAACTGAAGGTCGACTGATCAAAGGGGTGGTAGGGAAAGAGAGGGAAGACTGTGTGTGTGTGTGTGTGTGTGTGGTGTGGTGTGTGGTGTGTGTGTTGTGTTGTGTGTGTGGTGTGTGTGTGTGTTGCTGTGTGGTTGTGGGTGTGTGTTTGTGCTGTGGGTTGGTGTGTGTGGGTGTGTGTGTGTGTGTGTGTGTGGTGTTGTGTGTGTGTTGGTGTGGTTGTGTTGTGTGGTGTGTGTGTGTTTTGGGGGGTGTGTGTGTGTGTGGTGTGTTGTGTTGGGGGTGGTGTGGGGTTGTGTGTTGTTGTGTGGTGTGTGGTGTGTGTGTGTGTGTGTGTGTGTGTGTGTGTGGTGTGTGTGTGTGTGTTTGTGTGTGTGTGGTGTGTTGTGTGTTCGTGGTGAGTGTGGTTGGGGGTGGGGGGGTGTGTGTGGTTGGGGTGTGTGTGTGTGTTGTGTGTCTGGTGTTTGGTGTGTTGGTTGGTCTGTGTGGTGTAGTGTTTTTTGGGTTTTCTGTTTGTGGGGTGTGTGTGGGTGTGTGTGTCCTATTGTGTGTGTTGTGTGTGTGTTGTTGTGGTGTGTGTGTGTGTGTGGGGGTGTGTGTGGTGTGTGTTGGTGGGGTGTGTTTTGTGTTTTGTGTGTGTGTGGGTTGTTGGGGGGGGTGTGTGTTGGGGGGTTTGTGTGTGTGGTGTGGGGTGTGTGTGGGGGTTTGGGGGGGGAGGGGGGTGGTTGTTGGGGTTATGCCCCAAGGGGGGGGAAAATTTAAACCCCCGCTAAGGAATCAACAATTTTGGTTCTTTAAAGAGGATAAAATTTTGTGGGATTTTTTAAATATTCCACAAAAAAAAAGTTATTTCGATTTGGACTGAATACTCTATACCAAAAACGAGAGAAAAAAAGATGCCACCACCACTATCCAAATATAAATATGTTCCCATAGCCTAGCAGGTTACGAAAATGTGAAGATTCCATTCTCTGACATTCAGGATAAGGTTTCCAAGATGTTGTTTATTCACCCATCATAGAACATAAGAACATAAGAAAGTAAGGAAGCTACAAGAGGCTGTGAAACCTACACGAGGTAGTTCCTGTTACTTAACTCTACCTACATCCACCTCTCTTCCCCATCCATCATCCATGAATTTATCCAGACTCCTTTTAAAGACCCCAATAGACTCCGCATTGACCACCTGACGACTGAATCCATTCCAATCATTCACCACCCTATTTGTGAACCAGTTTGTCCCTATTTCCTTCTTGTATCCCCTTGCAGCATCTGTACCGTTGTGTGGTGAGGGGACGAGTGAAAAACAAGACCTCTGAAGCAGTGGTCAATCTAACAATTCAATTTTTCACTGTTTCTCTGGCTTGGGAATTAACTAGAAAC
>JACEEZ010015411.1:70000-72500 GCA_016584305.1 Chionoecetes opilio | reverse complement strand
GGCTTCATATACCGTCTTTTGCGATGCTTGCTTCAGTTCACGAGAGAAGAAGTTGATAGTTCCCTTCGTCGTTTTCTGTCTTTTATTTTTATTTTTTTGTTAGTGTGTGTGGTGGTGTTGTGGTGTGTGTGTGTGTGTGTGTGTGTGTGGGTGTGTGTGTGTGTGTGTGTGTGTGTGTGTGTGTGTGTGTGTGTGTGTGTGTGTGTGTGTGTGTGTGTGTGTGTTGTGGGTGTGTGTGTGTGGTGTGTTGTGTGGTGTGTGTGGGGAAAGTAAAGTCGTGCCCTTTTTTCTTTTAATTTTAGTCCTTTTACAATTTACTTTACTCACATATACTCTCTCTCTCTCTCTCCCTCCCCTTCTCTCTCTCTCTTCTCTCTCCTCTCTCTCTCTCTTCTCTCTCTCTCTCTCTCTCTCTCTCCTCTCTCTCTCTCTCGATCTTCTATTTTATCTATCTATCTATTTATCTATCTATCTATCTATCTATCTATCTATCTATCTTCTATCTATCTATCTATCTATCTATCTATCTATCTATCTATCTATCTATCTATCTTTCTATCTATCTATCTATCTATCTATCTATCCATCTTTCTCTCTAAAAATAAAGAATATCTCCCACCCGCACCGCCACAATGCCTGAAGGGACGAACACCTCGAGTCTCCTGAAGGTGCTCACAAGACGACCTTCAAACCGGGTCATGTTTGGCATTTGCATTTCATTAGGACGCACAGGCGAGACAGGACGGGAACCTTAGTCCATCCTCTTCCTTATTTGTGCAGAGCGTGATCTTACCTTTTGCTTTCTCCTACTCGACCCCTTCACTCCTCCTCTTTTTCCTCCTCCTCCTCCTCCTCCTCCTCCCCCTCCTCCCTCCTCCTCCTCCTCCCTCCTCCCTCCCCTCCTCCTACAGGACAGGACCTTAGTCCATCCTCCTCCTTATTTTTTTGCAGAGCTTGATCTTACCTTTGCCCTTCCTACTCAACCCCTTCACTCCTCCTCCTCCTCCACCCAACCTCTTCCTCACTCTTCCTTTTTCTTCTTCCTCCTCCTCACTTTCCTTTTTCTCCTCCTCACTCTTCTTTTTCTCCTCCTCCATCCTCTCCTCCCCTCCTCCCCTCTTCCTCCTCCTCCTCCTCTCCTCCTTCCTACCTCCTTTTCCCCATCTCCCTCCTCTCCTCCTCCTCACTCTCCTTCTTTTTTTTCCCGCCTCCTCCTCCTCCTCCTCCTCACTTCCTCTTTTTCCTCCCCCCTCCTCCTCCTCTTCCCCCTCCTCCCTCCTCCCCCTCCTCCTCCTCCTCCTCCTTTTTCTTCTTTTACACCAACCCTTCCTCCCCTCCTCCCCCTCCCTCCTCCTCCTCCTCCTCCTCCTCCTCCTCCTCCTCTCCCATTAGTCTAACGTCCGTGATTTTAAAAATATTTGAGAAAATATTTCGGGATAAAATGTGTCTTTTTCGTAAAAATCAATACTAACTCCCCGCAGGATTTTTGAAATAAGAGTCCTGCTTAAAAACCCACTGGATTTTTTTTTAAAGTCTTTTTTCAAATGGGGCGCTAAAATTCCCCCCGGGTTAAAATACCTTGATTTTCAGAAAGCCTTTGATACAGTTCCCCCAAGCGACTGTTGACCAAGCTAAGGGCACATGGCTTAGGAGAGCAATTATGTTCATGGATTGGCGATTGGCTTTCAAATCGTAAACAACGGGTAGTAATAAAATAGCGAGGCATCTGATTGGTTAGATGTCACTAGTGGGGTGCCTCAGGGCTCGGTCTTGGGTCCTACTGTTTTTTGATATTATCAACGATCTAGACTGCGGACTTGTATCTAAATATCGAAATTTGCAGATGACACCAAATTAGGCGGTAAAGCTATACTAGAGAAAACGGGCAAACTCATACAAAGTGTCTCGACAAACTATCAGATTGGAGTGATAAATGGCTATTAAAATGCAATTCCGATAAATGTAAAGTAATGCATATAGGCAACGATAACCTCAAAAATAACTATCAAATGCAAAATAAATCGTTAACTGAAGTACAGCAGGAAAAGGATTTAGGTGTCATCATCAGTAATGATCTGAAAACCATTCGCATTGCCTACTGCCAGTAAAAAGGCAAATATGATATTGGGGTTTATTAAACGTAACTTTGAACTAAAAAATCCAAAAATAATGACACAATTATACACGTCCTTGGTTAGGCCGCACTTGGAATATGCCGTTCAATTCTGGTCGCCCTTTTTCGTAAAAGATCAAGCCAAATTGGAATCAGTGAAAAGAAGAGCAACCAACAAATTCCATCTCTGCGAATTCATCTTATAAAGGGAGAGACTGCGGAAACTTAATGTGTTTTCCTTAAAGGATCGTAAAATCCGTGGGGACTTGATAGAAACCTTTAAGATCCTAAAAGGTTTTGATGTCATTAATCAAGAGAACCTATTCGAGCTTTAAACTCAAAGTGACAACAAGAAATGATGGTTTAAAAACTAAACGGTCACGTTGC
>JACEEZ010015411.1:45000-65000 GCA_016584305.1 Chionoecetes opilio | reverse complement strand
TCCCTCTTTCCCCCCTGGAGGCACGTGCAGCCCCTCCCCCCTCTTTCCCCCCTGAAGGCACGTTTCAGCCCCTCCCCCCTCTTTCCCCCCTGGAGCACGTGCAGACCCTCCCTCTTTCCCCCCTGGAAGCACGTGCAGCTCCCCCCTCTTTCCCCCCTGGAAGCACGTGCAGCCCCTCCCTCTTTCCCCCCTGGAAGCACGTGCAGCCCCTCCTCTTTCCCCCCTTGGAAGCACGTGCAGCCCTTCCATCTCTTTCCCCCCCTGGAGGCACGTGCAGTCCCTCCCCCTTCTTTCCCCCCTGGAAGCACGTGCAGCCCCTCCTCTTTCCCCCCTGGAGGCACGTGCAGCCCCTCCCTCTTTCCCCCTGGAGGCACGTGCAGCCCCTCCCTCTTTCCCCCCTGGAGGCACGTGCAGCCCCTCCCTCTTTCCCCCCTGGAGGCACGTGCAGCCCATCCCCCTCTTTCCCCCTGGGGGCACGTGCAGCCCCTCCCTCTTTCCCCCTGGAAGCACGTGCAGCCCCTTCCATCTCTTTCCCCCCTGGAGGCACGTGCAGTCCCTCCCCCTTCTTTCCCCCCTGGGAAGCACGTGCAGCCCCCTCCCTCTTTCCCCCTGGAGGCACGTGCAGCCCCTCCCTCTTTCCCCCCTGGAGGCACGTGCAGCCCCTCCCCTCTCTTTCTCCCCTGGAGGCACGTGCAGCCCCTCCCTCTTTCCCCCTGGAGGCACGTGCAGCCCCTCCCTCTTTCCCCCCCTGGAGGCACGTCCCAGCAACTTCCCACTCTTCCCCCCCCCCAGAGGCACGTGTAACCCCCCTCCCACTCCCCCCTAGAGAGACACGTGCACAGGTACGCCGGGGACAGGTGAGGCACGGCTGTACGAATAATAATAATAATAATAATAATAATAATAATAATAATAATAATATAATAATAATAATAATAATAATAATAATAATAATAATAATAATGATGATGATGATGATGATGCATGATGATGATGATGATGATGATGATGATGATGATGATGATGATGATGATGATGATGATGATGATGATGATGATGATGATGATGATGATGATGAGATGATGATGATGATGATGATGATGATGAGATGAGATGATGATGATGATGATGATGATGATGATGATGATGATGATGATGATGATGATGATGATGATGATGATGATGAATGCTGATCCGATGATGATGATGATGATGATGATGATGACTGTAATAATAATAATAATAATAAAATCAATAATATAATAATAATAATAATAATAATAATATAATAATAATAATAATAATATATAATATAATAATAATAATAATATAATAATAATTGTATTTTCACCCAAAGCCGTACCGGAAAAAAAATTATAATGAGGAGGCAGGTTTTTCGTGCTGATTACTTCTACTTCTTCTTCTTCTTCTTCTTCTTCTTCTTCTTCTTCTTCTTCCTCCTCTTCCTTCTCCTCCTCCTCCTTCTCCTCTTCTTCCTCATTCTCCTTTTTTTCCCTCCTCCTACCCCTCCACCTCGCCTTCTTTTCTTCAGTTTTTAGTTAGTTTATTTACATCTCTTACCAAAACTAACATTAGCTTACATGAGCCTTACATAAAATACTCCTACAGGTTAAAAGTTATTACTCATCTAAGTTATTCATGACTCAAATTCTGATTCAGTGCGCGAAATACCGAGTCTTGAAACAGTATATCGGTCACTAAGTCAGTCAATTGTATTTAGGATGTATCTGAAATCAGCCTGTTTTTTTGTTTTTTTGCCGAAGGGACTTGTTACCTTTAAAAACAAGATTGAAATGGGTAACATAAAACTCTGGGTAACATGCGAGGTAACACGGGTCACATACTATTCCTCTGGTCACTGTCTGTTAACATACGAATAATTATATTTATACACGTACATGAACCTCTACCTTCTTAGTGACTTAATAGACTGACTAAGGGCAAAAGAATAAACAAAAAACAAGACTGACAACCCCACTTAAGTAAGAATTAAAAGCTTCTTGAATGTTTTCTTTGCCTTTCTATTTTTAAGGAAAGCTAAGAGTCGTGTTCCAGCAATCCGACCTCACGTAATGAACCTGTCGTCCTCATTTTCCTCAAAACAGACCTCATCCCACCTCCAGCCCCCACAGCATCCTTCGTCCCCCCATCCCCTCCACCACCACAAATCACCTTCCTCCCCAAAACACCTTCCCCCCACCAAAAAAAAATTAGGAAAATATTTTGTGCCCATTTGCTGATGATAAATTTTTTACAATGTGTTTGAAGTGTGAGAAAAGAAGAGAGAGAGAGAGAGAGAGAGAGGAAGAGAGAGAGAGAGAGAGAGAGAGAGAGAGAGAGAGAGAGAGAGAGAGAGGAGAGAGAGAGAGAGAGAGAGGAGAGAGAGAGAGAGGAAAGAGAGAGAGAGAGAGAGAGGAAGAGAGAGAAGAGAGAGAGGAGAGAGAGAGAGAGAAAAGAGAGAAACAGAGATACAGAGAGAGAGACGAATAAACAGAGAGAGAGAGAGAGAGAGAGGAGAGAGAGAGAGAGAGAGAGAGAGAGAGAGAAGAGAGAGATGAGAAGAGAGAGAGAGAGAGAGAGAAGAAAGAGGGAGAGACGAGAGAGAGACGAGAGAGAGAGAGAGAGAGAGAGAGAGGAAGAGAGAGAGAGAGAGAGAGAGAGAGAGAGAGAGAGAAGAGAGAAAGAAGAGAGAGAAAGACAGCAGAGAAGAACGAGAGAAACAGAGGAACAGAAGAACAGACAAGAAGAGAAGAGAGAGAGAGAAAAAAAAAAGAGAAAGAGAGAGAGCAGTTGGCTGTTGGACCCTGAATGGCATGGTTTGTAGAAGAGAAGTTGAGGGGAAGAAAGAATGAGGGAAATCATCGGGAAATGTGACCAGCGGAATACTGGAGATAAGCCACCAACTTGCCTTATCACGGAGCGTATTGGACTGCGACAAAGACCCGCACAAGGGGGGCAGAGAGACGCTGTGTTCTGCCCCCCCCCCCCCACTCCCTTAGCATGGAGAGAGAGAGAGAGAGACGGAGAGAGAGAGAGAAGGAGAGAGAGAGGAAGGAGAAGAGAGAGAGAGAGAGAGAGAGAGAGGGAGAGAGAGAGGGAGAGATAAGATACTTTGATCCTATCTAGACACTGTGCAAGTACCAACTACAAGGTTATTGACTATACAAAGCGCCACCACGCCCAGGACGAACTTGGTGGACTCGAACCGCTGACCGGAGAGAGAGAGAGAGAATGGAGAGAGAGAGAGAGAGAGAGAGAGAGAGAGAGAGAGAGGAGAGAGAGAGAGAGGGGGAGAGAGAGAGAGAGGAGAGAGAGAAAAAGAGAATACATGTGGTAGGGAGTTAGAAAAATAGGTACATAAGAAAAAAGGAAAAAAAACGTAACATGGGAAGTCAATATTGCGAGATGATATATATATATAATATATATATATAGAGAGAGAGAGAGAGAGAGAGAGAGAGAGAGAGAGAGAGAGAGAGAGAGGAGAGAGAGAGAGGAGAGAGAGAGAGAGAGAGAGAGATGAGAGAGAGAGAGAGAGAGAGAGAGAGGAGACGAGAGAGAGAGACGAGAGAGAGAGAGGAGAGAGAGAGAGAGAGAGGAGAGAGAGAGAGAGAGAAAACGAGATAGAAGACAGAAAGACAGAGAACAAACGAGAGAGAGAGAGAGAGAGAGAGAGAGAGAGAGAGAGAGAGAAGAGAGAGAGAGAGAGAGAGAGAGAGAGAGAGAGAGAGAGAGAGAGAGAGAGAGAGGAGAGAGAGAGAGAGAGAGAGCAAGAGAGAGAGAGAGAGACAGAGAGAGAGAGAGAGAAGAATGAGAGAGAGAACAAAAATAACATTGTAGACAGAATGTGAGTGAAGATTAGATAGGGAGAGAAAATAGGAATGGAAAGTAAGAAGGAATAGTAACGTAGGAAAGAAGAAAGAACAAAATTAACACGGGAAAGTCAATATCGCGAGAGATAGAGATATAGATAGATAGATAAATAGATGAGAGAAAGAGAGAGAGAGAGAGAGAGATGAGAGAGAGAGAGAGAGAGAGAGAGAGAGAGAGAGAGAGAGAGAGAGGAGAGAGAAGGAGAGAGGAGAGAGAGAGAGAGAGAGAGAGGAGAGAGAGAGCAGAGAGAGGAGAGAGAGAGAGAGAGAGAGAGAGAGAGAGAGAGAGAGAGAGAGAGAGAAATATTGATTGATTGATTGATTGATTGATTGATTGAGTTTATTGCCAAAATGTTACAAGTTAACATAATTCATACATATTTACAAAAATCAGTTAGTGGCATTAGTCCGCTGAGCATCTGCTCCCTAGCGGACAGAACAATAATTTATACAGCTATGAAAATATATCGAGGGCGGCAATATATTAACAAATTATATCCTAAATATTCCTTAGTATGATATATACCTAAGCAATACATTTTCCCTATACACTAGCCATAACAAATCACAAAATACAAAATACTATTACACAAATATATTTACATATATTATTCCCTGCTATTTTGACTTTGAAAATTATATAAATATTTTTTAAGTTTAACTTTGAATGTATTGACATTAGTAATTGCCTTCAAATCATTAGGTATTGCATTCCAAAATTGTGACCCAACACAGTGTAAAGAAAATTTATATAGTGTTGTGCGTGCTTGTGCAAAAATCAGAGCACTATTATTTCCCCTTGTACCTTGACTGTGGTGGCACACTGTAAATATTTTACCGTTTTGATCACTGTTATTTATATCATTAAAAATAGTTAGTAACAAAAAGTATTTCCTGACGAGATCAAATTTTAGCAGCCCTAAATCATTAAATAACATATCAGTAGCATCATATTTACCCTAAAAGCAAATTGTTCTGATGAGTTTCTTTGAGACACAAAACACATCTTTTATGATTGTAGGCCAAGTACATCCCCAGATAGATACACAATATATAATGTAAGGGTAGCAAAGAGAATAATAAATGTTCCGTAATGCCTCAATCGTTAGGTTGTGTCGAATTTTATACATGATGCCACACATTTTTGATAAACTTAAGCACACAGACTGAATTTGATTTTTCCAGTTCAAATTTTCGTCAATTATAACACCCAAGAATTTTGTACTAGACACTCGTTGTAGTTCACACCCTCTCAAGAATATTGATTCTAAGTTATTAGTAATAGAACGACTTTGAAATAATATATAATTAGTCTTTTTTTATGTTAACAGCTAATTTATTTGCCAAAACCCATCTCGTTATTTTCTCCAGTTCGATATTAACTTTTACATGCAATTGGTCTAATGTTTTGTCTATCATGAGGAGATTGGTGTCGTCTGCAAATAAAACATAATTGAATGTATCACTAGCGTTAGCAATACATTAATGTAAACCAAAAACAATAAAGGTCCCAAAATGACTTGTGGCACTCCCTGTCAATGTTTTTCAGTGTAGATGATTGTTATTACAAGCAGCGCACACTTGTTCGGTTTTTCCTAAACCAAACAACAAATAGGAAAACAAAGTTTCCCAAATAAGGGTTATTCCAAATTTATACCAAAATATTTTTTTGCCAAAAAGGTTAGATCCAAATTATAAAAATCAGTGTTTGATTAAAAAGTCAAAAAGGCTTTTAACCCCCAAATAAGAAACTATTTTTTTCCAAACAAAAATGATAATTAAATTGTTTCCCAAAAAAGGGGGCAGGGGAAAGGGGAATTAAAAGGGGGCCGTTGAAAGGAGAGGAAACCAAAGGGGGGGGAAAAAAATAATTCAAAAAAGAAGGAGAGTTTAAAAAAGCGATGAAGAGAAAGATATGGGAAAATTGGAAAATTTTTGGGACGGACAGAAGGAAACGGACAAAGGGAAAAAGAAAGCACGGGGAAGAAGAGGAGGAACAAAAAGGAAAAACAAAAAAAGAGAGGAGAAAAGAGAAAAGAGAGAGAGAGAGAGAGAGAGAGAGAGAGAGAGAGAGAGAGAGAGAAGAGAGAGAGAGAGAGAAAAAGAGAGAAGAGAGACGAAAAAGGGGAGAGGGGAGAGAGAGGCAGAAGAGAGAGGAAAAAATGGAGAGGGGGAAGAGGAGGGGAGAGAGAGAGGGGAGAGAGAGAGAGAGAGGCAAGAGGGGGAGAAAAGAGAGAGAGGGGGAAAGAGAAGAGAGAGACAAGAGAGAAAGCCTCCAAATATCGGCGGTTCACCCTTCATCAACCTTGACTCAAACATACACCAGCGGAAAAATACCAATTAGTAATCGATGGTTAGATACTAGATAGCAGGTATTGGCTTCCCCTTCTACCTCCCTCTCCCTCCTGCCTTCCTAGTACTATACATCCTGGCTAAACCCTCCTCTCATCTATTCTCCTCCGCCTACCGCTTGGGATCGTTGGCAAAACCCTCCTCTCCTCTGTCTCCACCTACCGCTTGAGATCGTTGGCAAAAGAGCTGGCGAGTCGTGTTTCCGATAGATTGGTTAGGATCGGATTTGGCACATGAGTGAGGTAATTAATGGTGGCTTAGGTGAGGTTTATTCTGTCTGTCTGGGAAATAATATTCGGTAGTGGTGGTGGTAGGAAGAGTTGGAGTATGTGAGTGAGTGGGTGAGTGAGTGGGTGAGTGAGTGGGTGAGTGAGTGGGTGAGTGAGTGGGTGAGTGAGTGGGTGAGTGAGAGGGTGAGTGAGTGGGTGAGTGAGAGGGTGAGTGAGTGGGTGAGTGAGTGGGTGAGTGAGTGGGTGAGTGAGTGGGTGAGTGAGTGGGTGAGTGAGTGGGTGAGTGAGTGGGTGAGTGAGTGGGTGAGTGAGTGGGTGAGTGGGTGAGTGAGTGGGTGAGTGAGTGAGTGGGTGAGGGGTGGGTAGTGATGTATTGGGGGAAAAAAAAGGTAGTGGGGGGTAAAGTTGAGTGGGGGGTGAGTGGGGGGGTGGGGGGTGAGTGGGGAGTGAGTGGGTGATTTGGGGGGTGAGTATGGTAGGGGGGTGAGTAGGGGTGAATGGGTTAGAGGTGAGGAGGAGGAGAGGGAGGAGGGGGAAAGGGGGGGAGGAGTGGGTAGTAGTTACGTAGGAGATGCGGGGGAGTGGGGGTGGTGAGTGGCCCCTAAAAAATCCGCGCAGGTTTATCAAAAAGGTACTTGGGAAAAGCTTTACAGGGGGGTGGGGGTGGGACTGAGTGATTTTGGGTAGTTTTGTTTGGGGGTAAAAGGGGAACTCTTGGGTTTCGGAAAAGGGAAGAGGGAGGGGAGAAGGGGTTGGGGATTCCCGAAAGGTGAAATTGTCTCAATAGACGTGCCTTTTGCCGTTTGCTATCCCTCAAAAATCCCTTTTTTTTTTTGGTCCCTCTGCAAATCTGGGGTTTTGGGCCCCTTTTTGTGGCATGTCCCTTTTTTGTCAGCGAATTTTTGTGTGTTATTGATATTTTTCGAATCGTGAGTCTTCGGGCAATATCGGTTTTTTTCTTTTATTTATTTTTTTTTTTTTTTTTTTTGGTCTTCATGTCAACATCTGAGTTTTCCTCTTTTTTGTGTCATGTCACTATCTGTTTTTTTTATGTTTTCATTTTTTTTTTTTCTTTTTATTTCTGATCTTTTCATTTGAGTCTTCACGTCAATATCGGTTATATTTCTTTTTGATTTGATTTTATATATTTTTTTTTTTTTAGTCTTCACGTCAATGTTAGTATTTTCCCCTTTTTCTTTTTGACTTATTGATTTGATGTTTTTATTCATATTTATTCGAGTCAATATCTGAGGGCTTTTTCATTTTCTATTTTTTCTTTCTTTTAAATCTGAATTTTTTATTGTGTTGTCTTCGTCAATATCTGAGTTTTTTTTTTTTTTTTCTTTCCCACTTTTTTTGGAGTGACTCTCACTCACTCACTCACTCACTCACTCACTCACTCACTCACTCACTCACTCCACTCACTCACTCACTCACTCACTCACTCACTCACTCACTCACTCACTCACTCACCACTCACTCCCTCACTACAACTCTTCCTACCACTACCACTACCGTATATTATTTCTCAGACAGACAGACAGACAGACAGAATAAACCTCACCGAAAGAATGGAGAGCAAACACTACTATAAGAAAAAGGAGGAGGAGGAGAATATTCACGTTCTAACAGTGATGTAAATGGTAGCTGGCGAGTCTACATCATTTGAGACTCACTAAACTCTCAAATGAACATAAAAGGAACTTATTAAGGAGCAAAAAAATTAAACTAGTCTCTAAAAAACTCAAAAGGAGGAAGAGGAAAACGGGAACAAGAAGGAGAATAAGGAGAAAAAGGAGGAAATGTAAAAGCAGAAGTAAAAAGGAGATGAAAATAATAGTGATTAAACAAATGGAGGTAAGGGAGGAGGAGGAGGAGGGAGGAGGAGGAGGAGGAGGGGGAGGAGGAGGAAGGAGGAGGAGGAGGAGGAGGAGGAGGAGGAGGAGGAGGAGGAGGAGGAGAGGAGGAGGAGGACGAAGACGAGGACGAGGACGAGGACGAGGACGAGGACGAGGACGAGGACGAGGAAACGAGGACGAGGAGGAGGAGGAAAAAAAGAGGAGGAGGAAAAAGAGGAGGAGGAGGAGGAGGAAGAGGAGGAGGAGGACGAGGAGGAGGAGGAGGAGGAGGAGGAGGAGGAACAGGAGGAGGAGGAGGAGAGTGAAAATGCCGTCGCTCAAATGTTACTAAAAGACCTGCAGGCTATGTGGTGCAGGGCAGAAAGAAAAGGACGAAGAAAAAAAAAACGAAGGGAATGAGGAAAGATGAAGGGGGGGCGGGGGGGAAGGGGGGGAAGGGGGTTTGAGGGGGAAGGGGGGAAGGGGGGGAAGGGGGGAAGGGGGAAGTCCATTTGCATAGCGTAATTACTTCCTAGAATCACAAAGGAAACTCTTTAAGGGGTCAGCAAAGAGGTGGAGGTTGAAATTACTTCGGGACGAGTGGAGGTCTGGACGGCCGATGCGAACACTGGCAGTCACGGCACGATGTATTGAATGTATAAGTGAGACGCCGAGTGAAAGTCAACGATTCTCTGGGACGGTGACACAATGGAGAACATTTGGAACATTTAGACGTGGAGTTTGGAACATTTTGATAATTTGGAACATTTAGACGTAGAGTTTTGAACATTTTAAACATTTGGAACATTTAGACGTAGAGTTTGGAACATTTTAAACATTTGGAACATTTAGACGTAGAGTTTGGAACATTTAGACGTAGAGTTTGGAACATTTAGACGTAGAGTTTTGAACATTTTAAACATTTGGAACATTTAGACGTAGAGTTTGGAACATTTAGACGTAGAGTTTGGAACATTTAGACGTAGAGTTTGGAACATTTAGACGTAGAGTTTGGAACATTTAGACGTAGAGTTTGGAACATTTAGACGTAGAGTTTTGAACATTTTAAACATTTGGAACATTTAGACGTAGAGTTTGGAACATTTAGACGTAGAGTTTGGAACATTTAGACGTAGAGTTTGGAACATTTAGATAGAGCATTTGGAACATTTAGACGTAGAGTTTGGAACATTTAGATAGAGCATTTGGAACATTTAGACGTAGAGTTTTGAACATTTAGAAAATTTGGAACATTTAGACGTAGAGTTTGGAACATTTAGATAGAACATTTGGAACATTTAGACGTACAGTTTGGAACTTTTAGACGTACAGTTTGGAACATTTAGACGTAGAGGTTGGAACATTTAGATAGAACATTTGGAACATCTAGACGTACAGTTTGAAACATTTAGACGTAGAGTTTGGAACATTTAGATAGAACATTTGGAACATTTAGACGTACAGTTTGGAACATTTAGACGTACAGTTTGGAAAATTTAGACGTAGAGTTTGGAACATTTAGATAGAACATTTGGAACATTTAGACGTACAGTTTGGAACATTTAGACGTAGAGTTTGGAACATTTAGATAGAACATTTGGAACATTTAGACGTACAGTTTGGAACATTTAGACGTACAGTTTGGAACATTTAGACGTAGAGCTTGGAACATTTAGATAGAACATTTGGAACATTTAGACGTACAGTTTGGAACATTTAGATAGAACATTTGGACGTGAAAGTTTCTCAGAGACAATATTTACTGATCGTTTGGTACTTATTCACATATCAGTTTTCAAAAATTCAAATTACATATCAGATAATATTTCTATTTTTTTTCTTACACGAATTGAGGTGAAACGTAATACCACCACCAACCACTACACTACACTATATTACCACCAACCACTACACTACACTATACTACCACCTACCACTACACTACACTATACTACCACCTACCACTACACTACACTATACTACCACCAACCACTACACTACACTATACTACCACCTACCACTACACTACACTATACTACCACCTACCACTACACTACACTATACTACCACCAACCACTACACTACACTATACTACCACCTACCACTACACTACACTATACTACCACCTACCACTACACTACACTATACTACCACCTACCACCTACTACCACCTATAACCACAACCACCATGACTATAACCACAACCACCATGACTATAACCACAACCACCATGACTATAACCACAACCACCATGACTATAACCACAACCACCATCTATAGACAACCCAACACACTACCACCACTAACACCCCAATCCCTCCCCTCCACCCTAACAACCACCACTAACACCCCAATCCCTCCCCTCCTCCCTAACAACCCCCAACACACCCCAACCCTCCCCTCCTCCCTAACAACCCCCAACACACCCCAATCCCTCCCCTATCCCCTTAACAACCACCAAACAAGTATGCTGACAGAGGTCCTGCTGTGATTCGCTTCCTAATTAGATAAGCCGCTGAGTCACTTCTACCTACCCTTATCAGAACCTTCCCCTCTCACCCTACCCTAGCTACCTGCACCACCACTCCTCCTCCTCCTCCTCCTCCTCCCTCCCCTCCTCCTCCTCCTCCTCCTCCTCCTTCCTCCTCCTCCTCCTCCTCCTCCTCCTCCTCCTCCTCCTCCTCCTCCTCCTCCTCCTCCTCCTCCTCCTCTTCTCTTTCCAGGAAACAGTCCCTTCTCCACCAATTCCCCTTCTTCGTACATCTTTCTCTCCCTTCCTACCTTCCTTCCACTCACATATCTCCTTCCTTCCTTCCTCATTTATAGCTTTACTACTTCCTTCCCTACCATTCACAGCCTCTTTCCTTCTCTCCTTCCTTCACTACTCTTCCTCCTTCCTTCCCTCCTTCCCTTACTACACTACTCTCCTTCCTTCCTTCCTTCCTTCCTTCCCTTATTACTCTTCTTCCTTCCTTCCCTTTTCCCTCCCTCCTTCCTTCCGTCCTTCCTTCCTTCCTTCCTTCCTTCCTTCCTTCCTTCCTTCCTTCTTCCCTCCTTCCCTCCCTCCCTCCCTCCCCCTCCCTCCCTCCCTCCTTCTTCCTTCCCTTCTTCCCTTCTTCCTCTTCCCTCCTTCCTTCCCTCCCTCCTTCCTTCCTTCCTTCCTTCCTTCCTTCCTTCCTTCCTTCCTTCCCTCCCTTTCTCCTTCCTTCCCTCCCCCCCCCTTCCTTCCCTCCCTACTCTCCTCCTTACACGCTTCTCTTCCCATTACTTGAAATCGTCAGTCTGAATGAACTCGACACAATACGGTTAATTACGATCAATTAGCAGAGGCTTAATGTACAGTGTGGTTCCTGAACAGCTCAGAGCACCTGCGAAGAGAGAGAGAGAGAACGACGAGAGAGAGAGAGAGGAGAGACGAGAGTGAGAAGAGAGCTGAGAGAGAGAGAGAGGAGAATTAAGGGAGATAAAATGAAAACGCAAAGACTGATCAGGGAGAGAAAGGAAAGAAGAGAGAGAGAGAGAGAGAGAGAGAGAGAGAGAAGAGAGACGAGAGAGAGAGAGGAGAGAGAGAGAGAGAGAGATGAGAGAGAGATGAGAGGAGAGAGAGAGAGAGAAAGAGAGCGAGAGAGAGAGAGAGAGAGAGACGAGAGAGAGAGAGAGAGAGAAAGAGGAGATGAGAGAGAGAGAAAATTAAGGAAGATAAAATGAAAAACGCAAATGACTGATCAAAGGAAAGAAAGGAAGAGAGAGAGGAGAGAGAGAGAGAGTAGGAAGAAGGAGAGAGACGAAGGAGAGGAGAGAGAGGACGGAGGCAGGAGATGGGAGAGAGGGAGAGAGAGACGACGAGAGAGAAGGAGAGAGAGAGAGAGAGGAGACGAGAGAGAAGAGAGAGAGGAGAGAGAGAGAGAGAGTGTGTGTGTGTGTGTGTGTGTTTTTCATCTGGTTTGGGAAGATTCATAGGAGCATTATATGAGGTTAAGAGAAAGTGGAAGGAAAGTTTAGAAGCTGCACAAAATCACGTCACATATTCATCATAAAAGGTCAAAAAAAGGTCGAGTAAAGAGTATTATAATGCATTAAGTGTAAAAAAAAAAGGCTTAAAACACAAAATCATGTCAGAGAATAGCACAGAACTAAAGATTTCATACACACACACACACACACACACACACACACACACACACACACACACACACACACACACACACACACACACACACACACACACACACACACACACACACACACACACACACACACACACACACACACACACACACACACACACACACACACACACACACCAAAAAAACAAACTTAAAAGAGACGTGATCCTACAAAAGCTAAATAGAAACAAAAGATAGGTCACGAGGCGCGCTTATAAGGTCAAATGTCAAACGAAGCTCGATTTATATGATCTCGTAAGGTCAAGGGGTCACGTCAGGGTCTCGGGTCACGCCGTGTGTGTAGCCTAAGGTCATGGTAAAGGTCACAGCCAATCCTGACTCTGTATACATGTTACAACACGTTTTATATTGTTGTTGTTTTAGATATCGTTGAACGCGTTGCCATAAATACATAAATACACGATGGTATAAAATTATAATTGAACGTGTAACTTTTGTCTCATATTCAGAGCGTCGTTGTTGTTGTGTTGTTAATGCTGAGTGTGAGAGGGAGTGTGAGAGGGAAGTGGATAGAGGGATAGTAAAGGAGTGGAGTGAAGGGAGAGGTGAGAGGGAGGAAGAGTGAACTGAGGGATAGGGAGGAGGAGTGAACAGAGGGATAGGGAGGAGTGAACAGAGGGATAGGGAGGAGTGAACAGAGGGATAGGGAGGAAGAAGAGTGAAGTGAGGGATAGGGAGGAGGATTGAACAGAGGGATAGGGAGGAGTGAACAGAGGGATAGGGAAGAGGAGTGAACAGAGGGATAGGGAGGAAGAGTGAACAGAGGGATAGGGAGGAGTGAACAGAGGGATAGGGAGGAAGAGTGAACAGAGGGATAGGGAGGAGGAGTGAACAGAGGGATAGGGAGGAAGAGTGAACAGAGGGATAGGGAGGAGGAGTGAACAGAGGGATAGGGAGGAGGAGTGAACAGAGGGATAGGGAGGAAGAGTGAACAGAGGGATAGGGAGGAGTGAACAGAGGGATAGGGAGGAGTGAACAGAGGGATAGGGAGGAAGGAGAGTAAACAAAGGGATAGGGAGGAAGAGTGAACAGAGGGATAGAGAGGAAGAAGAGTGAAGTGAGGGATAGGGAGGAAGAGTAAACAGAGGGATAGGGAGGAGTGAGCAGAGGGATAGGGAGGAGGATTGAACAGAGGGATAGGGAGGAGGAGTGAACAGAGGGATAGGGAGGAGGATTGAACAGAGGGATAGGGAGGAGGAGTGAACAGAGGGATAGGGAGGAAGGGATAGGAACAGAGGGATAGGGAGGAAACAAAATGAAGGGAATGTTAGGTAGGGAGCAAATTGAGGGGGGAAAAAGCGTAAAAGGACGGAAGTAAACTAGTAAAGGGAACACGAAATAAAGAAATGCGATGAAGTGTGTTAAAAATCGATGTTGAATAAAGGATAAAAAATAGAAGAAAAAAAGACTCACGGTAACAGGCTTGGCATAGAAAAGATAAAAAAAAATAAAGTTGATGAAATACAGAAGGGTGCAATAGAAGAGAATAAAAAGAGGGAATGTTTTAAGAGGAAAAGAGAAAAGTTTCAAATTGGGACACCAGTAAAAAATAAAAAGTAAAAATAACTGATGAAGAGAAAAGTTTCAAATTGTAACAACATTAAAAAAAAATGTAAAAACTGATGAATGATGGCTTGAAAAAGAAGAAAAAGAGTTAAAATTAAAACTTAAAATAGATCTTAATGAGAATACTGAAGAAAAAGCGGAAAACTTAAATTAAACCGCCATGTGAGGCTTAAGAGAAGAGATTGTTGAAGATACTGAAGAAAAAGAAGAAAATTTTAGGTCTGCATATGATACTAAAAGATATGATAAATTTTTAGAGAGAAAATAACATCAAGAGGGAATGTTTACAAAAGACAAAACATGATGAAGAGGAAAGAAATAAAAGAAATAAAAAAAGAAATAGGGAAATAAAAGGAAATTAGGTTATAATAAAAGAGAAAAAAAAGAAAAATGGTGATATGTTTAGAATACTTTAGATTTTAGGTAAGGGGAGAGAGAGAGAGAGAGAGAGAGAGGGGAAGAGAGAGAGAGAGAGAGAGAGAGCAGAGAGAGAGAGAGAGAGAGAGAGAGAGAGAGAGAGAGAGAGGAGAGAGAGAGAGAGAGAGAGAGCGATTGAAAGAGAAATTGAAAGAGATATAAAGAGAGATTGAAAAAGAGAGAGAGAAAGAGAGAGAAGAGAGAGAGAGAGAGAGAGAGAAGAGAGAGAGAGAGAAAAGAGAGAGAAGAGAGGAAATAGAGAGAGAGAAAAGAGAGATGAGGGAAGAGAGGAGAGAGAGAGAGAGAGAGAGAGAAGAGAGAAGCATTGAAAAGAGAAGAAAGAAAGAGAGAAGAAAGATAGAGAGAGAGAAATAGAAAGAAGAGAAAATTTGGAAGAATGAGAGAGGAGAGAGAGAGTAAATAAAGGAGAGAGAGAAAAGAGAAGAGAATAAAAGGAGAATAGAGAGTATGAGAAGAGAGAGAATAAGAAAAGATAGAAGAGAAGATGAAAGAATAAGAAGAGAATTATTAAAAGAAGGAAAAAGAAAGTAATAGACAGAAAATTAATAATAGAACTTAAGAAGGAAATTAAAGAGAAATTTGGAAAGAATGTGGAGAGAGAAGAAAATAAGAAGGAAGAAGAGAAAAAAGAAAGAAATTAAAAGGAGAAATAAATTAAGAAGAGAAATTAAGAAGAGAAATTAAGAAGAGAAATTAAGAAAAGAAATTAAGAAGAGAAGTTAAGAAGAGAAATTAAGAAGAGAAATTACGAAGAGAAATTAAGAAGAGAAATTATGAAGAGAAGTTAAGAAGAGAAGTTAAGAAGGGAAATTAAGAAGAGAAATTAAGAAGAGAAATTAAGAAGAGAAATTAAGAAGAGAAATTAAGAAGAGAAATTATGAAGAGAAATTAAGAAGAGAAATTAAGAAGAGAAATTAAGAAGAGAAATTAAGAAGAGAAATTAAGAAGAGAAATTAAGAAGAGAAATTAAGAAGAGAAATTAAGAAGAGAAATTTAGAAGAGAAATAAAGAAGAGAAATTAAGAAGAGAAATTAAGAAGAGAAATTAGAAGAGAAATTAAGAAGAGAAATTAAGAAGAGAAATTAAGAAGAGAAATTAAGAAGAGAAATTAAGAAGAGAAATTAAGAAGAGAAATTAAGAAGAGAAATTAAGAAGAGAAATTAAGAAGAGAAATTAAGAAGAGAAATTAAGAAGAGAAATTAAGAAGAGAAATTAAGAAGAGAAATTAAGAAGAGAGATTATGAAGAGAAATTATGAAGAGAAATTAAGAAGAGAAATTTAGAAGAGAAATTATGAAGAAAAATTAAGAAGAGAAATTAAGAAGAGAAATTATGAAGAGAAGTTAAGAAGAGAAATTAAGAAGAGAAATTAAGAAAAGAAATTAAGAAGAGAAGTTAAGAAGAGAAATTATGAAGAGAAATTAAGAAGAGAAATTAAAAAGAGAAATTATGAAGAGAAATTAAGAAGAGAAATTAGAAGAGAATTTAGAAGAGAAATTAGAAGAGAAATTAAGAAGAGAAATTAAGAAGGAAATTAAGAAGAGAAATTATGAGAGAATAGAGAAATTAAGAAGAGAAATGAAGAAGAGAAATTAAGAAGAGAAATTAAGAAGAGAAATTATGAAGAGAAATTAAGAAGAGAAATTAAGAAGAGAAATTATGAAGAGAAATTAAGAAGAGAAATTAAGAAGAGAAATTAAGAAGAGAAATTAAGAAGAGAAATTATGAAGAGAAATTAAGAAGAGAAATAAAGAGAGAATAAAGAGAGATAAATAAGAGAAATTATGAAGAGAAATTACGAAGAGAAATTTAGAAGAGAAATTAAGAAGAGAAATTGTGAAGATAAATTAAGAAGAGAAATTAAGAAGAGAAAGTTAAGAAGAGAAATTATAAAGAGAAATTATGAAGAGAAATTAAGAAGAGAAATCAAGTAACTTTCCCTCCTTCCTCACTCGTGGGATTATTTCTACAATTTCCAAACCATCGCCGCATCGATTGTCAATAGAGAGCGAGATATTAGAGCGAGAGATTAGAGCGAGAGATTAGAGCGAGAGATTAGAGCGAGAGATTAGAGCGAGAGATTAGAGCGAGAGATTAGAGCCAAGTGAGAGAAAGGAACAAATAGGGTTGAGGATAAAAATTAAAGTCCACCCCATGAAAGAAAGAATGAAAGAAAAAAAAATAATACCTGATGAAAGAACCCACTAAATTGCATGCATGGTCTCTCTCTCTCTCTCTCTCGCTCTGCTCTCTTCTCCTCATCTCCTCTCCTCTCTCTCTCTCTCTTCATCTCTCATCGTCTCTCTCGTCTCTCTCTCTCTCTCTCTCTCTCTCTCTCTCTCACACACACACACACACACACACATACAACACACACACACAATTTAAACCTAACCTATTAAATCATTGAAACAAACAAAAGAAAACATGGTAACGATAAAATAACGTCACTATAAAATGAATAATCACACAATTTAATATATTTTTTTACGTTTGAGCCTATAGCACCTGTAGGCTTTTATCTTCATTCCCTAGGCTACCATTTCTTATTTGGCTGCATAGTTTATCACACCCCAATAAAAAACATTCCTATCATAATCCTCTCAGCAGTAGTAGCAACATTAAGCAGGCGAGACAAGCAGTAAAAACTTTCCTAGCATCATTCTCTTACTTGGCAACACTATAAGCAGGAGTACCAACATTTAGCAGAAGAGACAAGCATTAAAAGCAGGTCGTTTACGGGTACGTCTTCAATAAAGCAGTGATCGGGCTATCAAAAGAGCAGACAACAAAAATTTCCTATCATCTCCCTCTTACTATACTTTCAGCAGGAGTAGAAACATTAAGCAGGCGAGACAAGCATTAAAAGCAGGTCGTTTACGGGTAGGTTTTCAATAAAGCAGTGATCGGTCTATCAAAAGAGCAGACAACAGCAAAACATTCCTAGCATTCTCTTATCCTACTTAGAATTTCCTGTATTTTCCTAGCATTCTCTTACTTTCAGCAGGAGTAGAAACATTAAGCAGGCGAGACAAGCATTAAAAGCAGGTCGTTTACGGGTAGGTCTTCAATAAGCATCACCCTTTTACAAAACTATCAGCAGGAGTTAAGTTACAGCAGTTACATTAAGCAGGCGAGACAAGCATTAAAAGCAGGTCGTTTAGGGGTACATCTTCAATAAAGCAGTGATCGGGCCATCCATAGAGCAGACGCGGATCATCAGTGCAGCGACAAACAGGTCATGAAGGAGAGATAAGCCTTGGGAGCCGCGCCACGACGGGTTCTCGCATCGGAATCCAATAGCTTTCCCACAGACGTTGTGCTCTGATCGCATCCGTGTTTCCTGTACTGCGATTCTCCTCTACCTTCTCCTCCTACAAGCCTCTTCATGACCTTTTTCCAGCTATCCCTTCTCCTCTTACTCTCTTCAATGTCTCCCTCTCACCTTCTAATTTCTATTTTCTCCTCTCCTTTTCTTAGTTTCCCTTCCTCCTCCTAAGTAGTTTCCTTTCCTCCCATTTCACTTTCCTCTTTTTCCTTCTTCTCTTTACCCATTTTACCCGCCACTTCTTCCTTCTTTAAATTTGTTTATTCCTACTCCTCCTACTTTTCTTCATTTCAATTTCAATCTCCTTGACTTCTCCTTTATCTTCTCTTTTCTTACGTCTCCTTTCCTACACGTTTTCTATCTCCTCCTCCTCTCTCGCTCTCTCCCTTCCTTGTTATTTCCTTCCTCTTCTTACTACTCTTATTTTTTACTTTTCCCATCTCCTCCTCTCTTCCTTCTTTCTTATTTCCTCTTCCTTTCCTATTTTCCTCCTCCTCCTCCTCTTCTATGTTTCCCATTTCACCCTCCTCCTACTCTTCCTTCTTTTAAATTTCCTCCTCCTCCTCATTCTCCTTCTATCCCATTTCATCCTCGTCCTCCTTTTCATCCTTCTTTCCCATTTATCTCTCCTCCTACTCTTCTTTTCTTCCCTATTTCACACTCCTCCTCCTCTTCTTCCTTTCCCATTTCCTTGATTTCACCCTACACCACTTCTTCCTTCTTTCCAATTTCCTCCTCCTCCTCTTCTTTCTCCTTCTTTCCCATTTCCTTCCTCCTCCTCCTCCTCCTCCTCCTCCTCCTCCTCCTCCTCCTCCTCCTCCTCCTCCTCCTCCTCCTCCTCCTCCTCCTCCTCCTCCTCCTTCTCCTCCTCCTCTCACCATCCTGTATCTCCTCATTCCCATAATACCTTCTATGATCCTAAGCTCATTTTCACCCATTTTCACTTTAGCCTCCTCGCTACTTTTCATACCTTTTCCTCTCCTCCTTCCTCCTCTCCTCCTCTCCTCCTCCTCCTCCTCCTCCTCCTCCTCTCCTCCTCCTCCCTCCTCCTTCCTCCCCTCCTCCTCCTCCTCCTCCTCCCTCTCCTCCTCCTCCTCCTCCTCATCCTATCCTTTTAAAACTCACTCCATCCTAATATTCTCCCTTCCTCTCTCAACTCTTGCTTCTATTTTTCGTACTCATGATGAAAAAAAGAATCGTAATATTTTCGCAAACTTTAATCCTATTCCGCCTCTTATTGCATGTGCAGCAGATTCCGGCATAAGTAAAAACCCCAGCCTCTTACAAAATATTTCAAAAGCGACTTCAACTCGAGCGCGGTGATCAGCTAGTCGACGGAGTGCTTGCAAGGGGAATGATACGACACACAACAACACAACACACACACAACATCCACACACACACACACCACTACACCTATGCATGCACACAACACTCCACTCAACACACACACACCCAGCCACACCATCCACACCACCCACCCACCCACGCACACACCACCCACACCCACCACCACCCACCACCACACACCACCACCCACACCACCACACCCACCACACCACACCACCACACCACCCACACCACACAGACACACACACACCACACACACCACACCCACACACACACACACACACACACACACACACACCTGAGCCTGTCTGAGGAAGTGGTGTTGGCTGTTATGTAGTCCGGAATAACAGACCAGACTAACCTCAAATAACACTAATATATCCTTGAATTAAATCAGCCGTGCCAGAGTTTTATATGAATGGCAGAAACAGAAATACAGAATAGGTACATTTCAACCTATATTTTCCTATCCTTCCCTATATAAGCCCAACTTCTCATCCATCCAAAATAAACATGATGCAAAAATGAGAGTTGGAAAAAGCTAATGGGTCACCAAATAGGAAAAAAGAGAAAGTATGTCATAAACTTCCTTATCGTTCCCAACCCATGAACAAAATAAATATAATGAAAGAATAAGAGGACCTAATGGATCTAATGGGACCTCCAAGAAGGATTATATAGAGAGGGTAACCGGATGAAATATTTACCTTATTTCTTCACCATATATATAAAACCAAACTCACTTTCCCCATTCAAAAAAAAGGAATGAAAAAATGGAGGCAGAAAATAGGTAATGGACCCTAAAGCAGGTATACAGAG
>JACEEZ010015411.1:32500-35000 GCA_016584305.1 Chionoecetes opilio | reverse complement strand
CATGCTGTCTTTGCTTATTGATATAACATTCTATACTTGCTGTAAATCGTTTACGTATTCTAGTCTACTATGCAAGTTACATATGAAATAATGGAAACAGAACTGAACTACTACTACCACTACCCTTGCCCCACCCACCACGCCATACACCGTGCACTACCAACCCCTTTTATGCTGTGCCCCGATGACGCCCCAAAACTCTTCTTGACAAACATATTCATTTAAATATGAACACAAAAATGAGACAAAATAATTCACGCCTGAAGGTCACCACGAGCCTCGCCGTGCAGGGCGACAGCGGCCCCGTGGACGCCATCACGCTGTGCTACGAGAGGCGCCCGTGCTGGTACTCGTGCGGGTGCTGGGGGCGCGGGAGGCGGGTGATCGCTTCTTTCACCTTCCCCCGCGAGGCATGGCAGTGTGCTCACGATGGTTTCGAGCGGAACACCTCCGCCCAGGCGGCCGTGATGAAGATGGGACGCTTGAGCAAGAAAGACGGGAACACCCTCGTCAGGGTGACCTGCCTGGCGGACGGCAGCCCCGTCTTGACCCAGGAAATTACTTTTGATGACCTTCTAAAGAGTCTGAGGCTAACAAAAATTGAGGATAGCGCGGTCCTCTTCTTCAGCCTCGGGGGCGGCAGGCTGAAGGGCGCCGCAGGGCCAGGGCAGCCCTTCACGGCGGTGTTCTGTAACGGCAGGCGCCTCGGTGCTCGCCCCGCCGAATACCTGAAGGGCGGCGACCCCCGGGAGGACAGCGAAGATGACTGTTATTCCTACCCCGATTACAACTGCGTCACTAAGGTCGAATACTTCCCCGACCTCGCAGACGCTTGGAATATCGACAGCGAGGACGAGTCAGAGGACGAATATTCGACCGTCCCCGAGGACAACTGCGTCACTAAGGTCGAATACTTCCCTGACCTCGCAGACGCTTGGAATATCGACAGCGAGGACGAGTCAGAGGACGAATATTCGACCGTCCACGAGGACAACTGCGTCACTAAGGTCGAATACTTCCCCGACCTCGCAGACGCTTGGGATATCGACAGCGAGGACGAGTCAAAGGACGAATATTCGACCGTCCACGAGGACTGCGAGACTCAGGTCGAATACATTCCTGAAGTCGCAGACGATTGGAATATTGACAGCGATAACGAGTGGGAGACCGATGACGAATATTTCTCCACTCCCGAGGACGAATTCTCCCCCGAAACGTGGGACATCGATGACGAGCGTCCTCCTGAGGTGGAGGAGGAGGAGTGGGACGTTTGGGATGTCGTGGGGGACTGTGCCTGCGTGGTAAGCTGCGCGCTGCTCCTGTACCACGCATGGCAGGAATACTTGGATTACTACTACTACTCTTGAGGGGAAGGAACCAACGAACGAACATGCGAAGCTTTACTATGTAGAATACGACTACGACAATGGAGAGGAACCAACGAACACGCGAATCTTTACTAGATTACGACACTTGAGGGGAACGAACAAACGAACCAACACGCGAATCTCATACGCTACCACGTGGAAAAAGGAAATATAGCTTGAGACTATTATCAATAAAAGGAAATATTTTCGTTTGATTTGCATCCACAACCACCACTGATGCAATAGAATACCTGGACGGGACGAGTTGCCCCGCATCCACCACCAACCACTGATGCAATAGAATACCTGGACGGGACGAGTTGCCCCGCATCCACCACCAACCACTGATGCAATAGAATACCTGGACGGGACGAGTTGCCCCGCATCCACCACCACCCACTGATGCAATAGAATACCTGGACGGGACGAGTTGCCCCGCATCCACAACCACCCACTGATGCAATAGAATACCCGGACGGGACGAGTTGCCCCGCATCCACAACCACCCACTGATGCAATAGAATACCCGGACGGGACGAGTTGCCCCGCATCCACAACCACCCACTGATGCAATAGAATACCCGGACGGGACGAGTTGCCCCGCATCCACCACCACCCACTGATGCAATAGTATACCTGGACGGGACGAGTTGCCCCGCATCCACCACCACCCACTGATGCAATAGTATACCTGGACGGGACGAGTTGCCCGCATCCACACCAACCACTGATGCAATAGAATACCTGGACGGGACGAGTTGCCCCGCATCCACCACCAACCACTGATGCAATAGAATACCTGGACGGGACGAGTTGCCCCGCATCCACCACCAACCACTGATGCATAGAATACCTGGACGGGACGAGGTGCCCCGCATCCACACCACCAACCACTGATGCAATAGAATACCTGGACGGGACGAGTTGCCCCGCATCCACCACCAACCACTGATGCAATAGAATACCTGGACGGGACGAGTTGCCCCGCATCCACCACCAACCACTGATGCAATAGAATACCTGGACGGACGAGTTGCCCGCATCCACAAACCAACCACTGATGCAATAGAATACCTGGACGGGACGAGTTGCCCCGCAATCCACAACCACCACACTGATGCAATAGAATACCC
>JACEEZ010015411.1:7500-27500 GCA_016584305.1 Chionoecetes opilio | reverse complement strand
TATTTTACAGGTCTGTCAGATCTTGTTTAGGCGGACACGAACGCTTTTTGCTTCCCCTTTTTAAAATTTCCTTTGAGTACCTCGGTTCACTGGCATACTCTCTCTCTCTCTCTCTCTCTCTCTCTCTCTCTCTCTCTCTCCTCTCTCTCTCTCTCTCTCTCTCTCTCTCTCTCTCTCTCTCTCTCTCTCTCTCTAAGTTCGCTCGGGTTCACTCTGCCACTCTATCGCGATAATCCAGTTTAAAGACCATTCCGTGACCATGTGCCATTGAGCTCCATTCTTACGTTGTACATTTTTTCAGCTTAAGTGTCCTTTATATGCAGTAATTCACGACAAGATAAAAGATAATGACTCTCTCTCAACAATGACTCTCTCTCTCTCTCTCTCTCTCTCTCTCTCTCTTCTCTCTCTCTCTCTCTCTCTCTCTCTCTCTCTCTCCTCTCTCTCTCTCTCTCTCTCTCTCTCTCTGGTAACAAGATAAACATTATTACATCAAGAATCTCTCCTCAGTAATGACGTCAAAGTATCACAAACTTATAGTTACACATATATATAGTTACACATATATATATAGTTACACATATATATAGTTACACATATATATAGTTACACATATATTATCATATTACACATCATATATAATAGTTTATGTTAAACAATATTAATATAGTCTATACAATATATATTAAGTTACACATATATATAGTTACACATATATATAGTTACACATATATATAGTTACACAATATATATAGTTACACATATATATAGTTACACATATATATAGTTATAGTTATAGGACACATCAATATTACCTCTTGGACATCGAGAGAGAGAGAGAGAGGAGAGAGAGAGAGAGAAGAGAGAGAGAGGAGAGAAAAGAGAGAGAGGAGAGGAGAGAGAGAGAGAGAGAGAGAGAGGAGAGAGAGAGGAGAGAGAGAGAGAGAGAGAGGAAACTGGCGATTATTTTGGTGCTAATTAACCCGGATATATATGTAAATTTGAGTAACTTATTCTATGTTGTTTGTAAAGTTCTCTCTCTCTCTCTCTCTCTCTCTCTCTCTCTCTCTCTCTCTCTCTCTCTCTCTCTCTCCTCTCTCTCTCTCTCTCTCTCTCTCTCTCTCTCTCTCTCTCTCTCTCTCTCTCTCTCTCTCTCTCTCTCTCATATATAGTTATGGATAAGAGGACAATGATGTTTTGTAGTTGATTGTGATGGAAAGAGAGAGAGAAAAGAGAAAAGAGAGAGGAGAGAGAGAGAAGAGAGAGAGAAAAAGAGAGAAGAGAGGAGAGAGAGAGAGAGAGAAAAAGAGGAGAGAGAGAGAGAGAGAGAGAGAGAGAGAGAATCCAGTTTCCCTACCGTATATTCCTTTAAAGAGACAAGCCTTCCCGCCAAAAAAATATACTATAGAACCAATATAGCTTAATTTTGCTTCCCCATATATAGCCTTCTTTCTCCTTCCACTCTACTTCACTTTACTATATTTCTATCTATGCCTTATTTGGTGTGTGTGTGTGTGTGTGTGTGTGTGTGTGTGTGGGGTGTGGTGTGTGTGTGGTGTGTGTGTGTGTGTGTGTGTGTGTGTGTGTGTGTGTGTGTGTGTGTGTGTGTGTGTGTGTGTGTGTTGTGTGTGTGTGTGTGTGTGTGTGTGTGTGTGTGTGTGTGTGTGGGTGTGTGTGTGTGTGTGTGTGTGGTGTGTGTGTGTTGGGTTGGTGTCTGTGTGTGTGTGTTTTAGGCGTCTTCATAACAAAATATTTTAAAGACGAAGGATCACGGTGGTTGTATTACGACCACTCGAGCCACTTGGATGTATGATATGAAAGGATATTGCTTCGTTTTATTGGCTGGTGAGACGGCGACGTGGCGAGGGAAACGGAGGCCCCGAGGAGGAAAGGGAAGGAGGAGGAGGGGGGAGGAGGAAGGGGGAAAGGGAGGAGGAAGGGGGAAAGGGGGGAGGAGAAGGAGGAGGAGGGGGAGGAGGAGGAAGGTAAAAGGAAGAGAAAGGAGGAAAAAAGAAGAGGGGAAAAAGAAAAGGGGGGGGGATGAGGGGGAAGGAGGGGGAGGGAAAGGGAATGATTTAAAAAAAAAGGTAAAAGGTAAAAAAAAAAAAAATTAAAGCCAAAAAGTATATAAATATAAATATAATTAAAAAAAAAAAAAATATAAAAAATTTTTTTCCCCAAAAAATTTCCCCCTTCAATTCAATTGGTTGCCATGGCAACAGTTGTCAAAAGATTTCATTCAAAATTAAATTTAGTTCTTCCTTATACCAAATAAAAATTGGGTTACCGAGTTTGGGGGCCAAATCTATGTGTAACTTTTTGAGAATCCTGTACACTAACAGACAGACAGACAGACAGACAGACAGATCGGGGTGAAAACATAACCCCTCCAACTTCGTTGGCGGAGATAATTAAGGAATATAAAGTGTCAAATTAAAATGCATAAATTCTGAAGAAAAAATCTAACTTATGAAAAAAAAAAAAAACACTCCAGGAAAATAATGACGTAATTGGTGGATAGTAAGAATTTATGAATCATTTGAGTCAAGATAAATTTTGAACAAGAGAAAGGAAAGAAATCGATGAGTAAATGTAAAAATTGTAGAGGAGGATAACAATGAAGTGGTGAAATAGGAAATAAAAAAATTCGAAGTTAATGACGACCCAAAGAGAGAGGAGAGAGAGAGAGAGAGAGAGAGAGAGAGAGAGAGAGAGAGAGAGAGGAGAGAGAGAGAGAGAGAGAGAGAAGAGAGAGAGGAGAGAGAGAGAGAGAGAGAGAGAGGAGAGAGAGAGAGAGAGAGAGAGAGAGAGAGAGGAGAGCGAGAGAGAGAGAGAGAGAGAGAGAGAGAGAGAGAGAGGAGAGAGAGAGAGAGAAGGGGAGAGAGGGGAGAGAGAGGAGAGAGAGAGAGAGAGGATAGAGAAGAGAAAAAGAGAGAGAGGAAAAGAGAAGAGAGAGAGAGAAGGAGGAGAGAGAGAAGAGAGAAAGAGAGAGAGAAGAGAGAGAAGAGACAGAGACAGAGACAGAGACAGAGACAGAGACAGAGACAGAGACAGAGAGACAGAGACAGAGACAGAGACAGAGAGAGAGACAGAGACAGAGAGACAGAGACAGAGACAGAGACAGAGACAGAGAGACAGAGACAGAGAGAGAGGCAGTTGACGAGAGATATAAAAAAAGATACATATGAAGTCAAGTGAGGAAAGTATACCCATTAAAAAAAGTTAAATACCCAAGAAAGATGCTGCGAGAAATTAAAGTTTAAGACCAAAAAAAATTAAACTGACGCACAAAAATAAAAGAAATCAAAATTCTTAAAAAAAACCCTGAATATAAAAAGAATCAGAAAAATAACAAAAACATTATGGCATGGAAAAATAGGGTGGGAAAAGAGGTGGTAAGAACTAATAGGCTATTTGAAGGGGTTTAGTGTAGGGGGCGTTTATGAGGGGGGTCAGGAATCAGAGATGGTTGTGGGTTGTGGTTGAAAAGGAAAAGGGTTGGCGGGAATGGGGTGAAACAGAGTGTAAGGCAGCGAGAAGAAGTGGTGTGGCCAACGAGTTTATGGGGAAGGGATGCTGGATAAAACGACGTAGAGGGTGAGGGGAGTGGCAGAGGGGAAAAGGAAAGGAGGGAGATGGGAGAGAGAAAGTGCTGGTAAACAAACTGATAGAGAAAATGTGGAGGGTAGCGTGAAGAAATAGGAGAGCTGGATAAGTATGCGAATAGAATATATGCTTGGAGTTGTTTTAGTGTTTGTCGTTATCTTCGTTGTGGTAGTAATAGTAGTAGTAGTGGTGGTGGTGGTAGTAGTAGTGATAGGGGTAGTGGTAGTAGTAGTAGTAGTAGTAGTAGTAGTAGTAGTAGTAGTAGTAGTAGTAGTAGTAGTAGTAGTAGTAGTAGTAGTAGTAGTAGTAGTAGTAGTAGTTGAATTTGCAGTAGATGTAGCATTGAGAGAAGTAGCAGCAGTAGTAGTAGTAGTAGTAGTCGTAGTATATATTTCCATCATCATTGTCATTCGATCATGTTATCATCAACATCACTACCTCATCCCTATCATCACCATCGTTATCATAATCATCGTCACCATCAAAACACATGACTTTATGTGAGCTACAAAGAGGAGGGAAGAAGCTTTGGGCTAATCACCCTCTGATCCTTTTTGTCGGGGCTGACGCGAAAAAGTCTTGGGACGTTTGAAACCAAATTAATTTACTTTTCATCCTACAAATACACATAGACAGACATAGACAGACAGACAGACAGACATAGACAGACAGACAGACAGACAAATATATACAAACGAACGGACGCATAGACAAGGCGATAAATACTGAACAACCATTTTTTATCAATTCATCTATCTATACATTCCTACAAAACTCCCTAATCAATAGTAATACACGATCTGTCGCAACATCTCTCTAATAAAAGTCTTTCTACCCTAATTTTTTTTTGGTTTTTTGTTTTTTGTTTTATATTTACACTCCACTACACTCATTCTCTGCCCTATTTTTTCCCTATTTTTTTGGGGGGATCTACACTCTACTTTCGTCCTTCCTCTTCTTCCTCACGTCCTCGTCTTCCCACGTCTTCCTAAAGCTGCTTCATCTTCTTCTGCTTTATCTTCAAGCTTTCCTTCATCAGTACCACTACAAGACGTCTCACTACTCCTCTCCATCGTGTTTATCCTTCTCAACACACAATCTCAAAACGTGGAGGAAGGCGGTGCGTCGAGGATTAGGAGTAAAATGGGGATAAAGTGTGAGGGGAGCTTTTGATAACCTCTCTATTCCTTCCATTTACGAGGTACCTCCCCCTGCCTCCCCCTTTACCTCACTCAAAACCCCTGCCATTTCCACCCAGCCCTGCGCCCCTGCTTCAACCCTTGCCCCTGCCACCCTTCCCCTTGTCACATCTTGTCCTTTCCCTTCCTCTTCCCGCACTCTTATCTATTCTACCCTTCCTAAAATGTCGACCCCTATAGAGAATCAAGCCTCTGTCTCCCCCAGCTCACGTCAAGCCAGTCTCCACACAGATTTTTGAAAGGGAACCAAACCCCAATAAAAAGTCAGCCATTGTAGACAGGGATATGTGAGCCTCCTTCTATTCCAGTCGATATTTAGGCATTGTTAGTAGTAATAGACGGTGAATTAATATGTTTAGTTAGGTTAATATGTTTAGTTGAGTTAGTTAGATAGTAGTAATAGATGGTAAATTAATGTTTCTGATGTTGGTTCTTTATTCCTTGAACTCAACCCCTTGATACCCAGATCTTTCCTTTGCTGTATGAAAATAATCTGTTGTTAGCCATGAAATTTCGAAAAGTAACTGAATGAGTTAGTGTACAAGGGTGCTAAGCTAAACAGGTCATAACATTGCTTATAGTCACTAAAAATCGTTTAATGGCACCCAAATTACAATGGAAACCACGTGCTGAGCCTCAAGGGGTAAAATAAGCTGATGGTTGAGGGAAACAATCTGCATCTTAATAAACCTTGTCTTTAAGTGTGATTCCTGGTTTTAGTTTTCATGCCTGGAATACGTTGACGGTCAAAATATATCGTTAGGGTACAAAGTCAAGGTTTAATACTAAGATATAAGTGGCAGCTTAAATAAGAGATATAGCAGACTATATAAATCATCATTAACACCTGACGACTCGAACCGTAAAATACATTAGAAATGCGAAAAGTTATATAGTCCCCAGTGATTTGAAATGGCTGTCTTAATAAGGGTGGAGAGGAGGGCATTAAAACTTTGGCATTATTAATATCTGCAGTCTTAAAAGTCAACCCGGACCCAGGATAGGAAGTATTAGGGTGGTGATGGTGACTGGTGGTGAGGGGATGGTGAAAGGTTGAATGATGGTGACTGGTGGTGACTGGTGGGGACTGGTGGTGATGAGGGCATGGTGAAGGGGTGACTGGTGGTGACTGGTGGTGATGAGGGGATGGTGAGGTTGACTAATGGTGACTGGTGGTGGTGAGGGCATGGTGAAGGGTTGACTGATGGTGACTGATAGTGACTGATAGTGATGTGGTGATGGTGAGGGTTAAAAACAGAGAAACGAGAAGTGAGGGAATGAAATATAGATGGAATAAGACAAGTGAAGATTAGAGTAACGTGTTGAAGAGTAAAGAGGTGAAGAGTAAGAGGCTTGAAGGGTTTAGGTGGTGAGGGTGTTGAATCTTAGGTATTGAGGGTGTTGAATCTTAGGTATTGAGGGTGTTGACTCTTAGGTGGTGAGGGTGTGTTTAGGTGGTGAGGGTGTTGTTTAGGTGGTGAGGGTGTTGAATCTTAGTGGTGAGGGTGTTGTTTAGGTGGTGAGGGGTGTTGTTTAGGTGGTGAGGGTGTTGTTTAGGTGGTGAGGGTGTTGTTTAGGTGGTGAGGGTGTTGAATCTTAGGTGGTGAGGGTGTTGTTTAGGTGGTGAGGGTGTTGTTTAGGTGGTGAGGGTGTTGTTTAGGTGGTGAGGGTGTTGTTTAGGTGGTGAAGGTGTTGTTTAGGTGGTGAGGGTGTTGTTTAGGTGGTGAGGGTGTTGTTTAGGTGGTGAGGGTGTTGTTTAGGTGGTGAGGGTGTTGTTTAGGAGGTGAAGGTGTTGTTTAGGTGGTGAGGGTGTTGTTTAGGTGGTGAGGGTGTTGTTTAGGTGGTGAGGGTGTTGTTTAGGTGGTGAGGGTGTTGTTTAGGTGGTGAGGGTGTTGTTTAGGTGGTGAGGGTGTTGTTAGGTGGTGAGGTGTTGTTTAGGTGGTGAAGGTGTTGAACCTTAGGTGGTGAGGGTGTTGTTTAGGTGGTGAGGGTGTTGTTAGATGGTGAGGGTGTTGGAATCTTAGGTGGTGAGGGTGTTGTTTAGGTGGTGAGGGTGTTGTTTAGGTGGTGAGGGTGTTGTTTAGGTGGTGAGGGTGTTGTTTAGGTGGTGAGGGTGTTGTTTAGGTGGTGAGGGTGTTGTTTAGGTGGTGAGGGTGTTGAATCTTAGGTGGTGAGGTGTTGTTTAGGTGGTGAGGGTGTTTGTTTTAGGTGGTGAGGGTGTTGTTTTAGGTGGTGAGGGTGTTGTTTAGGTGGTGAAGGTGTTGTTTAGGTGGTGAAGGTGTTGTTTAGGTGGTGAGGGTGTTGTGTTTAGGTGGTGAGGGTGTTTTTAGGTGGTGAGGGGTGTGTTTAGGTGGTGAGGGTGTTGAATCTTAGGTGGTGAGGGTGTTGTTTAGGAGGTGAGGGTGTTGTTTAGGTGGTGAGGGTGTTGTTTAGGTGGTGAAGGTGTTGTTTAGGTGGTGAGGGTGTTGTTTAGGTGGTGAGGGTGTTGTTTAGGTGGTGAGGGTGTTGTTTAGGTGGTGAGGGTGTTGTTTAGGTGGTGAGGGTGTGAATCTTAGTGGTGAGGGTGTTGTTTAGGAGGTGAGGGTGTTGTTTAGGTGGTGAGGGTGTTGTTTAGGAGGTGAAGGTGTTGTTTAGGTGGTGAGGGTGTTGTTTAGGTGGTGAGGGTGTTGTTTAGGTGGTGAGGGTGTTGTTTAGGTGGTGAGGGTGTTGAATCTTAGGTGGTGAAGGTGTTGTTTAGGAGGTGAGGGTGTTGTTTAGGTGGTGAGGGTGTTGTTTAGGTGGTGAGGGTGTTGAATCTTAGGTGGTGAGGGTGTTGTTTAGGTGGTGAGAGAGTGAGTGTGAGCTGTCATGGTGTGAATGCAGAAGGGAAGGAGAGGGTGATGATACCTTGGCCATTATGAGATAGTGTCCATTTACCGTTCTTCTGTATATATATTTCATTTTATCCAAGTTGGGGAGGAACCTGTTATCACCGCCCTTCCAGACATAAACCTCCTCTACCTTTCTCTATCTCTTTTCTCTCATCTCTTTCCTCCACTTTTATGTTCTCTTTACTCAGTCACTACCACTTTAACCCCTTGAGACCCAGAACGTAATGTCCATGGTAAGTTGGGTAACAAACGACGGTTTTTAGTGACTATAAGGAATATTTTATAGATATGACCTGTTTAGTATCCATGTTGACTAACTAATTTGGTATATTCAGTGACTATTCAGAGAGAGAGAGAGAGAGAGAGAGAGAGAGAGAGCGGAGAGAGGCGAGGGGAGAGAGAGAGGGGAGAGAGAGAGAGAGAGAGAGAGAGAGAGAGAGAAAAGAGAGAGAGAGAGAGAGAGAGAGAGAGGAGAGGAGGGGAGAGAAGAGAGAGAGAGAGAATGTAGAAACAGTTGAAGTCAAAAAGAGAGAAAAGTTGAGACCCAGAACGTAATGTCCATGGTAAGTTGGGTACCAAAAGACGGTTTTTAGTGACTATAAGGAATATTTTATAGATATGACCTGTTTAGTATCCATGTTGACTAATTAATTTGGTATATTCAGTGACTTTCCGTTATTTTATGGGTAACAATAGACCATTTTTTTTTATAGCAAAGGAAATATCTGGGCGTGAAGAGGTTAATCCTTTCTCTCTTTTCTCTTTCCTCCACTTTTATTTTCCCTTTACTTAGTCACTACCACTTTAAGTCTATATTTACATAGGACGCAAAGAGTTAGGGCGTCGCTGGGTTCAAACACGGAGACGAAATTAATGTAAATACAGGTGCGGAGCGGCGTCACCCCTTCAGGTAAACAAAACAACCACCTGAACACACCTGGACGCGTTGTCTTGTGTGGCTTTTGCTGTCTTTGTGTTGTCTTGTGTGGCTTTTGCTGTCTTTGTGTTGTCTTGTGTGGCTTTTGCTGTCTTTGTGTTGTCTTGTGTGGCTTTTGCTGTCTTTGTGTTGTCTTGTGTGGCTTTTGCTGTCTTTGTGTTGTCTTGTGTGGCTTTTGTTGTCTTTGTGTTGTCTTGTGTGGCTTTTGCTGTCTTTGTGTTGTCTTGTGTGGCTTTTGCTGTCTTTGTGTTGTCTTGTGTGGCTTTTGTTGTCTTTGTGTTGTCTTGTGTGACTTTTGCTGTCTTTGTGTTGTCTGGTGTGGCTTTTGCTGTCTTTGTGTTGTCTTGTGTGGCTTTTGTTGACTTTGTGTTGTCTTGTGTGGCTTTTGTTGTCTTTGTGTTGTCTTGTGTGGCTTTTGTTGTCTTTGTGTTGTCTTGTGTGGCTTTTGTTTGCTTTGTGTTGTCTTGTGTGGCTTTTGCTGTCTTTTGTGTTGTCTTGTGTGGCTTTTGCTGTCTTTGTGTTTCTGTGTGGCTTTTGCTGTCTTTGTGTTGTCTTGTGTGGCTTTTGTTGTCTTTGTGTTGTCTTGTGTGGCTTTTGCTGTCTTTTGTGTTGTTTGTGTGGCTTTGCTGGTCTTTGTGTTGTCTTGTGTGGCTTTTGTTGTCTTTGTGTTGTCTTGTTGGCTTTTGTTTTCTTTGTGTTGTCTTGTGTGGATTTTGCTGTCTTTGTGTTGTCTTGTGTGGCTTTGTTGTTTTTTGTGTTGGCTTGTTTTTGGCTTTTGTTTGTCTTTGTGTTGTCTTGTGTGGCTTTGTTGTCTTTGTGTTGTTCTGTGTGGCTTTTGCTGTCTTTGTGTTGTCTGTGGGGGTGGCTTTTGCTGTCTTGTGTGTTTTTGTGTGGCTTTTGCTGTCTTTGTGTTGTCTTGTGTGGCTTTTGCTGTCTTTGTGTTGTCTTGTGTGGCTTTTGTTGTCTTTGTGTTGTCTTGTGTGGCTTTTGTTGTCTTTGTGTTGTCTTGTGTGGCTTTTGCTGTCTTTGTGTTGTCTTGTGTGGCTTTTGCTGTCTTTGTGTTGTCTTGTGTGGCTTTTGTTGTCTTTGTGTTGTCTTGTGTGGCTTTTGCTGTCTTTGTGTTGTCTTTTTGTGGCTGTTGTTGTTCTTTGTGGTTGTCTTGTGTGGCTTTTGTTGTCTTTGTGTTGTCTTGTGTGGCTTTTGCTGTCTTTGTGTTGTCTTGTGTGGCTTTTGTTGTCTTTGTGTTGTCTTGTGTGGCTTTTGTTGTCTTTGTGTTGTCTTGTGTGGCTTTTGCTGTCTTTGTGTTGTCTTGTGTGGCTTTTGCTGTCTTTGTGTTGTCTTGTGTGGCTTTTGCTGTCTTTGGGTTGTCTTGTGTGGCTTTTGCTGTCTTTGGGTTGTCTTGTGTGGCTTTTGCTGTCTTTGTGTTGTCTTGTGTGGCTTTTGTTGTCTTTGTGTTGTATTGTGTGGCTTTTGCTTTTCTTTGGTTGTCTTGTGTGGCTTTTGTGTCTTTGTTGTTGTCTTTGTGTGGCTTTTGCTGTCTTTGTGTTGTCTTGTGTGGGCTTTTGCTGTCTTTGTGTTGTCTGTGTGGCTTTTGTTGGTCTTTGTGTTGTCTTGTGTGGCTTTTGCTGTCTTTGTGTTGTCTTGTGTGGCTTTTGCTGTCTTTGTGTTGTCTTGTGTGGGTTTTGCTGTCTTTGTGTTGTCTTGTGTGGGTTTTGCTGTCTTTGTGTTGTCTTGTGTGGCTTTTGAGAGAAACAGCCCAAAAGCACATCTGAAAAAAATGTTCCAGTGATGATATTGAGATACCAAAGAAAGGGTGTTTGTTGTTCATGTCATTTCTATTGCTTTTGAATTTGTTGTGTTTGCGTTGACTGCTGCCACTGCTGAACTACTGATTAGATGTGTGTGTGGTGTGTGTGTGTGGTGTGTGTGTGTGTGTGTGTGTGTGTGTGCGTGCGTGTATGTGTGTGTGCGTGTGTGTATGCGTGTGTCTGTGCGTGCGTGTGTGTGTGTGTGTGTGTGTGTGTGTGTGTGTGTGTGTGTGTGTGTGTGTGTGTGTGTGTGTGTGTGTGTGTGTGTGTGTGTGTGTGTGTGTGCGCGCGCCTCATGTCTGTCGCCGATTAACATCTTTTCTCTAAATACAAACAATATTTATCAGCAACTGTTTCTTTATAATAGTCAGACAATTAAAGAAAACAGCAGAACAGCTTATCATATCGCGTCAAAACCTCTAGTAGTATTAACGCTCAACACAGACACAGTGGACAAAGAAGACAGCGTATCATTGTCTCCTTCAAAGTCTCTACGCATTAACTGACACCATCGATTTAGGCCAATTTACCGCCACCAGACTGCCATATGAAACCTTACATCCCTCTCATCTCAAAGGTCTCAAAGGTCCTATTGATTTTCTGCAGCCCAACCAATTTATCTCCCCTGGCAGACAGACCTCACCCACCCTCCACAGTCCCAGGGTTCGTATCCCACTGGCGGTGCGGGAATAACCAATTGAGGATCTAATTCCCTTCCTTCGGCGTCATCCATCACAGGGCGGCGGGTCAGGCGGAGGGGGGTCCTTAGGGAGGCTTGTCAGGGGAGGGGGGTGTAGGGGGAGGGAGGGGCGTAGAGGGGGTGTAGGGGGAAGGAGGGGCGTGGGGGAGGGAGGGGTGTAGAGGAGAGGCAGGAAATGTAGGTAGCTGAGTAGATAACGAGGCTCATCAGGACTAAACGAGCTCTAGTGTTATCCATCACTCTTGGGTCAAATATATAGGAAGTACTCAGATATAAAGTGACACAGAGTACCTACTTTCCTCCTTTACCTTTCATTACTTTCATTTTAACGAACATTACCTTTCTCAATATGGACGGTCGAAAAAACACATCATTCTTGGGTCCAAAATAAATTAATACATCAGATATAGTGACACGGAACACATCCTTTTTTCATGATGGACGGTCGGAAAAAAACACATCATTCACAGTTTCACTCGACATACATGGAGTGACTGATACACCCTCGCACTCAGCACCTTACCCTATGGAATCTCCCCTCCTTAACGTAACCTCCTTAACATACTTTTCTATGATGAACGGTCGAAAAAACACATCATTCACACCCTATGCATGGACTGACTGATACACCCACATATTCAACATACTCAGATACGCCCACATACTCAACATACTCAGATACACCCACATACTCAGATACACCCACATACTCAACATACTCAGATACACCCACATACTCAACATACTCAGATACACCCATATACTCAACATACTCAGATACACCCACATACTCAACATACTCAGATACACCCACATACTCAACATACTCAGATACACCCACATACTCAACATACTCAGATACACCCACATACTCAACATACTCAGATACACCCACATACTCAACATACTCAGACACACCCACATATCAACATACTCAGATACACCCCATACTCAACATACTCAGATACACCACATACTCAACATACTCAGATACACCCACATACTCAACATACTCAGATACACCCACATACTCAACATACTCAGATACACCCACATACTCAACATACTCAGATACACCCACATACACAACATACTCAGATACACCCACATACTCAACATACTCAGATACACCCACATACTCAGATACATCCACATGCTCAACATACTCAGATACACCCACATACTCAACATACTCAGATACACCCACATACTCAACATACTCAGATACATCCACATACTCAACATACTCAGATACACCCACATACTCAACATACTCAGATACACCCACATACTCAACATACTCAGATACACCCACATACTCAACATACTCAGATACACCCACATACTCAACATACTCAGATACACCCACATACTCAACATACTCAGATACACCCACATACTCAACATACTCACCACTTTACCCTATGGATTCTCCCCTTCCTAAACACTGTGAGTCAGCAAGGCCGGAATGGTGGTCCCAATAACACCCATAAAGTGCTGAGGGGGCCCCTAACCGTACCTAGTGGCCCCAATACGTGTTTCTGGCCCCCTAGACACATCATCCAATGGCCTGTGAGAATGTGGGGGCCCAGACAATTATCGGCGCTCGTCCAGATTTCATTCTCTCATTCTCCCTCTACACAGGGCACTTGCGGCTAATGGCGAGGGTCGTGGCAAGGCTCGTGTAAACCCTAAAGCCCGCTTGGCTATAAACACCTTCAGGAAATCAACAAGAGCGTTTGTGTTTCCTCATGAAGGGAGAGGACTTGATAGGGCAGGGACGGTGTGTGTAAGTGTGTGTGTGTGTGTGTGTGTGTGTGTGTGTGTGTGTGTGTGTGTGTGTGGTGTGTGTGTGTGTGTGTGTGTGTTGTGTGTGTGTGTGTGTGTGTGTGTGTGTGTGTGTGTGTGTGTGTGTGTGTGTGTGTGTGTGTGTGTGTGTGTGTGTGTGTGTGTGTGTGTGTGTGTGTGTGTGTGTGTGTGTGTGTGTGTGTGTGTGTGTGTGTGTGTGTGTGTGTGTGTGTGTGTGTGTGTGTGTGTGTGTGTGTGTGTGTGTTTATTTATGATTAGGTGTAAAGAAGAGAGAATGGGAGAGGAAGTGATGATAAGAATAGAAAGAAGAGACAGTTGAAGGTAAAGAGAGAGAGAGAGGAGAGAGAGAGAGAGAGAGAGAGAGAGAGAGAGAGAGAGAGAGAGAGAGAGAGAGAGAGAGAGAGAGAGAGAGAGAGAGAGAGAGAGAGAGAGAGGAGAGAGAGAGAGAGAGAGAGAGAGAGAGAGAGAGAGAGAGAGAGGAGAGAGAGAATGTAGAAACAGTTGAAGCCAAAAAGAGAGAGAAAGAGAGAATGTAGAGACAGTTGAATTCAAAAGAAGAGAGAGAGAGGAGAGAGAGAGAGAGAGAGAGAGAGAGAGAGAGAGAGAGAGGGGAGAGAGAGAGAGAGAGAGAGAGAGAGAGAGAGAGAGAGAGAGAGAGAGAGAGAGAGAGATGTAGAAACAGGTTGCAAGCCAAAAAGAGAGAGAAAGAGAGAATGTAGAGACAGTTGAATTCAAGAGAAAGAGAAGAGAGAGAGAGAGAGAGAGAGAGAGAGAGAGAGGGGAGGAGAGAGAGAGAGAGAGAGAGAGAGAGAGAGAGAGAGAGAGAGGAGAGGGGAGAGAGAGAGAGAGAAGAGAGAGAGAGAGAGAGAGAGAGAGAGAGAGAGAGAGAGAGAGAGGAAATACGAGGGGAGAGTTGCAGAGGAAACGAACGAGTCGAGATGAATCAATTTCCTTCAGTGCGGTGATTAATGACACAACAGTCTCGCCACAACGATGAATTTGGTTGAGTGATGATTCTTCTCTCTCTCTCTCTCTCTTTTTTCTCTCTCTTCTCTCTCCTCTCCTCTCTCTCTCTCTCTCTCTCTCTCTCTCTCTCTCTCTCTCTCTCTCTCTCTCTCCTTCTCGTCTCTCTCTCTCTCCTCTCTCTCTCTCTGGGGGAGGGGAGTTTCGGGTGACTTCTATGTGCCTCGATGTATTATGGATAACACACACACACACACACACACACACACACACACACTCACACAACACAGCACAACACACACATACACACACTCACACACACACACACACACACACACACACACACACACACACAAAACACACACACACACACACACACACACACACACACACACACACTCACATACACACTCACACTCACACTCTCACACACACACACACATACACACTCACACACACACACACACACATATTCACACATACACACACACACACACACACACACGTAAACAAAAATACACTTTAAAAGACAATATGAAAGAATAGTCATTAAAACCGGCACATAACAAGCTTGACTTTATCTACTAAATATATAATTAAGTAAAACAATGAAGTAAAAACCGACACACACACACACCAAAAAAAAAAAATAATAATAAATAAATAAATAAATAGATACAAAAATAATAATAAAAAAACGTGAAATATAAAGGAAACAGAATTCCTCCAAAATGAAACTAAAAGAGAAGCTGTCATTTCCCGCCCAGCTGTCGCCGCGCCCCTCGCCACACGTCAGCACACGCAGCGGCACCACCCAGCGGCGACGCATCTCCATTAAAGCTTTTAAACTCCAGAAATTTGTTCAGACTTGAGCTTCGAGCAAAAGTTTGTGGGGCGACCTCGGGCCTAGTTAGCCTGCCTCCTCTCCCTCCCTCCCTGCCTTCCCTTCCCTTCCCTTCCCTTCCCTCCCCTTCCCTTCCCACCATCCCTTCTCTTCCCTCCCCACCATCCCTTCCCTTCTTTCCCTCCCTTTTCTCATTCTCCCTCCTCCCCTTCCCTTCCCTTCCCTTCCCTTCCTTCCCTTCCCTTCCCCCATCCCTTCCTTCCCTTTCCCTCTTTCCCCTTCTTCCTTCCTCCTCCTTCCCTCCTTCCCTTCACTCCCTTCCCCTTCCCTCCCTTCCCCTTCCCTTCCCTTCCCTTCCCCTGACCCGCGCGTGGCCTCTTTATGAAGGGAGAGTTAAGGTCTTTCTCTAATTCAATAATCTAATATAATCTAATAATCAAATCTAGTAATAATCTAACATAATAATCTAATCTAACATCATTATTTGACGGAGAACAAGGATTGATAGTATGTTGTCGCTTTCCCTCATCTGGCTTCCTTATAGCAGTGTAAAACGTGGCTGAGTGGTTAGTGCCTGGCAGTTATGAGTTCGAGGACTTGAGTTTGAGTCACGCCGCGAACAACTCTTTCTGCAATCGAGTGCATGAAGACTAACTATCCTACCTTTCTTTTCTTTTTTTCTTTTTTATATCACAACCCATTACGCTGCCCATCAATTCTACTTTTGATGACAAGGGGACCAGAGGACACGGTGGGAGAGGGGGGGGGGGACGGCCTGAGCCTCTAATTAAAGGTGTCATTATGAAAATTCTGCCTGTGTCCACCACGAGCGAGGGCCAACAATCACAACCCTCTGAAGACGCCACTACAAAATAGATAGGCATGAAAATAGTATAGTACATGAAGGAAGAAGAGAAAGAAAAGGAGGAGAGGAAAGAGTTGGACAAAAAGGAGGAGGAGGAGGAAGAGATGGACAAAAAGGAGGAGGAGAAGAAAGAGTTGAATAAAAAGGAGGAGGAGAAGGAAGAGATGGACAAAAAGGAGGAGGAAAAGGAAGAGTTGGACAAAAAGAAGGAGGAGAAGGAAGAGATGGACAAAAAGGAGGAGGAGAAGGAAGAGTTGAATAAAAAGAAGGAGGAGTAGGAAGACAAAAGAAGGATTAATAAAAGAAGGAAGACTAAAAATGGGGTAAAAAAAAAAAAAATAATAATAATAAAATAAATAAAAATGTAAATGAGTCTAAAAATGTTACTATATTTCTCTTAATTTCAAAGACCTTTTTTTCGCATGTTTTCGATGATCTTGTTACCTACCACCAAGTCGTCCTCCGCGGTCTCTCATACTCAACCTCCCTTTCCTCAGCTTCCCAACTTAAACTTGAACTTACGACCACGTCACTTTAACCGCTAATTATTCCCCTGCTGGTAAAGTTAGCCAGACTCATTCCTAAGTCACCAGCCGCGCCGAGATGCCACGTAATTAAGGACAATAAGTTTTGGCTTCAGGAGACGAGATGTGTGGCCAGGTTGAGGAGAAAGTGACGCGTGATGTGATGGAACTGAACTGAAGTAAAGATGAGATAAAGAAAGAACGGGATATATTTTGTAGCTTTAATAGTGCTACGTAAATTTTTGTTGTATTTTACTGTGTCCATGTGATTGTTAGGTATGAGTTAGATGGGAGATTTACACACGCACTAATAATATTCATGATAACAGACCAATGGCTCTTTGCATCTCTGCTTGTCTATTACACCTGTGAAGTTTGTGTTGTGGCAATTACTGTACCTGGGGTTCGTTGTTGTCTTCCCATCGATAATTTAGGAGGCCAATCAGGAATTTTCGTTCTTTCTATTATATTCTAAGAAAGTAAAATGTTTTCACTTAACAACAGCTTGGTATAGACATCAGACTGGTCACTCAGTCAATCACTCCTACAAGTCTTTAAGTTCGTTCACTTCACGTTGTAAGTTTGACGCTTGCCCAAAAACTGACGTCTGAATGAGTCAAGCAAACCTCCCGCATGACATAATAAATAAAAATTTAAAAAACTTATCACTCTTCACAGTGCATTACTTTTATAACGAGCTGAATCAACGTTAAACAAGCCGGTTATTATGGGTTATGCTTGAACGATATCTAGCCGGCATCCTGTACAGTTCTTATTCAATTTCCTTACACCTAGATCGAGTAACGTCACTATTACCTGTCTCTTATATATTCCCACAATTGAAAAAAACATCCTTAAATCTTTCATCAACCTTAACGACACAAATAAATACTACTGACGGTTGATGATCTCCTTCACGAAACTCATTATTTTATTGTTGTTCGTTGCTGTCTTTCACTGATAATTAAGGACAGTAATGATCTGGAATCTTCGTTCTTTTTATTTTATTCTAAGAAGTAAAATGTATTCACTGAACAACAGCTTAACGGAAAAAAAATCCTTAAAAAAAATCCTTTGAAAAAAACATCCTTCAATCTTTCATCAACCTTGAAAAAATATCCTTAAATCTTTCATCAACCCCATTGAGGCCCAGAGCGTAATTTCCGTTGTGATTTGGGTACCATTAGACGATTTCTTGTGAATATAAGCAATATTTTATAGATATAACCTGTTTAGTACCCTTGTCGACTAACTAATTTGGTATATTAAGTGACTTTTCTTACTTTTATGGCTCGACAACATACATTTTTTTTTATAGCAAAGGAAAGATCTGGGCGTGAAGGGGTTATAGACACAAACATTTACTGCTGAGAGTTGATGATCTCCTTTAGGAAGCTCATTATTTTATCTCATTCGCGTTCCGTCCTCGGCCCATTACTCCTCTGGACGCGGGCCACTCTGGGGCCACTCTGGGGGCTTTACGGCCAACACAAGGGTCACTCCAAGCCACTCGATGAGGCAAACACTCATAGCAGCCACTCGAGGGCCAATTAGAGTGCCCAGTATCGAGATCCGACACTTGTTTGCACTGTGAATGACTGCCAAATGACGCCTATTCTTGCTGGCGATTAAAAGTGACATTATCTTACAAACGATGCATTACACCTCTCTCTCTCTCTCTCTCTCTCTCTTCTCTCTCTCTCTCTCTCTCTCTCTCTCTCTCTCTTCTCTCTCTCTCTCTCTCTCTCTCTCACTCTTTTTTTTACTTTATTATTGAATTCTTACAGGTTTTACAGTCAGAAGCTTCAGCTGGACTACTGAGAACTATCTTTGACTTTTCAGGAATGTGTAAATTATGAGACATTTTTGTTTTTTTCTCTCTCCTCTCTCTCTCTCTCTCTCTCTCTCTTTTCTCTCTCTTCTCTCTCTCTCTCTCTTCTCTCTACCTTTGACCTATGCAGGAGAGGCAGGGAGGAGGAGGGTGTGTGTTGTGTGTGTGTGTGTGTGGTGGGGTGTGTGTGTGTTGTGTGTGTGTGTGTGTGTGTGTGTGTGTGTGTGTGTGTGTGGTGTGTGTGTGTGTGTGTGTGGTGTGTGATGAAAGAGGTAGGGAGGGAGTGGACGGGTGGGTGGCAGAGAAGGGGGAGTGAGTGGTAGGGAATGCTTTGTGAGAACTTAACTCAAAAGGAATACGTAGACTAGTAAAATAGAAGGAAGGAATGGTATGGAAGGGAAAGGAGTGATGAGCTATGGTGGTGAGTGGATAGGAGATGTTAGCTAGCAGTGTGGTGATTGTGTGGTGGTGGTGAGTGGATAGGAGATGTTAGCTAGCAGTGTGGTGAGTGTGTGGTGGTGGTGAGTGGATAGGAGATGTTAGCTAGCAGTGTGGTGAGTGTGTGGTGGTGGTGAGTGGATAGGAGATGTTAGCTAGCAGTGTGGTGATTGTGTGGTGGTGGTGATAGTGGTGATAGTGGGTGATAAGGTGTGTGGTAAGGAGAGAAAAAATTAAGTTATACAGAGAAAGACAAAGGAGGAGGAGGAGGAGGAGGAGGAGGAGGAGGAGAACAAATGTCTAGTCTCCCATCTATATCTCCTTTTTCTTCTCCTTTCTCTTCCTTTTCTTCCCCTCCCTCCCCTCCTCTTCTTCGTCTACCTCTTCCTCCTCTATGCACTCCTCCTTCACTTGATCTCGAACGTCGTGTCTTCATGGCAAAGAATTCTGAGTTAAGACGTTTGTGTGAGATTACTTTACTGGTTCGTCTTTCTAATTTGCCGCATAGTTGTCCGCAGCAGCGCTCACAAACTTGCCGCGGGGAAACAGGAACACATAAGGGCTTTGTTACTCCCTCCTCCTGTATTATGTGTTCCTCTTATACTGTCCCGCCTTATAACAGGAACATAACCGCCTTATAACAGGGAAACAGGAACACATAAGAGCTTTGTTACTCCCTCCTCCTGTATAGTGTGTTCCTCTTATACGGTCCCGCCTTATAACAGGAGCATAACCGCCTTATAACAGGGAAACAGGAACACATAAGGCCTTTGTTACTCCCTCCTCCTGTATAGTGTGTTCCTCTTATACGGTCCCGCCTTATAACAGGAACATAACCGCCTTATAACAGGGAAACAGGAACACATAAGGGCTTTGTTACTCCCTCCTCCTGTATAGTGTGTTCCTCTTATACTGTCCCGCCTTATAACAGGACCATAACCGCCTTATAACAGGGACGGGAACACATTAGGGCTTTGTTACTCCCTCCTTCTACGTATATACAGTAGTGTCTCCTTCTTACACTGTCCGCCTTATATAGTGATCGCCCCAGGAACAGCAATCAGCAGGGGACGACCAGGCGAAGAGCAGGGACTTAAAAGCGGCTTAAGTACAGGCAGCCACAAGCAGGAGGTGTAAGCAGTAGGGCGGCTGAGTGTTAACAACTTTATTTTCACCAGCTCGTCAGCACAACAATAAGGGAAACAAGTGTCAAATATCCCTAAGCTATCAAATAAAGCAAAGAAAAAATAAATGAATTAAATATATAAACCCCAAAAACCCAAAGGTACAAACCCAACATATAGTAAAATCTCCCACCCGTATTGTTTTTGTTATTATATTTCATCCTTCTACTACCACCCATTTCTTCTTAGTTATGATATCTAGAATTTTTTATCTATTTTCTTGACTCCACTTTTTGTTGTGTGTGTTTATAATTAAGACCAACTTTCACCTTAGCAGCTAGGGTGAAAGTTGGAAAGGTCTGGCTAGGGCCTATATCTAGACCACCCCTCACTCTAGCTAAACTAACCCTCACCCTAGCTAGACCAGCCATCACCCTATATCTCCCCTCACCCTAGCTAAACCAACCCTAGCTAGACCAACA
>JACEEZ010015410.1:0-12384 GCA_016584305.1 Chionoecetes opilio | reverse complement strand
TGGACTAAATAAAAACTGAATGAATTGGATAGCGACTTTATTCTGAGGAAAACAAAAACTCAGGGTTCTCAGCTGGATCCGCAGATTTTTTTTTTACGAAAATCGATTTTTTTAATTTGTAGCAAAAAAAAACCTGCCTGATTGACAAACCAAGGTCATTTCGGACTCAGAGCATCAAAATTAGTCTAATTCAGCTGGAAAACCCTGGACGATTTTCAAAACATATGTTTTTGTTACCCAGTGTAATAATAGTAATAGTAATACCACAACCACAATTATTGTGGTTCTTGTTATTGTCATCATTATCATCAGTAGTAGCAGCAGCAGCAGTAGTAGTAGTAGTAGCAGTAGTACTAGTAGTAGTAGTAGTAGTAGTAGTAGTAGTAGTAGTAGTAGTAGTAGTAGTAGTAGTAGTAGTAGTAGCAGTAGTAGTAGTAGTAGTAGTAGTAGTAGTAGTAGTAGTACCACACCAGATGTAGCAAAAGTAGTAGTGATAGCAGAATTACTATATGAATGTAAAAACGACTATTACTACCACCACTACTACTACTACTACTACCACCACTACTACTACTACTACTACTACTGCTGCAACTAATACTGATATTACCACTAACACTACTAGGCCAGGTAGTGTCAGTGTCAAGATAAACAACAGCATTTGACGCAAACAGCAGAAGCGCCAGTAGCTTTCTCCTCCACCTCCATCCAATGCATTACTGTCACCGTCACTGTGACCGAGACGGTTCATTCCACCCGCCTCCTGTGCACCGGGACAGAGTACACCTTTATCCCATGTAAACCTGTTATGTCTCGACTGATGTTATTTTTGGGTTGATGTTATCATTATAACACTGGGTTACAATTTTTTTTTTTTGTAAGTCGTCAAAGGGTTTTTCAACAGATTAGGAAAATTTTTGCCCCGCTGAATCCGAAAATGACATCCGTTTCTCTCGATCAGGTCAGGTTTTTGTGTTAAGTGTTTTTTTTAAATCCGATCTTCGGACTAAACGATTACATTTTGTGACATTTCGGTTGATTTTATAATATTTCGCATCCAAAATAGGTTTTTAAGAGAAAAAAATATTTTTTCAAACAATCTTTAAAATTAAATTTTACAAAAAATTATAGTGTACATTGAATGGTAGACATGATAAAGGAAGTACATGTAAATTGGATGTTAGGTCATCTTTGTTAAAAATTTCAGGGCTTGAACTTCCGTTTCTTCGAACTCCTAGAATGCTCAGCGGCAGGGGATGCTCCTTCAGAGTCCAACAGTAATCAGCCATCATGACTGATCCCAGCGTCCCTGATACCTGGTCTCCACATTTTCATGTCAGATGGAATCTCTCCCCCTGCTCGTCGCTCATGATCCCAGATTATCAGGAAAACGATCCATATGTGAGAATAAGTAATACATTTTGATGCTCATTAGTCCTTGAGCCAACCGGCCATATTTTGAAGTGAATGCTCCGGCGGGGGGGAGTAATTCTCATTATGTTTTCCATTAGGGCAATATCTCAGGTATCAGAAAATGCATGATGGACATCTGAGAACGGTAGCTTAGTGCCCGGATGGACGCCATCTTTGAAACCACCCAGCGCGAAAATGCCCATTTGGGGGGGTACATTGTTGCACGTGTATCTGGACTTCTATATAGCTACGAGTGCGGTGACGACTAAATATACGTCCAATGTGTACCATCTAAATAAAAAATAATATGAAGCATTTTGTATAGTTTAAATTTATTATAAAAATCAATTATCAAAAAAAAAATCATATTTTTTTCAATATTTTTTTATTAGACTTTGTATTTTTTTTTAGCGAAACAACACTGGTATGATTTCCAAATATGCATTTTGCTACACCGTTTATCTGTCTATAAAATAATCAACAAGTACAACATATCATCCACCACGAGTTTACAACAAATATATGTAAAGAGGCATAAAATGACTTAGGCCGCCGCGGGCATTATCTATTCTGACGAAACCAAGTTAGGAATGTCGTACGAGAGGTTTTTAACACCATACGATATCTAATAAGCAGGCGGAAATTGTTACATAGGAAATCTGCACTTTGGTGGCCATCTTGGATTTCAAAATGGCCGCCAATTATATTAATTATTCATTATAGAGTTGGAAAGACGTATGGAGCTGATTTAACACCATACGATGTATATTCCTAATAAGCAAGCGGAGGTATCATTGAACAGTCATTTTTTAGTCAAAACACCGGTATGATCTTCCAAATATACATTTGCTAAACCGTTTATTGTCTATAAAGATTTTCAGGAAATTTTTGGCCTGCATTATAATAGAGAAACAACAATGCTATAAAATTTATACAGTGCACAAAAAAGTAATCATCAGAGTCCCCATCAGAGTCATTGGCATCCTGAGCACGATAGCATCATCCTGCACCATGTTGGAGCATCCCTGCAGCTTACACACAACAGTGCACTTCAACCCATTCAGTATGCAGGAGCAATGACGGTCGACACGTCCTTCTGCATGTGCATGAGAGAGATTCAAGACGACATCTGGAGCTGGTAGACCCGCCATCCCCTCGGATTTGAGCAAACCGCCCTCATCGAGTTCCCAAACCATGGGCCCGCTGATGGTGCTGGGAGTCTGGCAGGTTTCAAGGCTGCGTCGCCAGATAGCCGCTGATTTGGCCCTAAGCGTATGCTGCATCAAAGGAGTCTTCAGAAAAGGGGGCAATTGTCCCGATTCGATCTGGGGCCCCTTTTTTGCAAAAACATGTGATAACGGAGTGAATTAGCACCCACGATCTTCGTTTTGGCGTACAGCTGACACGTGAAGGCCTGAATGCTATTGAAGACGTCGTTGGTACATTCCACGAAGATCCCAGATCTGTGAATGCTTGAAGATACAAAATCATTCGCTTGCACAAGCTTTAAAGCCTTTATCTTTCCTTTGGGTAGCCAGAGCACTAACAGTGTCACACCCGCTCCATGCATGAAGCCCTGGCAATGCACTGCAAACTCCAGACCCCAATACCGCAGCCAACTTTGTTCAACTCAGCAGAACCATCGGTAGTCAGCTCTTCATCAGACGAGGAACAAAGGTTCGAGGGCAGAATGATTGAAAGTTGGAAAGTTGGCTGCGGTATTGGGGTTGGAGTTTGCAGTGCATTGCCAGGGCTTCATGCAGGAGCGGATGTGACACTGTTAGTGCTCTGGCTAGCCAAGGAAAGATAAAGGCTTTGAAGTTGTGCAAGCGAAGATCTGTATCTTCAAGCATTCACAGATCTGGGATCTTCGTGGAAGTACCAACAGACGTCTTCAATAGCATTCAGGCCTTCACGTGTCAGCTGTACGCCCCGGAACACGAAGATCGTCGGTGCTAATTCACCCTTTATCCATGTTCGTGCAAAGAAGGGCCCCGATCGAATCTGGACAATTGCCGCCTTTTGAAGACTCCTTGATGCAGCATACGCTTAGGGCCAACTACCCGGCGGCTATCTGGCGGGCGCAGCCTTGAAACCTGCCAGGGCGTTCCCAGCACCATCAGCAGGGACATGGCTGGAACTCGATGATGGCGGTTCGCTCAAAATCCCATGGATGGCGGGTCTACCAGCTCCAGATGTCGTCTTGAATCTCATCTCACACATGCAGAAGGACGTGTCGACCGTCAGATTGCTCTGCATACTGAATGGGTTGAAGTGCACTGTTGGTGTAAGCTGCAGGGATGCTCCAACATGGTGGCAGGATGATGCTATCGTGGCTCAGGATGCCAATGACCCTTTATGGCGACTCTGATGATTAACTTTGTGGCACTGTATATTTTATAGCATATGTTGTTCTCTATTATAATGCAGGCCAAATTTTCCCGAAAATCTTTATAGACAGATAAACGGTTAGCAAAATGTATAATTTGGAAGATCATACCGGTGTTATTTGACTAAAACATGGGCATGTTCAATGATTTCCTCCGCTTGTTTATTAGGAATTACATCGTATGGGGTTAAAATCAGCTCCCTACGTCTTTCCAAAAATCTAGTAATGAATAATTAATATAATTGGCGGCCATTTTGAAAACCAAGATGGCCACCAAAGTGCAGATTTCCTATGTAACAATTTCCGCCTGCTTATTAGATATCGTATGGTGTTAAATCCTCTCCGTACGACATTCCTAACTTTAGTTATCGTCAGAATAGATAATGCCAGCGGCGGCCTAAGTCATTTTATGCCTCTTTACATATATTTGTTGTTAAACTCGTGGTGGATGATATGTTGTACTGTTTAGTTATTTTTATAGACAGATAAACGGTGTGTAAACAAAATGCATAATTTGGGAAAAACATACCAGGTTGTTTCACTAAAAAAAGTACAAGTCTAATAATAAAATATTGAAAAATATTAATTTTTTTCGATAATGATTTTTATAAAATTAATCTATAACAAAATGCTTCATATTATTTTTATTTAGACGGTACACATTGGACGTATATTAGTCGTCAACCGCACATCGATAGCTAGTATAGAAGTCCAGATACACGTGCAACAATGTACCCCACCAAATGGGCATTTCGAGCTGGGTGGTTTCAAAGATGGCGTCCATCGGGCACTAAAACTACCGTTCTCAGATGTCCATCACAACTTTCTGACACTTGAGACATTGGTCTAATGGAAAATCATAATGATAATTACTCCCCCGCCGGAAGCATTACTTTGGTCGTGCTCAAGGACTACATGTTTATCCGAGGTTTCTGAAACCAGTCAGCATGATTAGTGGACAAGTTTCTGCGTAGTTCCTGGCCGTTGTTGTTGCCAAGAAGTTCTTCGACGACCGAAGAAAAAAAAAAAAAAAAAAAACAAAAGCTTTACCACGCTTCCAGTTCCACTTCTGTTCGTTGAGTGTTCAAACTCATGGATCCTGGATTAGCTGACTGGAGTTGATGACCGTCAAAGTATGCCAGCTTTCAACTTCTTTCTCCATCCCGTCCAATCCCGGGAAAGCGTGGCACAGTAAGTGCAGCAGCCAAACCATCCGTGTCCATAGCTTTGGTGAAACTGTTTGATCAATCCGAGCTTGATGTGTCACGGTGGGAAAAGTATCACTGTCTCCTGTCCGCCAAGAGGGTTGTTTATGACGTTCCTTGATCTGCAATGCACCATTCCTCCGGTACAGGCCAGTCCCTTCTTCGTGTAATGCTGAGCTCGTCCCTACTATCCCAGCATGCACAGAAATCACGGGTACTCTTGGTGAACCCGGACTGTTGTCCCCACAACAAGTTCACCATCTACAAGGTAACACAAATTATAACTATCCTTATTATTTCAAATTGTTATTATTTTCCTTTACTTCTTAATGAAAGAGAGGACAGAAAAACGGAGGAGGAAGAGTGAAAAGGGATGCATATCCATAATATATTGCAAGGAACTTAGAATCATTAAATGAGTAGATGATAGATGGCAGATGGACTTTAATATTGATAGTGTATCTCAAATGAATGTTTGGAGGTAAAATCTGTAATAGATACACTATAACGCAATGTATCGCTGAAAAGATCAGAAGGTGAGAAAGATCTAGGAGTGCGGGTAGCTCAGACCTCAGTCCTAGGTAATCAATGTATTGAGGCTAAAAAAAAAAAAATCGAGCTAATAGGTGTATAGGATTCATTACCATGAGTGTTAAAGTAGAAGTGCTGAGGTTTGATTTCTAAGCTTTATTTGGCCACTAGTCGACCGCACCTAGAACTATGCGGTTTCCAGTTTTGGTCTCGTATTACAGGATGGATACGCCTTGTAGAATCAGTCCCGAGAGAGGATGACCCCAATTATTCATGGGAGCGTAACTTTTTTTGTGAAGAGATTGGGCTATTAAATTTACACTCACTTGAGAGGCGTAGGTTTATGGGCGTCTGATATAAGTTTTTATATGATATAGTTTTTTAAGTTGGTTTTACTTGGCTTGCAATCAATACTATAGACTGGGAGTATAGAGCCCTAGTATAGACCCATAATCTTCTCTGTCTGCCCAGCTCTGAGTCGCCCACGGAAACGCTAACGCACCGTCCGTCTGGAGTGGCTGGGTGGTCAGTTTTCTAGCCCTTGTGGCCCCACCCCTGGGCAAACTTGCACAGTCCATGGCGTACATGTCCTAAGGTGCGAACCGCGCCTTTAGCCCGTGAGCTGCGTATGTCTTCGGAAGGCTCTCCTGAACGCCTGCGGCATGCCTTCCGGAAGGCTCTCCTGAACGAACTGTGCATGCCTTCACGGAAGGCTCTCCTGAACGACTGCGGTATGGCCTTCCGGAAGGCTCTCCTGAACGACTGCGGCATGCCTTCCGAAGCGCGATTTTCAAGCGCATACAAAAACCGCGCCAACATTCGTAGAAGTCAAAAAACTGTGTTATTATCCGAATGTCAGCAGTGATACCACACCACCATTTGAAAATACGCTGTACGCAGGGATTCCACTTCTTGGGATTTTTTCCAAATCGGGATAGGGCCATGTTTTGGGATTTTTTTTGTCTAAGTTTTTTATTTATTATTATGAAATGTAAAATTGATGTAAAAACTTTTTAAAAAAAAAATTTGAAAACAAAATTTAATATAACCACAAATGAAAAAATAAAATAAAAAAATAACCCCAAATAAAAAAACAAAAAAAATAAAAAAACCCATGCCCTGTTTTTGATGAATTTTCCCAACTTCTATCAAAACAGGGCATGGGTTGTAAAAAAAAAAAAAAATTCAAACTTTTAAAATTTTATACCCTTAAAAAAAAATTTCCCCAAAAACCCCCTCTCTGGGGTTTCCCCCATAACCCCCCTTGTCAGGTTCCCAAACCCCCTCTCTGCTCGGTTCCCCCATAACCCCCCTCTGTAGGTTTCCCCATAACCCCCTCTCTGCTGGGATTCGAACCCAATCTCTACGTCCCATTTCCCCAAAAACCCCATCACGCTAACCATTGAAACGACCCCCATTTATATTGACCGTGAAAAGCCGTGACTATTTCAGGTCGACGCCCGGAGTGACAAAAGAAAATAACGCCGATATACTTACGTAATCAATGTCCTTGAATTATACACTTTTATCGCATAATTACACATTACGATCTACGTTCCTAAAACTGCAAGCAAACAATCAAACAATTCGTCCCCGTCGACATCATCTTTAACAACCGTGTAAAACAATAAATCTTGGGTTTCACACCAAAGATTTACAATCCCCGGTACACATGTTTACCTTTGACATAAAGTACTGGATAAATACTTGAATAATCACCTACAAAATCCAAGATAGAAAAAAAAATACCCCAATGCCAGGCCCAACCCAAAAGACAACGGGAAAAAAAAACCCAAGGAGGGAATCCTTGGGAAAGCCCCAAGGATGGCACCCCTGCCCCCACTAGTGTCCCCGCAAGCGGATTCGTGCACGCTCCAATATTTAAAATCCCGACCAAACCCACCACAACCCCATACTTTTGGGCAAAAAAAATATATATATTGCCGGATGGGATTTTTTACCTTGAGTGAGTGGGGTTCATCCAATTCGTAAGGGTCACGTTAAATCACTTGCCGCATGGGGGCCCAAAAAAAATTCACAGCTCACGCAGTCCAAGGGTTAAGAAAACCAGTGAACCCCAAGTGGGGAGAGGGCGAAAAGGGAAGGAACAATGTAGTATTATGCAAGCGAAACGCAGCGTGAGCGTAACTCTTGGACGAGCAAATTGGTTCACATAATTACTGCCCTAAGGCAGACTTTCCAAAAAAGGGAAACCCAATCAATCAATCGTCAGGGGGGGATACCCCGGGGGGAACCCGTCGCCTCGCCCACCCTCGGACCCACTCGCGGGGCTCACCACCGTGATACCCCAGTAGGCTCCTTCCTACTAAGCAACTCTGGCAGGAAAGCCCCAAAATTGCCCTAGCCACGAGTTGTGGGCTCCCCCTTTGGTCTCCCCCACGCCGGTTTGTCTTTAAGATACCACGGTGGGAAAAGATCCGTTTAGGGAAAACGTGAACTTTTTTTTTTTTTTTTTTTTTTTTACATACAAGGATCGGGCCCAAAGGGCACAACAAAAATGGGAACAAAAAACCCCGCTTAGTTGCCAGTCCTATAAAGAAGACAGAAGGAAAAAAAAAAAACAAAGGGTAGGCCAATTTGTTCGGGAGGTGTTTTTTTACTCTTTTTTGAAAATTTTTAAGTCATAGGAAAGGGGAAAAAAATAAAAAACAGGAAGGGGATTTTGAGTTTCCCAGTGAAAGGGATGAAAGAGAAAAGATACGATAACTCTTGCTTTAGAAGATGGACGAATAGGGATGGGAATGAGTAGAAATTTTGTGCAGCGGGGCCCGGGGAGTGGGGAGGCATGCGTTAGCAATTCAGAGAGCAGGAGCATGAAAATAACGTGAAAAAAGCAAGAAAAGGGCAAAGCGGCGGTGTTTTTAAAGTTAAAGACGTAGCAGAGGGAGGATTTGAGAGACGAAAAGCTTTTGACTCATGCCTATATAGCTGAAGTTGGCGTGAAGGACTATGCAGGAATGGCCTCGATTTAATATCACAGTTATTAATTTGCAAGGGACGAAAAATGTAGCGGTCAATATGTTTGTGAAATCAAGAGGGCTGATAAAAAAGTAATGACAGTTGTAGTCGCAACAAAAAAAAAGATTGGGTGGGTGGGAGGGGAGCAGATGAGGGAGGAACATGCCCTGACGCGTTTGAACCTTTTTACCGCTGGGTTGTCTGTCTCATTGTACTGTGAAATTTCGAAGGAACTGGAACCCAAAATGCCAGGGGTCGCTGGCAGTTTAACTCACTTTTTGTAAAAAAATTGGCTACTCCCAAAAAATGGGCTTATTCCACTGCACTTAGAAACACAAAAGTAAAATATTAAGACGATTTTTTTCTATATGTATATGTATAGAACCGTTTCTGAAAACATTGTAAAACCAAAAAAAACCAAGCAGGTTATATTTAAAGGGAGGCGGGGTTTAAATGCTACTCTATGATATATATAGTCAAAAACGTAGTTAGAAGTTACTATACCTAGGGCAGTCATATTTTCCTGTTATTATTGTGTATCAATAGAAAAAAGCCGGGAAGGCAATGAGTCGACGCATGAATGGCAATGTTTTGATTAAATTCCCCCCCAAACTCCCGCCACCACCCCCGCCGCGGCGGTCCCCCCTCCACAATTAAAAACCTACATTGTGCAGCAACAAGCCGTTTTCGGCATTCTTTATTCTTCGTTTTTCCAAGGCTTTGCATTGTTTTTTGAAAGGTTTGCCAGACGCAGCAGTACTGCTTAAAAAACAGGGGTGAACATCCCCCAATTTACATGCCACAAATACATGTAAAAAAAATTTAAGCTTTGTACCGAGGCGAGTAATTTTCATTAAAAATTGCATTATAGAAGTTCCATCGGTGCAGTCATCCCAATAATTAGAGAACACAAAAGAATAATTTTTGGTATTCGATGCGGGGCATCAAGTTTATCGCCCCAAATAAATTTGAAAAAAAATAGTCGCGGGGCCCCAAAAAACAGTAGACAAAACCCTTTTAGTTTAAAAGCCAAACACCACTGTGTCCGGAGTTTGTGAAATGATGGGGGCATGCCGGATAAAAGCACCAAAATTTTTTAGGCACTCTACAGGCTCCAGCTATGATTTTAGAGGGGAGGGCAAATGATCCCACACTAGAGGCTATAAAGGAAAAGCTTCTTTATTTTTTTGACTTTCCATGTGGAAAAATTTGGGTAAATGGGTTTTTTTAAAAGAATGTCATAAAGGGTAATGTTTATTGGATGCAAGTTATCTTATATTATTATTTAATAATCCGAACAAAATATTCCAAAATGGGTGTCAAAAAAAAAATAAATTCAATATTTTTTCGACTTTAAACTCCCCCGCGGACATCGCGAAAGCCATGTAGTTTTTTTAGAGAAAAAGAATTAAAACATACTCTTGCAATTCAAAAAAAAGACAAAGGGTTAATCTACTGCGGGCATTATGAAAAAAAGTATTCATTAAGCTCATTTAACAACAATCATGTTTTTCCTTACAGCTGCAGGAATGCCATGTCTTTTTTAAGCACCAGTATCACAAGCCCGGTATGTTTTAAATTTTTAATTAGGTCTACTTTTCCCCATTTTAGCTGCACAGTTTGGGGCATTTCCAGCTGGCTTTTTGCATGAACATCTCCCCCCCACAACCTGCAGCACTTTTTCAGGCACACTTTACAAATTTACTTACAGCCTTTGCTGCCGAGGGTGCGGAGTCCGACAGGAACCCAGGACTTTTTTTCGCACCAGTGTCCAACCGCAGCCTCAGCAGTTTGGGGTCTGTTGTTGGGCCTGGGAAAGGGGTTTTCCAGATGCAGCTGGTACATGCAGTGGGTGCTGCAGCAGGGGGTGGTGAGTTGGGGGAAGTTTTCCATGTTCTGTTTTTCTGGCAGAAAGTTTTTTTTCTTTCTTCATTAAAGAACCAGAGGGTGGTCTTGTCATATATAACGACTTTTTTGAAAAAGTTCCAGCATCTGGCTCCGGCAATCCCCGGTGATTGTGCATGTGGTGTTTACGATTTAAGTGAAGGCATCTGTGACTTCCGGTATGGCACCCCATGTTCCCAAACCGACTTTTTTCCTTTAAAGAAAGAAAAGGATCACACCCTGTAAGCAAACTTAGGCCCCTGGATTTTTGCCCCGGAAAATGGTTGTGTGAGGAAAAGGAAAATTCGATGGGGAAGGACCCAGAGTAGGAGGAATTGTGGTAGAAAAGGGAATTGATAGGATGACAAAAAGGACCCCGGGGAACAAGCGGTCACCCCCCAAAGGGGGTCTTGAGAGGCAAAAAAGGGGGGTTGCCCCGGCCTTTCGGCATGAGGGATGATGAGATCGACCCAGTTTCAAAGCCCCCCCGTTGGGGGAAGGGGTTTTAACAACCGATAGGAACTTTAAAGTTCACCTTTTGTGGGCCCCAAAATCGGCTTGCCCTGGGACCTTGGTCTGGGGTGCCACCCCCCGTACAACTTTCCCCCGTTTCTCTCTTGGGGACTTTGATATTTGTCCAGGTAAAGTCCCTACCTTATCCAAGAGGTTTCCATTGCCTGATGTGGGGCCACCCCTTCTTCGTCAAATTTGTATCTCCTGGGATGAGGTGTCCACACGCCCATCCAATTACCTCAAAAAGAGGGGGTTTTTTGGTTCCTTTCCCGAAAGGGGGTAACACCCCCTTTCCCCTTCCTTTTCGCCCAAAAAGGAGGATGGGGGGGCCAACTTGAAAAAGGTGTCCAGGCCCACACGGCTTTACATTAAAGGGAAAAAAGGGCCCCCTCCTTCGCAAAAATTGTGACGGCTTCTTCTTTGGGGGGGGTCTGCAGGGGGGTTTGTTTTTTAAGGGAGGAGGAGGGTGATTTCCCATGCTTGAGAAAGTTTTCCCAGGCCCCCCTTTCGGGGCTGTGTTTGGGGGTGGGGAGACAAGGTAAGGGGGGGGGGCCCAAGGGGTTTTCCTTCACTGGACCATTTGGTCCACAGTTTTTCTTTTTTTTGTTTTGGGTGAAAGAAAGATTGTTCTGGAAGCTGGGTAGATTAAAAAAGGGAATCTTGATTTCCTCAAATTTTTTTCTTGAAAAAATTGCCGTTAACAAAAACCCCGAGGTTTGAGAATTGGTGTTTGTTTTCAAAAACAAGTGGCCCGAAAGGGTCTTTGGTGTTTTATCCGGAGGGTCCCAATCCCTTTAATTTGGTTTAGGGCCCCCCATGTTTCGGATTAGTTTTTGGAATTTGGAGTTTGGTTTGGCTCTGGGAAACAAGGGGGTCTGGGGAATCATTTTAGATTTCCCTAGGTGGAAAATGGGGAAAACAAAAAATCAAGAGGGGGGTTTCAAATTTGGAAACTACCCACCCTTTAAAATTTTCCCGCTGGACCGTTTGGGCCATCTGACAAAAAAGGCTTTTTGGGGGCCCCACCTCCTGAATTTGGCCTGCGGCCCCACCTTTTACCATTTCTTTAATTTCAAAGGGCCAAATTTTGGGGGGAATCCTCAGTCTTTCCGCCTAACAAAGAAGGCCCCAATTGGAACTCAGAAATTTTCCCAAAGGGTCGGATTTTTTTCATGAAAGCTGACCCCAAAAGGCCCCAGGGAAAATAATGGAGGCAAGGGTTTTATCCCTAATCACCCGCCCCGTTTGGTTTTTTTTCCCAAAATTTGCGGCGCTGGGCAAAAAACGAACCGGGATGGGAAAAAACGTAATTTCCCTTTGGGAACCGGTTTGGGAATTTTTTCGGGGGGGGGAACCCTTGGGAGGGGGGATTTTGGGAAGGGCTTTTTACCCTTTTTTTTAAAAATTTTCTTTCAAAAAGGACCCCTCGTTGGATTGTGTGGCCAAAACCTTAACAAGGCCTTATACTCC
>JACEEZ010015408.1:0-28301 GCA_016584305.1 Chionoecetes opilio | reverse complement strand
CACCCCACCCCCGACCCCCCCCCCTTTCTCCCAAAACCCCCCCCCAAACCCCCCCCCCAAAAACCCTTTACCCCCCCCCCCCCCCCCCCGTTTCCCCCCCCACACCAACCCCCCTTTCTTTTTTACAAACCCCCTCCCCCTTTCCCCCCTTTTTTTCCCCACACCAACCCCAGCCCTGTTTCTCCCACCTTATCTCTACCCCCCTTTCCCTTTCTCCATCACCATGGAAAACCCAACCCCCCCACGTGTGAGACATGTCTACTCTTGCGCCCCCGTGATACTTTCAGGGAAACCGTATGGCCTGTCGGGGTTTTATCGTAGCTCTATGGGCGACAAAATGACCGTTGTTTTCCATTCTGACGTACCCTTACAGCTGTCTGACTCCATCGTGACCATCTTCGCCCATGACACGACGTACGGGGCACTTTTTACATTGTTGTGACTATCGGGTTGCGTTTATCGTGGTCAAATTTCTATTTAGGGCTTATGTCGACCCCACCTACACCCTGTGCCGGGTGTGATCACACGGACCTTCCCCTCCCCCGGGCCCCACTCTCCTCCAACCCAAATTTTAAGCCGACAGGTACGTCCCCAAGGTTAAACCACACCCAAACCCTGACGATTCTGCAATGGAATATATAGGGGTTTCAGAAGGCAGCCCACCTTACTGCTTATCCAACCCCAAGAACGGCTGTCGTCCCCTCCGGAGACGTTGGTATTTTTAAACGACTAACATAGATTTGGAAACTATCAAGTTTTTGCTCACCCCCCCACCGGGGATCCAGGACTTATCACCCTTGTCGGGAAGGACCTACCACCCCCCCTGACGTTTGCCCCCCACCCTGGGGGAACAATTGGACTCCTGTGCTCACCTACATATGGACAGGTCCACTAAGGGGACGGTGAAATTTTACTCAGGCGAGTCACAACTCCTTGCTCCCTACTGGAGAAAAACCCAAAAAGCGGCTACTCGTGCTGGGGGTTGCTAAAATCCCCATCTCCCCCTTAACCCTTTGGAGTGGCGGGGCAGTAATTTTTTGGGGGGGCCCACATCATCCATAGCTGGGATTTTTAAAGCTGAAGCCCACGGCGCATCACAATCCACTCACATAGCGGGGGAGACTTGCCCTTTTACCCGAAGTCAATGACAGGGGCCATCTCCCCAGTTTTTTTGGGCGTTCCTGAACTTCTATGCCCACGGGCACAGGTGCAACAATTTACTTGCCCAGGTGTGGTACTAAGCAATTCCGGGAAACAAATTGATAACGAAAAGGCTGTTTGGAAGTTATTCAGGGAACTTAAACACCTGGTATGCTTCGTATCCTGTTCCCGTCTCTGTGCAAGACTTTGCTGAAGACCTCACTTGCGCCATTCAGATGCACTGGCCCCACACCCCTCCAAGGGAAAATAATTTTAACCCCTAATAAGAAACATCTTTGGTATATGACGAAAAATTTAAGTTCCTTAACAAGTATCTCGTCGCTCCCAAAAATCACCACCCCCAGGAGACGAGAGCAGACGCCACCTTCAGGTTTGGGCTTCGTATGCCAGAGACCAAATTGCCCTTATTCTGAGGGGGAAATGGCTCCCGTTTGGGGGAAGGTTGACTCCGCCCCCAAAACATGACCCAGGTTGGGGCACGTCAAGCTTAAGGCAAACCTCAAAACCTCCCGCTCACCCCGACCCGGCGAGGAAGGCGCTGGCTCATGGGGACTACCCGAGCGATCAGCCAATATATTTCCCCCTAACTCAAGTACCAAGTAACCTGATGACCCAGGGAGGAGATGCTCGGGCGCAGAAAACGAGTGGTGCCAGCGCCGGGTAGGACGGCAAAAAACCTACTCCATGCTGTCTGTCGCAGTCGCGGGTGCCCTCTATTGCAGCTCTTTAAAACATTCCTTCCCCCAGGGGACCTACCAAAGGAATGGACAACCAATTCATTCCGTCCCAAAACCAGGCGCAAAAAACCTTTCCCCCCAATCACCCTCACTTCACCTTATGTAAGATGCTGGAACGCATATTACTTGGGGCCCTCACCTAAAAGATGGGGGACTTGGATAAGGTGTGAAGGGGCTTTGCAAGCACAGGAGCACTCCCAAACTCCCTCGCAACTCTATGAAAATGAAAGGCAAAGACAGCTGTTTTTTGAATAGAAAAAGCTTTTTTGGCAGGGCACAACCACTCCCAATCCTCGTGAGCTCCAAAGTTGGGGGGAAAAGGGGCAAGCTCCTCCTTGGGCAGAAAATACCTCCGGAAACAGAAACCCCTTGTTATATTTCAGGGGAAAGCCTCAAAACATGGGGCAGAAAATGGAACGCCACAGGAGGGTCATCAGCCTACATTTTTTTAAACCTATGAACGTCTTGGGCCAACTCCCCACCCGGAGGGAACACGCAATCGGCTATCTGAGACTTTTGTCTCAGACGACGGGCAGAGACCCCACCACTACCATGCAAAAAAATCACAAAAAACTCTAACGGAAAAATGTGGGGGAAAATTGTTTTACCAATCTCCAAAAACCAAAGCCCAAAGCCAGGGCCAAGACAAGGAACGCCCCCGGACAAAATACGACCCCAAAAGGTAAAAAAACGTAAGTGGGTACGACGCGCGTTATTTGGGGCGCATTGTTGCCCGTAAAAACGGCTGGGGTGAGATCCAACATTGAAGGACAAAGGGGAAAGGAATAGGATATTGAGAGCGATGCCTTGGGGGGGAAATGGAGCTTCAGCACCCGTGATCCTGAGCGCATAAAAATCCTTGGTACGTTCACTTTTGATTATCCCCAGTCCTGTTCTCCTACATATCACCCACTACAACGAAACCCTTTTGAAACAATACGAATGAGGCCCTGAGGCCTTTTGGGGAGCACCGAAATGCCAAGATTGAAAAAAAATGAGGGGGAGACCCAAGTACCATCATTGCAGCAAAATTGAAATTATGACGGCCAACTTCCTCATAAAAACATTCATCCGAGCCGACCATCCCGGACGCCCCACTCAGCTTCACAACCCCTCTAAAGGGCACTGAGGTCAAGGCGGGGGCTTAAGACGGGGATGAGAAAATACAAAATCTGGTGTCGCCTGGGAGGCCTAAATACTGCCCGCATTCCTCTGGGGCGTAACGCCACGGCCCCGGGGAGGCCACATCATCACAACTTTCGGCCCCCGCGGCGAAAAAAAAAACGTGACGCCCACCCGTGGAACTGAGGCAGGGGGTCTGCAAAAAAATATAAAGGGGTCGGGAACCATACGCGCAGTGACTACACCGACGGATCTACAGATCCTCCGAGGACGGTCGGCGCCCCTTTGTGTGCAAAAAGGGTGGGAGGGTCCTGTCGCCACTGCCACCCGCGTAACACAGCCTCTTCCGAACCTCGGATTTCTCATCCTCCACGCAAACTGAAAAGACAGCCATATCTATGGCTCTGGATCACGCCCCACCCCCCACAGCCCAAACCCTCTCGTCACGGACTCCATGACGCCCCTAGCTTGCCAAAAAGCGGGCACTGGAATAACCCTGACACACGCCATTCGTGCGGCATTTAAGGCCCTTTACAACATGGGGAGGGGCGTTCCTTTTTCACATGGGGGCGCCTCCCTTTGGCATCACAGGCAATGGGGGAAAACAGACGCCTGGGCCCCCCAGGCCCACCAGGGTGAAGCTGACTGTCGTTTTCCCAGGACCCCCGACACTGAGGGGCACTGTGAGGGGCCGGGCGGAGGCACAGAGACGGAGGGTGCACGAGCGGAGGCTGGCCCCCGGCAGCACGAGTGCCCGGGGTACACCGATGGGCCACTGGGTGCCTGCTCCCACCACAACTCCTCTAATCGGTTGTGCAGGGGGGAGATCCCGATCAAACTTGGGTACCCTTTTGGGGAAATTGGAAACAAAACGCCGGGGGGAAGGGCGTCGCTGTAGGGTTGCGCTATGAGGATGGGCACACCTTGCTCACTACCTTCGGACTGTGGCCCACGTCCCCCCCAAAAACCCCGTGTTTGTGGGGCCCCCACCACCCTTCTAAATTGCAATTCACTTTATTATCTCCTCCCACAAACCTAACTGCACATCTAGAATTCTGTGCCCTTAATGTTAATCAAGGAAGAAAAAACAAACAAAAAAATTGTGAAGCTTACTAAAAATCAAAAATTTGTCCCCCGTATTAATTCTTTTTCTATTTAGCTAATATTTTTATCCTGAGATAAACTGTTATCTCGAAAAATCCCTTTTTCACAAATGTTAACTCAATTTTGAATAAAATATTGAATCTGAATCTGATCTCTTCCTCCTCCATCTCCTCCTCTCCCGTCCCCGGTGTCAGGGGTTCCAGGTTTTTGGACTGCCTATCGCCTGTTCCCCCCTTCGAAAATCGCCCAAAACCCCCCCAAACCCAACTTCTCTCCCAGCCCAAAAAAACGCCAAATTTTTTTTTTCTTTTTTCTCATGTGAAGGGACACGGGTTTTATTCACGACACACTATACCTGCGTTTTATCAAGAAAAAATTTTAAAATGACAACATGTCTGATATTATTTTACATTACCTACTTAAATTTGTCATAATCTCTCCCCTCTCTCTTCTCTCTCTCTCCTTTTCCCCTCTCTCTCTTCCTCTCTTCTCTTCTCTTCTCTCTCTCTCTCCTCCCCTCTCCTCTCCTTCTCTCTTCTCCCCTCTCTCTCTCTCTCCTCTCTCTCTCTCTCTCTCTCCTCTCTCTCTCTCTCTCTCCCTCTCTTTTCTCTCTCTTCTCTCTCTCTCTCTCCCCCTCCTCGCTCCTCCTTTCCCCTTTTCTCTCTCTCCCCTCTCTTCTCCCCCTTCCTTTTCCTCCTCCTCTCCTCTCTCTTCTCTCTCTCTCTCCTCTTTCCCTCCTCTCTCTCTTCTCTCTCTCTCTCTCCTTTTCTCCCCTCTCTCTCTCTCTCTCTCTCTTCCCTTTTTTCCCTTTTCTCTCTCTCTCTTTCTCTCTTCTCTCTCTCTCTCTCTCTCTCTCTCTCTCTCTCTCTCTCTCTCCTCTCTCCTCTCTCCCCTCTCTCTCTCTCTCTTCTCTCCTCTCTCTCTCTCTCTTCTCCCTCTCTCTCTCTTCTCTCTCTCTCTCTCTCTCTCTCTCTCTCTCTCTCTCTTTCTCTCTCTCTCTCTGCTTACCACACACAAATATATAACAAAACACGCACGGCGCGCAACACTTTTGAAATAGTTATTGACTTACCTCAAAATGCAGCTTGAATTCATCATACTGCTCAAGGATCCTGCTCACACACTGTGCAATCGCAAGCCATCGCGTATCAGACAGCTGTAATATCTTTAGGGTGTTCTCCGACATGATGGTGCTGGTAGAGAATTGGCAATATTTTTGCTGGCGGAGTGGGCTGTGAGAAAGTATCGTAAGTCTCAGATACCAGGAAACTTCGAGGTGATCAGGGCAGTTTTTTCATGGCGTAAGATGAACACAAATTGCAGTGAATGGCAATATGCATTTGATATTGGGTGACATGGGGGTTAATTTCTTGGAACCTTGTGATGACTGAGCTTCTTGTCCAAGCCATGTGTGCACCCTCTGTTGCCAGACCCATGCATTTCTTCGGCTATAGATTAGCGTCCTTTAAAAGATCAAGATGTCATCAGTAATCGCCCTTGAGCAGTGGACTTTTCTAGTCCACCAGTCCCAGATTGACGTAACTATTCTTTTATTATTAAGCTCGGGTAACGGATAACGACACAGAGTTGCTTTTGCTTGTGTTACGTCAGTCCTTTCATACAATACAATATAATCACTAATATCATTGTCACTTACATCGTTCAGGAGGGTCTTTAAGCATGCAAGCCCAAGCACGTATTTATCATAGCCTTACACGACTTTGTCTGTGAATGACTGAATCTTTCTGAAATTTGTTTCACAATCACCCAGGTGATCAATTGTTTTCGACTGGAGTGACAGGCAATGTGCGCAGATAATCTAGTGCAGCAATCTTGGACACTGTTGTCCACTTTCACTCTCCTATGCCTGTGTCGAGAAAGGTTTTGTGGGGCGGAAAAAGGGAAGGGCATTTTCTGGGTTTGAGTTATTGCTATGTCCTCTAGGATCCGCACGGTGAGCTATCAGCACAGTTTTGCAAAAACTGCACGAGGCTTTTGTGTCATCATTTGGACACGGGTGATCTATTCCCCGTAAATTATCTTCTTTTCTCCATCTTTGCTGTATTCTCTGTCATATTTTTGCCCATCTACCAATTTCTTCTTATCGAGCTTCCGCCTTCCAATGAAACAACTTTCCTTCACGGAAAAAATTCCGAACTGAAAGTCTGAAAAAACGATTGTCGGTTTGAGTGCTTTATTCACCCATCAATTGTGGGTGGGTTCACGGCAGGTGACCCATCCCCTGTTAATCTGTCTTTAGAGGAGGGGAAGGGTGAAGGGACCTGATGTGGGGGGAAAATTAAGAGGAGCAGTCAAGGAAACGATTGGGCATGACTCATGTTTGGGGGAGGGCCTGTCCATTAGTCTAATAAGGACGAAGCACACTTCATGCGCTTAAGCCAAGGCTAAGGGAATCCCTTGCCCTTGGCCGCAAATCCTTATCAGCTGCCATCGCTCCTCAGCCTCTCGCCGTTTTATTTTTTCTAGTTTTAAACGTCAAGCAAACGTTTTGGTTGTGCCAACTAAATAATATGAACGTTAAATAAAGTATAATCCTTACAGGAAAAATATCATGAAAAAACATCTCCAAAAAAACAGCCAACTGAGTTTTTTTTACCAGCCAAAAAATCCGCCAAGTCCCCCAAACGAAAAATGTCTCGCCGGAAAGTATATAACTGCGCCCAATTTGGCGTGAAACCCGCCAACCTGGCAACTCTGCCCGGTGTAGCGATCTCACCAGCTACCTTGATCTCAGTAGCTACACTTGCCACTGCGCATGCGCGGCAGACGACGTCACACAGGTAAACAATTTGGACCACAGAGGTCCCAGACTTGGTAAAACATTGTGGAACATTGAATGTAGAGTAAGTAATTAAAGTAGAAACATAAAACATTTCACGCGGATGTGCCTTTGCCTAGAGCCACTACGTACCCTTGTTTGACAATTATACGTTTTAACCAAGATGAAGAATGGTTGTGTGTACTATATTATCAAACAACTATTCACCCAGGGAGCAGTGTTTCAATATACGGGTAGGGTAATGTTCCAGGCAAAGGCACATTCACTTGAAATGTTCTATGTTTTATTTTAATTACTGCTCTACGTTCGATGCTTCCACCATGTTTTACCCAGGATCAGAATTGGTATATATTGTCAAACAACTATTCACCCAGGGAGCAGTGTTCAGTGTGTATTTGTCAGGTTACTCGGCTACTCTGTAGTGATCTCACCAGCTACCCTTGGCCCGAGTCCGACCGATAGCTAAACTGCAAAAATACGCACTGAAACACTGTCCCTGGAGGGAATTAGTTGTTTGACATGGACAATGTATACCAATCTTATCTTGGGTAAAACGTTTATATATGTCAAACAACTATTCACCCAGGGGAGAGCCAGTGTTTCAGTATAGGGCTACAGGTAGGCTTATAGGTGGTTCTCAGCAAAAGGCACATTCGCTTGGAATGTTCTATGTTTTACTTTGATTACTATTCTACATTAAAATGTTTCCCACCCACGTTTACCAGGATCAGAAGTGGTATATATTGTCAAAAAACTATTCACCCAGGGAGCAGTGTGTCAGTGCGTATTTGTGCAGTGTAGTACTCGGGCAAGGGTAGCTGGTGAGATCGCTACAGTGGCGATCTCACCAGCTAACTCTGGCCCGAGTAGCTACACCTCACAAATACGCACGAAACAACTGTTTTCCCATGGGTGAATAGTTGTTTGACATGACAATGTATACCAATTTTATTTGGGTAAATCGTATATATGTCAACACATATCACCCAGGGACGTGTGTACGTATAGGCTACCAAGGTAGGATAGTGTTCTAGCAGTGGCCACCGAGATGATAAAGGCCTGGTGGATCGCCCGTACGTCACACCATAAGATACAACCCGCTCCGCTCCCCGTACAAGTTTACCTACAAAACAACCCTACACTAAGATAATGTTTATCAGGTATAAAAGATATACTGTTATCTTCGGAAATGTTTGTTCTATAATATTATCAAATAAAAAAACCGTAAAACATATACAAAAAATGCCATGATGAGACTGTCAAGATATAGGAATTAAATTAAACTCTTCGCCATTAATATTTTGCCCGCAAAACATTTTACATGAAGAGATAAATAGAAGCGGAGTTTAATTACTTTCCATTGCTATATTTCGTTTAGTGATAAATGAATAGCGGCATGCATAAATTAGCGTTAACTAAAATAAAATATTATTAACAATCGGGTAATTCCTACTAAGATATGTTTATCAGTATACAATATATACGTTTCTTCGCGAAATGTTTGTTCTATAATATTATCAAATAAAAAACCGAAAAACCACTAAAGAAATGCCATTAGAGACTTTCAAAAAATGCATGAACTTAAACTTGTCGCCATTTAATATTTTGTGAAAAACTTTTTACATGGAGGAATATCAATAGAAGCGGAATTTAATTATCTTTCCATTGATATATTTTTTTTCTTCTGATTAAATGGAATTAGACAAAACCATGCATAAATTAGCGTTAACTAAATAAATATAATCATGAAAATGGGTAAATTACCCGCATTTCCTGATGTTATTTATTTAGTTAACGCTAATTTATGCATGGTTCTAATTCATTATCAGAAGAAAAAAATATATCAATGGAAAGCTAATTAAATTCCGCTGTTATGATATTCTCCATGTAAAAGTTTTACAGAAAATATTAAATGGCGGAAAAAAGTTGAAGTTCATGCATATTTCTTGGAAGCTCATAAATGGTATTTTTTTAGTGTGCCTTACGGTTTTTTATTTGATAATATTATAGAACAAACCTTTCCGAAGAAACAGTATATATTTTATACTGATTAAACATATATTAGGTAGCGAAATTACACGATTTCATGATTTTTTATATTTAGTTAACGCTCAATATTATGCATGCCGCTAATTCATTTATCACTAAACGAAATATATCAATGGAAAGCTAATTAAAACTCCGCTTCTAGTGATATTATCCATGTCAAATGTTTGCGAGCAAAATTATTAAATGGCGAAGAGGTTTAATTTAATACTGCATATTTTCTTGAAAAGTCTCATAATGGCATTTTCTTTGTGTGTTTTACAGTTTTTATTTGATAAATATCTATAGAAACAAACATTCCCGAAGATAAAACATGTATATACTTTTATACTGGATAAACTTATATTAGGTAGGTAAAACTGGTACGGTGGAGCGGAGCGGGTGTATCCTTATTGCATGTGGACGGCACGGGCGATCCACAGGCTCTTGTCTTCGGGGAGTCTCGGTTCTAGGCAAAGACACATCGCTTGAAAGTTCGATATACTTTAATACCTCCTCTACATTCAATGTGCTACCCACGTTTTACCCAGGATAAGAATTGGTATATATTGTCAAACAAAACTATTCACAAATTACGCACTGAAACACTGCTAACTGGGTGATATTTGTTTGACAATATATACCAATTCTGATCCTGGGTAAAACGTGGTGGGGAAACATGAATGTAGACTAGTAAATCAAAGTAGAAATATAGAAAATTTCAAGCGAATGTGCCTTTCTGAGAACACTATAGCTGCCGGTAGTCATATACTGAAAACAACTGGCTCCCTAGGTGAATAGTTGTTGACAATATATACGTTTTACACAAAGATAGAATTGGTATTACCATTGTCAGTCAAACAACTATTCACCCCAGGAGCAGTGTTTCCCAGTGCGTATTTGTGCAGTGTAGCTACTAGGGCCAAGGGGTAAGCTGGTGAGATCGCCTACTGAAGCGCGATCTCATCCAGCTACCCTTGGCCCGAGTCGATACACTGCACAAATACGCACTGAAACACTGTTCCCTGGGTGGAATAGTCTGTTTGACAATATATACCAATCTGATCCTGGGGAAACGTGGGGAAACAAGAAGGTAGAGGAGTATTAAAGTAAAACATAGAACATTCAAGCGGAATGTGTCTTGCCAGAAACACATCCTACCTGTAGCCAGAGCTGGGCAGTATCTAAAATACAATTGTATTTTTAAATACGTATTAAATTACATTGTGTATTTAGAGAAATGTATTATAAATATATTGGTGTCATGTATATAAATACAGGTATTTAAATACCCCTTAATGAGTATTTGAATACATTGTTTAAATACTAACAATATAAAGATGTAAATGTACATGTTTATCAGTTAATTTGGCCATCAAACGCGGCCCAACGACTGGCGATGCCGATGTTAAAGAGAACCAGTGTTTACACTTTTCAAGGAAATTTCCAATTTCTAGGAAATTTAGGCCTAGAAGGAAATTATAAGGAACCCAAATATAGGAATCCTAAGGAAATCCATTTTTTCGGACATGTTAAAAGGGTGTGTATTTAAAAGTATTTACAAATGGTATTAAATACAATTGATGTATTTTAGTATTTGGTATTAAATACATTCGTTTAAAACGTATTTCTTATTTAGTATTTAAATACATGTTCTCCCATGTAGTTAGTAGTAAGTATTTAAAAACATTAAAATGTATTTAGTGCCCAAGCTCTACCTGTGTCGCCTATACTGTGAAACACTGGTGCCTGGGTGAATAGTTGTTTGACTATATATATGTTTTACCCAAGATAAGAATTGGTATGTTAACATTGTCATGTCAAACAAACATTCACCAGGGAGCAGTGTTTCAGTGCGTATTTGTGCAGTGTAGCTACTCGGGCCAAGAGTAGTGGTGAGATCCGCTACTGTAGCGATCTCACCAGCTACCCTTGGCCCGAGTAGCTTACACTTCAAAATACGCACTGAAACACTGTCCCTGGCGTGAATTAGTTGCTTGACCAATATATTACCAATTCTGATTCTGGTAAAACGTGGTGGAACATTGAAGTAGAATAGTAATCACAAGTAAAACATAGAACATTTCAGCGAATGTGCCTTTGCTAAAAACTATCCTACTTTAGTCAGTGGTGGGCGCCGTTAATCAAAAAGTTAACTTCGTTAACCGTTAATCCGTTATCCAAAAAATTAACCTTCGATAACGTTGATCAGTAATTCTTTAAAACTGTAACGGAAGTTATCGATAAACCGTTAACGTTAATGTTTATTCAGAAAAAAAAGAAAAAAAATCGGGGTTTTTTGCCTCTAAAACCACCTAAAAACACCTTTGAAAAGTGCCAAAACTATAAAATCAACCTTTAGTGGGTTTCAAGGGCTTTAGAAACCAAAAAACTATAGTATTTTTTTGCTTTTTAGAGTTTAAAAAAGGCAGATCTTATAGTTTAACTTTACAAAAAGCCTAAAAAAGGCGATTTCATAGTTTTGGCCTGTTTTAGGTTTTTAAAGGCTTTAGAGCCTAGAAAAGGGTGAAAAAAAACGGTTTTTATGAAATTTTTGGGTTAGCGGAAGGTAAAATGTTAACGGAAGTTAATTAGTCCGATAATGATTTCCAACGTTAACTTAAAAGCTTAAATGTTAACGAAAATTTAAACTGCGTTAATTAAACCGATTAACGGAATTAACGGTTTGGTGCCCACCTTTGCCTGTAGCCTATACTGAAACACTGCTCACTGGGTGAATAGTTGTTTGACAATATATACGTTTTACCAAAGATAAGAATTGGTATACATTGTCATGTCAAACAAACTATTCACCCAGGGAGCAGTGTTTCAGTGCGTTTTTGTGCAGTGTAGCTACTCGGGCCAAGGGTAGCTGGGGTGAGACGCTACAGAGTAGCCGAGTACACGGGACAACAAATACAACACTGAAAACATCCTCCCTGGGATGATAGTTGTTTGACCAAGTATTACCAATTCTGATCTGGGTAAAACATGGTGGCAACATTGAATGTAGAGTAGTAATCAAAGTCGAACATAGAAAATTTCAAGCGAATGTGCCTGGAACATTTACCCGACCCGTATACTGAAACACTGCTCCCTGGGTTGAAAGTTGTTTGATATTAGTACACCATATACCAATTTTATCTTGGGTAAAACGTCTATTTGTCAAACAAGGGTCGTAGTGTTCTAGGCAAACGGCAACATCCGCGGAAAGTTCTAGGTTCTAACTTTAATACTACTCTACATTCAATGTTTCCCACCAGGTTTTAGCAAGTCTGGAAAACCCCTGGTGGCCAATATCTACCGTGAAAGACCCTACAAGCAGGATAGGAAAGCTGAGGCCCTAGTCGAAGCATAATTTTGTGATGTCTAACACAAGCCGCATCTGTTGCGTCCAAGTAACTTAATGAGGATTATATAAATCCAAATTATTACTGCTCTGACATCAATAAGATTAATTGCTCTATGCCTTTTAGCACCCACACTTCACACACATACACAATCAGACAGATAATAACATGTTATGAAAATAACACCATTACTAGGTGGGAAATTAGAACCCATGCCCGCGGAGAGTTAACTCGGCGCCGCTTATCCACTAGCCCACGACATGTTCTTTCGAGGGAAAGTGACAACTAATTAAATATAACATAAAACAACGAACGCCGGTGCTGCCACTAGCGGCTGTCCAAACACTTACCCAATGGACAGCACACTCTGGAACACCTGCTTTCCTATCTTGCGTGTAGGGTGTTTTGGTTTACCTGTGTGACGTGTCAACCGAGCATGCGCAGTGGCGAGTGTTAGATAGTGAGACAAGGTAGTGGTAAGATAGCCTAACACCGGCACTGTGTCCTACCTCCTCGCCGACTCACTCTCGACTGTCGCTCGTAACGGATTTACTCACGGAAACTCAACACTGGCTTCGAAACCACTAACTTCCCTTAAGTTCCTTCCAGGCCTTACTTGTTGACCTTTGACCAATAATCTTGACCTGTAACGTTATCGAGGTCTTCAATGTTAGTAAAAATGTGAGTTAGTAATAGTGTTTGTATGTTTTTGTAGTTATTTCTTAAAACTTTTTTGATGAGGTTTCGTTTAGTACTTTAGGTACTTCAAAACTCATTAACAGCGTCGTCAGTCACAGAGGATTGTGGGGTAGGATATCATGTTTTTTTTTTTTTTTTTTTTGCTACGTAGGGGGGGTTTGGGGGGGTTTTTTTTTGAGGGTTGTTAAATAATTGCTTTGTTAGCAGTGGCGTAGCTAGGTATCTATCAATGGGGGTGGGGGCACTAGGCAGGAAGCTAGGGGCAATCTGATGGCCCATAGGAAGGGGATATTCTAAGATCAGATCAGTGGTGCGGTATTAGAGATATACAGAATACGGCAGACATTAACCAGTGGGGGGGGGGGGGGGGGCCACAGGATTATCATGGGGGGTATGTGCTCCCGTATTGCCCACCCGTAGCTACGCCACTGCTAACGTGAAAATATACCTCCATGAAAAAATTAATCCATGAAGTAGACGAAAAAAGTATTACAATGAATTAAGAGAATCCAGAAATTCCTTCAAAAAAATCAGGAAAACTTTAAAGAAAAAAAATCTCCCCACAAACGAAAATATCACAAGACCTCTAAAAACTACCACCTTAAAAAATATTTCATGAAACTAAAAAAAAAATCGCCGCTTGAGTTCATTTGTACCGGAAGAGGTGTGTAGGAGAACACCAATGGTACCATATATATCCCAAAGGAGTGTGGGTTGGCAGGAATTCAGAAGTAGTGGGCGAGGTAGTGGTAGTGGCGAGGTGGCGGTGTGGCGTGGTTGATAGCGAGGCGGGCCGAGCGGAAGGCAGAGGCACGTGGGTCGGGCTGCCTGTTTATTCTTATGTGTGCCCCTAAATAGTAGGTTGTCAGAAGGAATAATACTCGGCTGTTGTTAAATTTCTGCAGCAATTACTAAATGGATATATCTACTATAAATAGGATGAGGTGTTTAACCTATATTTAGACAAACTCCCATATCATTGCTGGACATAATATTCTCAACGACCCCAATCCCATCGATTCATAGATTGACTGGAAACGCAGGGCATTCACATAAACTTATAAACTAAGATAATAATCGATACACGCGAGAAAGCAAAAAAAGGAAGCGAGTACATTGCGTGTCGTATTTGCTATTAAGCTGGGTTTGCTTAATACGGGGTCTTAAAATTGTCAAGCGGCGGCGCCAAGGGGGAGACATCGAAAGCCGTGGTCGCAGCCCAAGAACCATGCCCGGCGAGGATGTTGCCAACGGTTGGGAGCCAACTTGAAGCCCGTGCCTGGGACATAGGTCCATTGTTATCCTTGTAATTTCACTCGCATTACCTTTATAGCAGTAGTGGTTGTAGCATTATTCACCAATTACTTCAACATACTATAACTATGATAAATACTGTTAACATACCTGTCTAATGCTGGTGATATGAGGGACCCTACTGAAACCCTGTGGCGAAGATGATGTTGGGATGCTTGGGGCAGCGGTCCATGATACACTCCCCGTCCGGTGATTAATTGTAGTGGAGAGAGAAGATGAAGACAGAGCGAAGGCTTCCTCAGTATTACGTTATTTTGTTTATTTATCATCAATGTTGCTTTTAAATCTAGGTATTTTCCTTCCAAGGCTCCTCCCCCCCTGCCCCGATTTTTGTCCTATTCTCTCCCTCCTCCTCTTCCTATTACATTATTATAACCGCCTAAGTTGTCTTCTCCAATGTCAACAGCCTCAGTTAACTGAAACAAAACAAACAAAAAAAACTCAATTTTCAACAGATTTCAGTTACCTCGAACACCAAAAATCCTTCTCCTCCTCTCTTACCGTGTACCAGCAACGCTCAGTCCCCGATGGCTTGTCGCCGTCTAGGGGGAAGAACCTGTTGAAGTAGGGGAGGGTGCTCTCCGTCAGGGAGCTCAGGTCTGGGTCGGCGTCTCCAGGGGTCGTCACAACGCCAGCGTGCTGACCCACCTGACGAGACTTAGGATCAGAGTCTACAGATTAACCCTTTGAGGTCTACATATAAAAGTAGCGTAGATTTGTGGCTGGATCCTTTCAGTTTTCCCCTGTAATAAGAAGGGCCTGACCATAAGTTGCAAGACATATCTGAGTATAAATGTAAACTGAACTTTGCTCCATAGAAGTAAAAGCGGAAGAGTCCAGTTCTCGATGGTGTTGATGCTCCCCTGCCTATAGTTGAATATCCAAAATGAGGGATGATGAGAAACTACGCTATGCTGCGCGTGGCCTCGGTGCTTATCTCCGTCGCAGTAACCTTTGAGCCTGTAGTGGGTGATAACCCGTTACCCTGGGACACAGGGCTAGTGTGACATCCGGGTTACCGCAGTTATCTTACCCAGATTTCCGCAGGTACCCATTTATCAACCTCAAAAGGAAAGATGAACAGCTAATTGGGCTGACCACAGACTTACCCTAGCCCGGATTCGAACCAGGGCCCGCAGATTCGTAGCTAGACGCAGACCATACGATAAAGCGGAGTCTACTAATGGGGGCGTGGTGGTGGTGGTGCGAGAGAGAAAAAAAATAATGTCCTTTGAGAGAATATTGAAGTGTTATTGGTGTTATTAAAATTCATACTTTGTAACAGCCAGCTGAGTCAAGCGCGGGGAGGCCGTAGTGGTAGTTGGAGGTGGTCAAGTCGACGAAGCTGGCGCTGGGGAATTTCTTGATCTTCCAGAAGAGAGCTTGGGTCCTCACCGATCTGCAGTAAGTCCCAAATACATGAGTGAATGTTTACTGTTAGAAGCCTCAACCAATACCGCCATGGCCCTAACTATCGTAGAATTTTAATATAAAGAATACAAAAGCTGCCTCAGAGTAGGGCAATGAAACCAACTATATATCTTCACGAAGCCTGTCTGGTGACTGATTACGAATTTGTTTCAGCACGGTACTCATTTTCATTTTTGGTCACAAGGACGACCGACAAGACTTCCTCACCTTAGTGCAGTGGTTCCCAACCTTTTTCTGATCGCGTACCACTTGGAGGTCCCGTACCGTCGTAGCGTATCACCTGGTTCCAGGTTCCAGTATCGAGTAACTTGCTCTTCTAGTGAACCCAGTATCGAGTAACTTTCTCTTCTAGTGAATCTCTACTAGTCTACTATGAACAACTGAAAACACGTTGGCTGTAACGTAAATTCAATGGGGAGTTTTCAAAGCTAAGCCGCCAGATGTCTCTCGCGCATCTCACATCAACTGCCCTTTGAGCGTGAATGATCTATCATTTACCGTAAACTCCCTGTACTTTTTCGGGACATATCAGAATTACCCTTCAATACAACAACTGAAACAGTTCTTAATAAAAAATGTAGTTTATCATTTTGTTTTTCAGCACTTGAAGAAAATATTGGCAAAACATAGAATACTTGAAAACTCAATTTCTTAAAATCGTCATTTCATGGAAACACTGCACGTTCAAGCTGAATGAAGCTTCAGGAAGTATGTACTTGTATGTAAGCTTTCGCCGAGTACCTGTTTTGGATGTGTCTGTCTCTTTTGCGACGAACATTTAACCAAGAAATAGTGTAGCGTTCAGCATCTCCGAAGAAACCATCCCGATGTCGGGATCTGATATCAGTCACTTCTTCTTATCCACGGCTGGGGGGAAGAGTCTTGTTTTAGGGCTGCGAGGATCCCTTGGGGAACACTATGAGCCCTGGTGATGTCCTATGATGCTATTACAGGCGTGGTAGTTGACCTGTCTCCTCAGGAAGGCACAGGTAAGGCAGATAACGGCGGATGCATGCGTTCCTGCAGCCCGCTCTTTTTCAAGACAACAAGTAAACAAGACCCATGTATTGTCTTCGATAGAGGACTGTTCGTTGAGGTGCCAATTACTTAAATTACTTCTTGGTTAAATGTTCGTCGTAAGAGAGACATATACACCCAAAACAGGTACTCAGTGAAAGCTTACATACAAGTACATACTTCCTGAAGCTTCATTCAGCTTGAACGTGCAGTGTTTCCATGAAATGACTATTTTAAGAAATTGAGCTTTCAAGTATTCTATGTTTTGCCAATATTTTCTTCAAGTGCTGAAAAACAAAATGATAAACTACATTTTTTATTAAGAAACTGTTTCAGTTGTTGTATTGAAGGGTAATTCTGATATGTCCCGAAAAAGTACAGGGAGTTTACGGTAAATGATAGATCATTCACGCTCAAAGGGCAGAGGATATGAGAGCGCGAGAAACAGGCTTGAGCGTGAGCTTATTAGAAAACTCCCCATTCAATCAGATTACAATTTATTCACAAGTAGAACACACAAATGAACTAACAACAAAGAACACAACTCAATGCAATGCTAGGGCTGCATCTGTTTCTTGTCCACCAGTTGGTCGATGCGGTGCGATGCATAGCTTTGCTCACAGCGCATCGGAAATCATGCCCGGGCGCAGCAAGACGGACCCGGCTCTTCGACATGATGGTTAGCATGGCTGAGAACCCCTGCTCGCACTCCCACGTATAAGGGAAAATCGGTAGCTGAGGAACAGCGTGACGGGCTTGCGTCGGGTACGAGGAGGCCATGCTCACCCAAAAGTTTATAGGAGTGCATTCCATGTGCTTCGTCTTTGCTCCCTCGTCAGCCTGGATATCTATGAGCTCCTCTTGTTCCCCGGTCCCGACAGGCAGGTCGACTGTATCAACGGAAAACGGATTGGTGATGTAGGCACAACATGTCACGTCCGGGAAGTAATGCTTCAACTCAGTCATGAGCATTGAGAGGTGACGGATGATTTCTTGAGCAAATTCATCACTGGGCTCGCTCTCATGGGTAGTCAGGAGTACGAACATTCCATAGCGTTTGCTCTCCACGTTCTTCATCCAGAGGTCCAACTTCCGGACAAACGCTCCCAGCTTCGAGATGAACTCGGTGACAGTGCCATTGGACATTTGTAACGACAGGTTTAAGTGGTTGAGGGCCCCAAAAATGTTCGACATGTAGGCCAACCTTGAGATACTCGTACCTCGTACTTCAGATCTTTTTGTAAATCATATTCTTTCTCCTTGAAGAACACGATGAGTTCATCCATTACTTATTATTATACTTGAGAAAAAAAAGCATAGCACTGCAGTAAAGCAAACACGCTAAACCGCTGAGGGTAGCCAAAATTTATGTCGAAAAAATGAAAACTGCATAGAATAAAAATACAGGAACACATAAGGCAGTAAAAAATATTGTGAAGAAAAAACGAACTAAAAATCGCACATGTCCCCAAAAGTGCTCGCGTACCACCTGGAAGGCCCTCGCGTACCACCAGTGGTACGCGTACCACAGGTTGGGAACCACTGCCTTAGTGGCAGGCGGACGCCCAGTGGCTCCAGCACGGTGGCAGCCCAGGGTCCTGTACAGATGACGAGGGCGCGAGCTTGCACGTCGCCGCGCGGACCCTTGATTGTGATCAAGGGCCGCCCTGGCTCCACCTTGTCCACTGGCCACTCATCCAGCACTCGACCCCCAGCCTCGCGGTACAGCCTCTGCGGGAGTCCAGACCCAACTCTTGGTGACGTACTCATACACGTCCTAAATCTATATTATATACACATCAATTATACACTTATTTCGTCTACACGCAGAACCCCATTAACACACCTGTTTGCTGGATGATGAGACACACGCAGGTATTTGTACTGGACTTTTTTCGTCAATATTCCAAAATTACTCACCTTCCTGAAAATTTGGTGCTTATGTTTGTTGCTTGGTCTACTAAAGAAGTAGACCAAGTACTGAAGAAGTAGTTCTTTAGTAGACCAAAGTTTGTTGCTGCTTAGCACGGACAGGGTTGCGCCAGCCTAGGGGGAGAAAAATGCCTCGCTTCGAGGCATTTTGATGGACGGCCGCAGCGACCATGCAAGTGACCCACCTGCACAGCGGCGACGCAGCGGTCCGCCCGCATCACGCCCGCCGTTGTATCCTCGAACATCATGAAGGCGTCGGTGAAGTTCGTTCTGCGAAACTCCATCAGTCACTGCTTCGCGTAAACAATCAAATTTCATGCAAGCAGACACGATAACAACGAATTACACGCTTGCATTGCAATCCTAAGGCGATCAAGGCAACCTTGCCGTATCCACCTCACATACACTTTATTCTTGTTATAATAACAAATTATTCCAGGTAATTAACGGTTCATATGGTTCACTCACGAGTACTTGGCGTTGGTCTGGGCGAGAGTGAGCCAGACTGGGGCCTGTCCTCCCAGCTCCATCGCAGCCGCCGCCTTCTTGATACGGTCTTTTGTACGGCTCCCCATCAGCAGGGGGGCGGGGCCCTGAAGAAAAGTGAATCAAAAACGGCCTGGGAACTAACAATGCGCCTTCAGTAAAACTCAACAAAAGGAGGGACCACCCAAACCCCCCCAGGGCCATGGGACGTGTTAGGCGGGGGGTTCCCCATTAAAAATTCGAAAACAAAAGTTCAAGTAGAGCCATGATTGAAAAAAATAGGGTTTGGAGGGGCCGGGCTGGCAGGGGAGTTGGCGTCTAAAAAATTGGCCCTTGTCGGAGTGCCGGTTAAATCCCCGAGGGGGGCCCCCAAAACTTTCTGCAATCGTGGGAGTGGCCCCGAAAACACCCACGTGCTGCTTATCAAACAAAAAGGTCGAGGGCCCGAGTCCCTTCAAAGGGACACGGGGGAAAATAGGGAAGCCTCAAATTCAGGCACCATACAAAAATTCCTTTCCCCCCTGGGGGGGGCCCCCCCATGGGGAAAAGGGCCAACCTTTCCCCAACAAAACCCTTTTCAAATAAAAAGCCTTTTTCCCAAGGGGACTTACCCAACCGGGGGGGCCCCTTTGGGAAGAATCAATTTCCCCCTTTTAAAACAAAGGGCCACTAAAAAAAATGCTTAAATTTGTAAAAAAAACCCCAAACACTTTTAAAAGGTTTCCACCCCCGTTTAAAACAATATTTTGAAATTTGGGGGGTCCACGGTTGGTTTGCGTCGGTCCGGGAAAAAGGAAAATTTTTTTGAGCTCGGCCGGCCCCTTGTTGGCCAAAGGGAAAGAAATTGGAAATCCCCTTTTTTGGCCCCCGCTTTTTTTCCCTTTTGGTAAAGGCAAGCGAAACCCGGGACCCCCAAAAATGAAAGGGCCCCAACAAAAAAAACCATTCCCTTTTTTTTGCAAAAAATATTTCGAATTAAGGGGGAAATAATAAAAGAACGGGAGCTTCCTTTTTTTAATAAGGGGGAGGTTTTTTAAACCCCGGGGAAAATTGCCCTTAATTTTTGGGGGGGAAAAACCCCGGAATGAGGTTGAAAGGTCGCCCCGGATAAAATTTTAGGGCCACCCGGACACCTGAAGGGGGGGAAATTATTTGGGGGGGGGTTTGGGGGAATTGAAAAATTGGGCCCCAAGGTGATTTGAAATAAAGAAAATTTTTTTAAATTTGTACGGGAAAACCCCTAAAAAAAACAATTTTTTAAAACCCCCTTTACGGGTTTGGGGGTTTTTTTAAAAAACGGTCCTTAAATTTTATTAGGGGGGAATTTTTTATGGAGGAAAAGGTTAAGGGGAAGGGTAAATTTAAAGGCCAAAAAGGTTCCCAAATTTAGGGTTTCCCCCCGCCCGTTTTTAAATAACAAAATTCTTTTTTTAAAACCCTTTTGGGAAAAGCCAAACTGGGCCCCAAATTTTGGGGAAAAATGGGAATTTCCCTTAAGGGGACATTTTAAAACCCCCAAAAGGGTTTTCCATTTGGGCATTTGAAAGGCCCAAAATTTCCTCCCCCCAGGGCAAAAAAACCCCGGCCCCTTTTTTATATGAAACCCTTTTTTTCCCCCCGAATTTAAATTGCCCTAAATGGGGAGTTTTAAAGGGCCAGTTCCGGGGTTTGGGGGGGGGGTCCCCTGGGTTTAAATTGAATTCCACCCCAACCAAAAGAGGTTTTCCAAAGGACTAACCCGTGGGTTAAAGGCACTTTCCCCCCCTGGACCAGGGGGGGTCACCCCGGGCCCCTTACCTCCCCCGGGTGGTAACAGCTTCTCGTTTGGGCCTGAAACGGGCACCAGTCCCCCCTTTAAACCGGGGGGAAACCCAGGGCGGGGGGAACCTGGGGGCCCCAACCCGGAAAAAACCGTTTCGGGGGATCTTACCCTTTTTATGGAGGGGGCCCCTCGTCCCTGCCAGGCCTTCGGTGCCGAGTGTGGGAAAAGGAATCCGGAAACCCAAAAACGGTTTTGGCCCCCCAGGATCCCCTTGAGGATCCCCGGCAAAAAAAGGGGGGAAATGGGGCTCGGGGGACCTGGCCGGTTTGCCCAACCCTCAGTTTCTGAAAGCCTGTGGTTTTTAAAGGCCGCGGGGGGTAAAATTCCGGGGTCTTAAAATGGGGGTCCACAAAACCCCCCGCCCTCAGGTTTTCCAAAATTGGGGCACGGGCCCCCGGGGTTTTGGGCCTTGGGGGACGGCCCCCCAAGGGGAAGGGCCCGGGGGAAACCCTGCCCCTGGGGGGAAACTAAAAAGGTAACGGGGGCTTTTTTGGACCTTTTGGGGCGCGCCCCATCCTTGGCTGAAAGGGGATTTTTGGGCTTTCCCCCCTCATTTTGGGGCCTGGCCCGAAATTTGAATTCCCCCACCTCCGGCAGTATTTGGAAGGGAATTTCCGGGTGCCCCCGTTTTGATCAGTCCAGTTTCGGCCAATGTTCACGCAGGGGGGAAGGGGGTGGTGGGGGGGCCATTGGATGGGGACCCCTTACCCAAAACTTACTCCAGCCCCCCAGGGGGAAGAACCCCCCCGTTCCCAGCTGGCCCGGGTAAAAACCTCCCTTGACCCCGGGGGGACTTTTCCCCCAAAGAATACTCCCTACCCGTGGGGAACTTAAAAACCGTCCGGGCCCCCTTTCCCTTCCCTAACCCCCCGCGTTTTTACCCACCATTTTGGGCGGGGGACCACGGGAACCCCAAAAAGCCCCCCGGGGGAAAGCCATTCAGATTGAAGGGGGGGCCCCCTCGAGTTTTTTGGATAAGGGCGCCCCCAAGAGGCCTCGGTTGGGGTCCCCCAACCCAACGCCAATTACCCCGAAACCCCCTTCGCCCCAGGCATCCCTAAAAAGGGCCGTGAGTCCCCCCTTTTTTCTCACCCGTGGGCCCAGTTGACACGGGCATCTCGGGCGGTGGAGTGGGAAAGGGGTCCCCAGGGGGATAAAAAAGGAGGAACCCCCGGCCAAACTTGAAAAAGGCCCCTTCCTCAAGGGGAAAACCCCCCGGGTCCTCTTCCCCAAAATCAAAGGTAACCTTCCCCTTTGCCCTTCTTTTTCCCCCCACCCTGCCTCCCTCCCGTAAACCCTTTTGGGTCCCAATTTCCCATAGCGTCGGGCACCTTTCCCCCCTGTTTTGGTCCTTTCCCCCATCGTAACCCAACCCCAATTTTTTTGGTCCCCTGGGTTTCCCCCCCTGGTCAAGGCCCCTTGGCCGATGCCATGGCATCCTCCCTGGCCCCCCCCAGCTTGTTGGGATCGCACCCCGGTACGACTGCCCTGGGAGGGGTGGCCTTTCGCGATAAGGTCCTGGAGGAACCCGGGAAACCCAAAGGAAAGCACCCAGCAGTGGGGGGAAAAGGGTCGAACCCCGGATGCTTGCCAGGAAAGGTTTTCCGGGAAAGGGCCCAATTTTTTGTTTCTTTTTGCACCCTGGTGTCCAAGACTGGCATCACAAGGGGTGCCAGGACCCCAGCCCCCTCCCTGAGCAGGGGGTCTACCGGGTAGGGGCACCCTCCTTTTGGGGTTCCTGCCTTTTTCCTCTGAGGGGCCCGGGGTAAAACGACCCCTCCGTCCCATCCTCAGAATCCTGGTGATTTTCAGCCCCCCCCCCAAGGAACATTTTCCCCCTCCGGGCTAAAGGGACGTTGAACCTTTTCTTTCTGTTTTTCTGTTTTCTTCAGCTTCCCCCCTTTTTCCAAACTGTTTTTCTTTTTTGCTGCTTTAACTTGTTAGGTCTCATTCTTGTCTACCCCTGGTCTCATCATTGAAATCCCCTCCCCAACTTTGACCCTTTTGGTATTTACACCACCCCAGGTTTTTAAAGTGGGGAATTTTGGGGGGGGCCAGGGGGCAGTCACACTGCACGGTGCTCTCGCGGGGGCCACAGTGGGGGGTTGGGGGACCCAGTGGGATTCCGGGCCCTTTCAGGGGAAAAGGGGCCCCGTGTGGGGGGCCGGGGCCTTTAGGAAAAAAACAGCCGTCCATTTTCTTCTCCAGGGAACCTTTTCGCTTTGGGTTGTCTTTCCTCTCACCACTCAAAAAACCCTTTCCCTTTTTCCAAAAATTATCTATCCTTTGGTCAGGGGACCGGTCAATAACAACCACGGGGGGTGCAAAAAACTGGGCGTTTGATTTTTCCAGGGGCCCAAGCCCCATGGGGGTCAGATCCTTCCAAAATGTTTAAAGGGTACCCCCGGTTTGCAAAACCCCCCCCCGGAGGCCGCGAGTTTTTGGGGAAAAGGGGATTCCCCTCTTTCACGCCCGTTTACGGGGGGGCACCTCCTCTCAGAAAAACTCTCGCCCACCCCCAACAAAGGGGGCCAAATTTCCTGGACCCAAAGGTGGCTCGGGTTTTTTTTGCGGGTTTCGCCCCCTTGGGTTTTTCCCAAGGAGAACCCAAATCCGGAAAAGAAAAAATCAAAAATTTTTTTATGGGGTGCAAATTAAGCCTTTACTTTGGGCGGGGCAACCTATGTTTTGCATCTATAAATAATAAAAGGGCGAAAGTGTGTCTGTCTGTCTGTCTGTCTGTCTTTTCTGTCCGCCGGATAGGTGCCGCCCCCTGGGGCCCGGAATCCCATTATATTGCACTTTTTTTGGAACCGGGGGTTTGCCCGGGGGAAAAGGTTTTTTAAGCCCCTTTTTATAGGTTTTCCGATCACTTTTTTTTTTTTTTTTTTTCAGCACCCTTAATTAGCGGGGAATGTGAAAAAAAAAGGGGTTGCGAAAATTTTGAGGAAACCTTGATGTAGGGTTTTGGGGTTTAAGGGGGCAGTGGCGTACCGGGGGGGGGGGGGGGCATGCGGCCAGGCCCCCCCCTTTCCCAAAGAAAATTATAATATAAAAATATATTTAAAATATATATATAAAATTTTATAATAAAATATAATAATATATATATATTATTATATATATATATAGATAATATATATATATTATATTATATTAGATTATATATATATATATATAAAATATATATATAAGTTAAAATATATATATTTTTAAAAATATATATATATATATAAAATATTTTATATATATATATATTAATATATATATTATATAATATATATATATATATATAATAAAATTTATATATATATATTTTATATCATATAAAATATATATTATTATCATTTAGAAAAATTTTTATTTAAAAATCTAAAATTTAAATAGGGGCAAAAAGTGTGTGTGTCTGTGGGGTTGTGGTTTGTGTGTGTGTGTGGTGTGTTGTGTGTGTTGTGGGGTGTGTGTGGTGTCCGCTCTTTTTTCCCCCTTTGGGGGGAATTTCCATAAATTTTGCCATTTTTTGGGAACCCAAATTTTGACCGGGGGGGGAAGGTTTAAACCCCCAATTATGGGATGATCGATCACTTTTATATATTTTTTATTTTTAGTAGCGAGAAATTAGCGAGAATTTTTGAAAAAAAGGGGGGTTGCGAGAATTGGGAAAACTTGATGTAGGGTGATGGGTAATGGGCAGTGTCGTAGCTAGGGTGGGCCTGGGTGGGCACTGCCCACCCACGAGAAGCCGTTGCCCGCCCAGGTGCCCACCCACTGGCCACGGCTGCCGTGTGGTGTGGGAGCCGTGTTCCACTAGGTAGGACTGAGGGAGCATGCATGGAGTATATAATAATTTATACTGATGACTACCCTCGACCTCAAATACAATAAATATTTTTTCCCCTCTGCTTGAAAAAAGAAACATGCCTCGAGTGAATTAAATTCATATACTTTCTATTGATCACTTTTAATAGCCAATGAACAAAAACTAAATTACACCAGTTACCCTTACAAATGTTCTATAATGCCTTTGTTGGTATTTAAATTTGGTACGTGTCTCCCTCTTGACTGCACAGTTCTTCCCATTTTTGGGAAAAAACTGTAAGTATTCATCAGGGGATCTTATGTCCATGCAAAATGGTTGCATGTGCAAAAGGAAATGTATTCCAATGAGCAAACTAGAGAGCTACAACGACTTTCAGATACCAGATGGGCTTGCAGGTATGATCTTGCAAAGTAATGAAAGAGGGACTGAATGCCGTTCTGCGTGTTCTAGAAGGTTTATCAAATGACTGCAATGCTGACAGAGCTATTGTTTGCAAGAGGACTTTAGGTCAAATAATGCTGGGTTTGCTATGAAGCTAGCCATTATGACACATTTTTCTTGGTAGGATAAATCAGTTATCAAATTTGCTACAATCAGCCAATCCTTGACATGGTAAAAGCTGTAGAATTAATTGAAACTGTAAGAGCCCACCTTAAAGAAATGCGGTCAAACCCAAGCCTCTTTTGATGCTTTGTGGGATGAAGTTGAGAGAAACTCAGCAGCTCATGGTTTTGATACTTCAGAGTGTAAAATGTGTAGATCACCAAGGAAAGGGGAACTGTCCTAAAAAATTGCAGGATTTTGTTGTTACTGATTATATTGGAAAACAGTCAGGGAGCACACACTTTGATTTCAGTGTTAAGGATTCAACACGAATTAACTTCTTCTATCCTATTCTAGATCATATGTTAACAAAAATGAAAAAGGCGCTTCAATAATGAAGCATGTGAACTTATGAACATTACAGGCACTGAATCCAAAAAGTAAGGAGTTCTTATCTTTTGAGAAAATGTCGGGAAACTTATTCATGCATTTCGTGCTAATGAGGAAGATCTTAACCATGAGTTTGCACTCTGTAAAACGCATGTTAAAAGACGCTATAAGGATGTAGTGACAATGAAAAGCCCAAAATCACTGTTAGATTTAGTGAAAATTCTTGGTCCATATGAAGAGGCATTTCCTGATTTCCTACAGACTGGCCAAAATTTATGTAGTATTACCTGTGTCATCAGCTTCAGCAGAGGGAAGCTTTTCTGCTCTGAAATTAATCAAAACTACACTGAGAAATACAATGGGCAATAGAGATTAGGTAATCTTGCTGTGTTGGCCCAATCGAAAGCAGGCGAGTTAAAAGCCTTGACTTAGAAGAATTTTTTGATAAGTTTGCTGAGAACCACAAGAACAGAAGAATTCTGTTTAAGTGAGGTATTTTTACTTTCTCAGTGGAAATTTTTATTTATTTGCCTGCTGCTTTAAAACTTCTGCATTTTTTAATTTCAGTATCAAATTTTGTTATTTCTATTTTGTATAAGTGGTAATATATGTATTTAAATTTTTTGTCATGACTGCTTTATTTCGTTCTCCATCAGCAAATGGATGATGCCCTGCAGTACTCAAAAACAAAACTCCTAGAAAACAATCTAACAACCTTCCATAGTCCATACGACATCAGATAAACTCTTGATATTGGGGCAGAATACAAAATATGCAAAGGGGGGGGGGGGGGGGGGCGGGTCTTGGCACTGTAAGTGAAGTAAGTCCCCAGTCCCCACCAAACTCCTCAGCTGTATGGGCTTGTTCAGTTTTATCTAGTGCCCCACCCCTAGTCGCTGTGCCCTCCCAGGTGCCCACCCAATCATAAATACCTAGCTACGCGCCACTGGTAATGGGTGAGTGAATGGGTTGGGGGGATGGGTTAATGGGTTGTGCGGTGATGATGAGTGAATGGGTGGGGGGTGATGGGGGTTTGGGGGTGATGGGTGAGGGAATAGGTGGGGGGTGATGGGTAATGGGGTGAGTGAATGGGTGTGTGGTGATTTGGGTAATGAGTGAGTGAAAGGGTTGGGGTGGATGGGTAATGGGTGAGTGAATGGGTGTGTGGTGATGGGTAATGGTGAGTGAATGGGTTGGGGGTGATGGGAATGGTTGGCGTTAATACACAATTTCTACATCCATGATTTCAGGAAAGTTAGAAGTGGCTTTTACCCATCACCCCCCCCATTCACTCACCCATTACCCATCACCCCCCACCCATTCACTCACCCATTACCCATCACCACACACCCATTCACTCACCCATTTACCCATCACCCCCCACCTATTCCCTCACCCATCACCCCTCACCCACCCTTCACACCATTCCACTCACCCATCACCCCACCCCATTACCCTTCACCCCACCCATTCACCTCACCCATTCCAGTGGGTTAAACCCCAAAAATTTAAAAGGGGGGGCCAAAATATGAATATAGATATAAATATATATATAATATTTATAGATATATATTATTTATTATATATATATATATATATATATATATATATATATATATTATATATATATATATATATAATATTATATATATATATACTTATATATTATATATAATATATATAAAAATTATATAATTATATATATGTATTATTATAATATATATAAAATATATATATATATAATATATATTTATGTGGTCTGGGTTTTGTATAATATATATTAATTTTATAAATATATTAAAAAAATATATTCATATTTTGGCCCCCCCCTTTTAAATTTTCTGGTACGCCACTGGTATGGGTGATGAAAGGGTGGGGTGAAAGGGTAATGGGTTGTGGGGTGATGGTGAAGTGAAATGGTGTGAAGGTGGGTTTTATGGGTGATGGGTGAGGGAATAGGTGGGGGTGATGGGTTTAAAGGGTGAGTGAATGGGTTGTGTGGTTTATTGGTAATGGGTGAGTTTAATGTGGTGGGGGTGATGGGTAATGGTGAGTGAAATGGAGGGGGTGATGGGTAAATGGGTGAGTGAATGGGTTTTGGGGGATGGTGAAGGGTTGGCGTTAATACATACATTCACATCCATGAATTTCAGGAAAGGGAGAAGGGTGGTATCGGAGGTTTGTGTTTGGTGGGGCTTGGCCACCAAACACAGGTGGTGGGCGAAGGCCCACCAATAGCCTCCGCAGGAGCTAGGGCCCAAAAAACCGACGAGGGCGGCTTTGGGGGCGGCTAGTATAAATATAAAGTCCATTTTTTGCATAGCAAGAGTTGCCAAACCAAAAGGTTGAAGAGCACAAAAACCCCTTAAATTCAAATTTTACATAAGAAACACCTGCAAATCAATATCATATTATAATTTTCATTGGGGACCTACGGCGTACCCTACTATAAAGTTATGCTTAATCCTAATGCTCAGTGAGAGCCATGCTCGCCACCGGGCAGCAGTGGTCGCCCCGGGGGGGGCCGAAAAATGTGCCGCAGCAAAAG